>WBMV01000958.1:138557-493359 GCA_013396655.1 Campylorhamphus procurvoides | reverse complement strand
CAGAAATAACCAGGGAAATGCAGAAGGAACTCCAGGACAAGCTGAGGCATTTTCTGCCAACCCTTTGGTTGTAAAACTTTTCTTAAGCCAGCATCACTGGTTTTGCTGGATCACCAAACACTCCTGTGAGTGCTGCCATGCATGCTATTCCTCCTGTACATTCAGGGACATTATTCCAAAGGCAGCACAGGCAAATGCCAAAGCCAGAAAAACACCCCTGCTGACAGCAAATAAACACTCAATAAATACATTAGAGCTGCCTCCACTAGTGTTTTGCAATACATTTTCTGCTGCCTCTGAAACCGAGACCACTGTAATCTGTGTTTAGGGTATTTTTAGCTAGAACACAAAATATTCCTTGCAGCTCTCAGCATTCCCTCAGGAAATGGTGGGCTTTGTGTGCTTAGCACCAAATATGTCACGGCAGAGTGGCCTGGGGGATGCAAAACAATTCTGAGCAGCAATCTCAGGTTCTGGAGGAGTTGCCATGTTCTAACATGGAAGTTCAGACCAAGCCCTGAGAACGGGCAGGTGAATTTGTGCTTTTGAGTCGTGTCCATCTATTTGTCAGTAAGGAATGGACCTGAAGTGATTAATCAAATTTAGCAGATGTGGAAGCAATTCCATTGGCTCCCTAAGCAAAAGCAGAATTTCATCAAGAGATAAGCTTAATTTGTATTCATGTTGACTTTCAGCAGTGGTGTCTCAGATAGCTGGAATTGCTCTGATTGCTGATGCCCACACTTCAAGTGCTCTATTTAAATACTAAAATAGGAAATGAACTTCTTTACAAGCACCCAGACACTGATAAGACAGAAGGGTTAAGGCAGCTCATCAAAGCTACGCAAAGCTTCTCGTGGTAGGAAAGCAAGAGGGATAAAAACAGAGACACGCTTAATCCACGCCTCGAAAACCAGACTTAAAAAATAAAATAATAGACAAATTAATATCCCATTGCTATTCACCTGGCTGCACTGCTGTGGAAAGCTGGGAATAGAATGGCAAATGCTGGAATAGCAGGAGAAAAAAATATTCTATAAGAAACTTGCTCCCAGCATACAAATATCTATAGGATTTTCTGTGCATAAAGCAGGGGGTTTGTAGCACTAAAGAGCCTGACAAGTTAACCTTGTCTTTGCCTGTGCTGCTCCCCTGTTTGACTTCAGTGCAGGCAGAGGGTTTTTTCAGACACCAGGGATGGTTTTCATTCCCCAGCTTTGCTCAGCTAAAACTTGGGTGTCTCATTTGAGATGGAGGCACCTGCCAAGGAAAAGCAAATAACTCCCTTAGGCTGCATATTGACTGCAGTTAAAGAGAAGTTAAGTGCCATCAATCTCCCCCTTTGGTAGCAGACTAGTGCAAATTTTGGAATTCTCCATCCATTTTGTCTTGATTCCTCCCCAAGCGGATTTTTTTTTTTTTAAATTTATTTTTAAAGATAACGGATATTCTGGAAGCTGAACCAACAGCACTGACATTCTGGTAATTGAAATGTTTCACTGGAGTTTGCTGGACTGCCCTGACACTTTTCTGCTCAAATTGGCTTCAGCTGAAATGCTGTTTCACAGACAATGTATTTTGTGTGTGGTATTTGATCAGTGGATTGAGGACTTCTGCTGTCCAAATAGATATTTATATGTATTTACCAAATCATTATAGAATCACAGAATATCCTGAGCTGGGAGGAACCCTCGAGGATCATCAAACATAGATCTTAGACCTGCATAGACACCCCAACAATCCCACCCTGTGCCCCAGAGCATCATCCAAACCCTCCTGGAGCTCTGGCAGCCTTGGGGCTGTGCCCGCTGCCCTGGGGAGCCTGGGCAGTGCCCACCACCCTCTGGGGGAAGGACCTTTCCCTGAGATCCACCCTGAGCCTGCCCTGACACAGCCCCAGCCCTTCCCTGGGTGCTGTCCATGGTCCCCACAGAGAAGAGATTGGAGCTGCCCCTCAGGAGGAAGCTCCAGAGCCCAATGAAATCTCTCCTCAATCTCCTCCAGTGTAAATGATCTTTATTTTTTAACTCCCTATTTGTCTAATTCCATCCACAAGCACAAGAGCTTTTTTTCCAAACAACAAGAAAATTTCAATGTGTTAAGAACACCCCTGATTTTGGAATCTGGCTGTGACAGTGGAGCAGCAGCAGCAGGAAGGCAGGAGAAGAAGGTGGCCAAGAGAGCTCAGAAGGTGGAAGGGGAAAGGTCCTACCCAGGAGATTGGAAGAGCCCAGGGCTGGGAACAGACCCAAAGAGCTCAGCAAGAGCCAGGAAATTGCCCCAGCCATGCCCAGCATCTGCTCAGCTCTCCCTGCAGAAAATGGGTTGCAGAACCATTTTTTGCTGCAGAAGGTTGTTGGAAGACAGAGCTTCATTTTGGTTCTCAGTCACTCTGCCCTGTTTCCTCTGAGTAATGGCAATGAGAGGAGTGCTAAAGCACCAGAACCAACTGTGCCATAGGAAAGAGAATTCACCACACAGAGCAGGCTTATTTATGGCACAGAATCCATAAGCATCCTTCACAGAGATGGGACTGAACTTTGTCCTACAAGCAAGTCTTGGAGCCAACAAGTATTGAGCATATTTTATTGATTCCCTAAACGTCCTCCTTGCCCAGTCCCCCCCAAAAAACAATTTAAATTATGAATATTTGCTTATTACTGATTATTAATGCATGGAAAGTGCTGTATATGACTAATGCATTCTTTCAACCTACCTCATTTCTCAGCTTTCCCTCAGCTCTCCTCATTTAAATTCCGAGTGAAGTGAATCACATATGTTGATGTGCATTCACTGCAGAGCTTGGGGAGCCCATACTGAGGGAATAGCACCTCTCCCTGGCAAAGCAAAACCAGGCCCAATTCCCATTTATTAAAATGCTTCAATCGAAAAAGAATGTTTGTAAAAGAACTTTTCCATGAGGGTCCTGGTCCTGAACTCACTGAAGGCGCTAAGACAGGCGCTGGTGATGAGAGCACTGTCTAGACTTGAAAATTTGTTTTATTTAATATATGAATGGTTTCTTTCTCCTCTTTCTTTTCCTCAGTGGAGCCCAGATGAGAGGAGTGAGTGGTGAGATGAAGAAAGCTCCCTTTGCACGCACTGAGAATATGACATCCATGGAAATAGCTGCTGTCTGTGCCAGACTCGACAGGGAGGGAGTTCGGAGCGCCGAGCTCCTTCTTTGTTGCATTTCATATCTGCATTGAGCTAAAACCCACAGCACAGGCCAGGAAAAGTCATTTATCCTGCAAAGGGCAAACAAATTGTTGTCCATTGAAGAAGTGCTGTTGCTCACAGACCCCCATTTCTCAAGACTTTGACCCAAAGAAAGAGGTTAATTGCCCGAAAGAGCACCCAAAACTGTCCTGCCAGATGATCCAGATGAGCTGATTGGGGATCACATGGAGAGGGAGCAGGTAAAGCCAGCCAGGATTAGCCAAGTGTGCGATTTCTTTTTGATTCCTGCAGCTGATAACCTTGAATTCCCTCTCTAAAGAGGCCAGCAGGGTGGACCAGAGAGAAATCCCAGTACTCAGGGATTAAGCCATCTCAACAAGGGTGAAATGAAGCTGTTTCTGAAAATTTTGAACTAAAATACCCAGGGGAAAGGGGACAATAGGCAGGCCTGGTACTGGTATATTCAGGCTTTGTTTCACCATGTAATGTAGAAAATTATTTGTTTTGCCCTTTTCTGGAGGACTTGCATGCTTCAAATGCAACAAAGTGCTTTACAGAAAGCAGAGCAAACAAGATGTTGAAGACGTGGGCAATGATGTGTTTGAGCTGCAGAGAAGAGGAGAGACAAGTGGGACAGGAGGAAAGGCCCTGTGGCCCAAAAAGGGGACTGAGAGCTGAGGAGTTTCAATGCTGAACCCTGGGAAAGGGAGAAGGTGTAAAAGAAAGAACATTCTTCCCCTTTCAGGGGGAATAGCTGGAGTTGCTGTATTTCTATAACAAAAGATTGAATTTGTCTAAATCATTCCAAAGGTTATGTGATGTGACTTATTTAGCAGTGTGTCCATCACATTTTGGCTCTCAGAGTTGTAAGGAATGGGTATTTCCCTTTTCAGCATCTATAGCCTAAGCAAATATTAAAAAAAGGCTACTAAAGGAGTCCATAAAGGTGATAATTGCTGCACAATAAAATGGGAGAAAAAATAGAGAGAGCTTTGGTTAAAATATTTAATGTGTGTGTGACATGTCAGGGTTTAATCATATTTATGGAGAAAGGCAGAGCAGGTTCCTTCTCTTTTTTTATGACCAAAGATCCATGTAAATCCAGCACTTTAATTAGCCTTGTATTTACCGCCACACAAACCCTTATTTCATTGTGGTTTCTGTCACAGATCTCTGGAATAACAGTGCACAGATGATTTATTTCCCTTCCTTTTCAACCACAGCATTAGCTGTTTTGTCATTTCATAATCAAAAAAGCCTCATAAATTCCACTTTGCACCAGTGGACACCCTGGTAATAATGTTTTGCATGCAGAGAGTTTAAACACTGTCTCCCTTTGTAAATCCTGCTCCTGTTGTTTACTTCTGTAGAGCAGCAGGAGCCTTCTGGGATGCTCAGAAATTACAGTGTGCTTAGAATTATCGGTAAGAAATTAATACAGAGGCACAAGTAAATACTGTGAGTAGTGTGTAAATATTTTTTTTTATAAGTAAGTCAGATGGGGAATATGAGAGTACTGGAACCTCAAGATCCAGGCTTAGTTCAGCCTGTTGAATAGACCATTCAACCAAAATACAAATAAAGATTTGACTAAACATTAGTCATAAAAAATATTTTTCATCATGAGTAGTTAAAATGCAAATAAATTGCCACTGAAAGGAATAAAAAACCATTGGGAAGTTTTCTACGCCCATGGCATGGGTTGATCATCCACGTTTTTGTTCTTCATTGCCTGTAAAATTCTGTTCAGATTTTCAGATTTACACTTCCTTTCATAAATACTGCTCTGATTTACCTCTCTCTCTATTGTACTTTATGCAGCATGGCATGCTTGAAAAGTTCTTTGTGCCACACTTTTGGAAAATGTTTTAGTGAATTAGAAGCATTTTAAAGTCTGATGTGACCCAAACTGGCCTCGTTGAGCCACTGGTCCTGTGTGTAAAAGCTGGTGTTCAGTTCCCAGGGCTTTCTGAATTACTGGGTATGCTCTTCAAAGGCTGCCAACAGGATGTGACAAGAGAGCATTGCTGTTATATTGGTGATGGGGAGGAGATGCTGAGAAGGTTCTCAGATGTTCTCAGCAGTTCTCAGACACTTCTGCCCATTTCATCCATCTGTCCACCTCTGTGTGTGGAAATATCCTCAGGGGGGGTACGTTGTGTGCAACACCCCCAATTCCTGTCAGTAAATACTCTGATTTTAACGTTTTACCACTTGTTTGGCCTTAGCATGGAATCACAGAATCCTAGAACACCCTGAGCTGGGAGGGACCCACAGAGATCCTTGATCCCAGACACCCCACAATCCCCCCAGGTGCCTGGGAGTGTTGTCCAAACACTCCTTGAAATATAATAACATAGGAGGTGCTGGCAGCTCCAGAATAAGCTGTGAGTCACCACTGAAGACCATGAGACCCCAAACCAGTTGGTGAGGAGGGTACCAGTCTGCTGGGCCAGTGACTAAGCCCTGCCCCCAGGGGACCACAGCACATGGAGGAGGATTTATCTCTGGGTTATTGTACAACCTGCACACCTCCACAGCACTTAGCCCACAGCCTGGGGGCATTTTTACTTCCCTGAAACCTCCACTGGGGCTTCAACAAGTTTTGAATGGTGTTAGGGAAACAGAGAAGGTCCAACAGCCCTGGCATGGGGTGTGACGGTACCTTTTGGTCGGGTGCAGAACGTCTGAGCCCCTTCTCCAGGTGACAGCAGCTCTGGGGGAAGCACTGGGTTTACAGCTGATGGTGACTTCACCTCCAACCTGAACAACAGATGTTTTTTTCACGGGATTTTTTGAAAAATCAGGGGCTGCAGCTGAAAATAGAGAAGGAAGAAGAAAGAAGGGAGGAACAGAGTTGAGCTCACGAGGTACTAAATGAACTTGCTGAATTCTTGTCTTTGAGTTAGACAGTGGATGAATTCAGTAACTGTATCTTATTTAATATCTTTATTTCTGCTGTTTCTAAACTCCATGCCCAGAAACTGGCTGACAATCTTTCTCTTGGAGATTAGGAGAACAGGTCTGTGATGAAGAATGAGGTTCCTGAGCAGAGCAGGATAAACATCACACTCCTCATCCAGACACCTTCATCCATCTGCAGAGAATATTCCACTGCAAACACAGCTTTACTATGGCTTTCCTTTCAGGAGCATACAGTGTTTTCTGAAAATATGTTTATTTTCCCAGCAGTTCCTGTGAGGATTCACTCTTGAAGAAGAAGAAAACACAAGACCTGTGCAACAATTGAGTGCCCTTAAAGTCTGTGTTTTACTGGTTTCACTAATATTGGGCTGCTGAGCAAACCTTGTATTTGGACATCTAGAACAGAGTCCTTTTAGGAGAACAAATCCCATCTCATGTGCCTGTCTGGCAAACATTAATGAGATTCCTTGCTGCATGTTATTTGTTTACACACATATTTGCCATATGCTCTTTGCTTATAGCTGAAACTATCCCCCCCACTTTTGAAAATGACTTTTAAACCTGCAGAATAACTATTAATAACTCAAAACAAGCAAGAAGCAGCTTTCCTTAAACTTGCGTGCCTGTGATATAAAAAGACCACACATGGATTAGATTCTCCCCCCAAAACGAGTCATGAAATTAAGCTATGAAAAAAACCCCATTTACAAGTGGGTGAAAAGCAAACAGCAAAGAAATATCGACAGGCTTGAGCTGCCAGGTGGAATTTCATCTGCTCTTCAATTCCCATTTTTCCCCCAGTGTCCTTTAGACTCGGTACCTGCTCATTTTGGTGACATTTACTCACCCATCACCCGCAGCTCGGCGCTGGCATAAATCGTATCGTACTTGTTCTCTGCCACACACTGATAGAGGCCAGAGTCTGACATGTTCAGCACAGGGATGATAAGAGTCCCATTTTCTATTTGAATTCTTCCCTGACAAAAGAAAAACAAGGGCAAACATTGACAGGGCCAAGAGTTGCACAAATCAAAGCTTTCTTACTATCATCATCGCAATTCAGGAGAGGTATTGTTGTTTTCTTGGAAGGAACGTGGATGGATCTGCCAGAAATACGGTGTACACCTCGCTGGGTGGTGGTGGTGGTTGTGTTTTCAGTCTTCTTAGCTCTTCAAACTCTTCAAGAAATCCAGGCACACGTTGCAGGAATCGCTTTGGGCTGGTTTGCCCAGATGTTCCAGATTTTTGTGTGTTTCTCTGCACTGCTGAGCTGTGAATCCGGGGTTGAGCTTCACCAGGAAGATGACACAGAAGGAGCTACCTCAGGGCAGGCACAGCTGCTCCTCACTGGGATCCTGGAGCATCTTCCTTAGGGCTCCCACCACCCCATCCCTGTCAGGGGTCCAGTGGAGCATCACCATCCCCCTCATCCCACCAGATGGATCTGATAATGATGATCTAAGACGGTCAGAAAAGCTCCCCAGGAGACAGAGGTGCTCCAACAACGGGGACATTTCAAATGTCTCCAGACCACAAGTCACAGAAATATGAGCCAGTGGAAAAGCTCTCCTGAAAGCCAACCCTGAAATTCCAATTGGAATCCCACAGGGAGCTCCTCAGAGCAGAGAGGGAACGTTCTCCTCGAGGCCTGACTTTCCTGAAACGGAGGGAACTGCACAGCAGGTACATTTGGAGCAGAGCTTGGAGTTTGGTGTATTAAAAGAAGTTTTATTTGCTCTGTTTTGGAAAACAGGAGAAAGCCTGTTTCATGCTACAATCGTAACTTAAAGCTAAATATTTTGCGATTTTACAATTACTACCCTCTAGGGACAATAATAGTTCTGCAGCAAAGTGTAGCACTGAGAGAGAGAAGAAAACCAACATTCCCCAAAACAGATGACTTTGGAAGAAACCCACAGGGAACATAAATTCCATCACGAAGTGCAAGCCTGAACAACAGATACTACTGGAGTGATTATGCTGCTCCCTCGGAGTGGCTCTTCTGCCTCAGAAGCAGGAGTGGAGGAGCACTGAACACCTTTGTAAAGTCTTTGATGAGCAGCTCCAGGAATCCCAAATGTGTTTGTGAACTGCCAAACATATATCATAGAATCATGGAATGGCCTGGATGGGAAGGGACCTTAAAGACCATCCAGTTCTACTCCCTTCCATGGGAAAGGACATCTTGCTCAGAGCTCCATCCAACCTGGCCTTGGACACTTCCAGGGCTGGGGCAGTCACAGCTTCTCTGGGCACCCTGTGCCAGGGCCTGCCCACCCTCACAACCAAGAATTCCTTCCTCACATCCAATCTAAACCCACCCTCTGGCAGTTTGAAGCCATTCCCCCTTGTCCTGTCCCTCCATCCCTTGTCAATAGTCTCCCTGCATCTTTCTTGTAGCCCCTTCAGGCACTGCAAGGCCACAGTGATGTCACCCCAAAGCTTCTCCTCTCCAGGATGGACATTCCCAGCTCTCCCAGCCTTTCCTCCCAGCAGAGCTGCTCCAGCCCTCTGACCATCCTGGTGCCCCCTCTGGACTCTCCAGCAGTCCCATGTCTTCCCTGTGCTGGTCCCCAGGGCTAAGGCAGCTCTGCAGGTGGGGTCTCACCTAGGGGGGCAGAGGGGCAGAATCCCACCCTTGTCTTGCTGTCCATACTGGGCTGGGTCATGTCCATCCTCTGCCCCACCAGCACCCCCAGGTCCTTGTCCCCAGGGCTGTTCCATCTGCTCATCCCCAGCCTGTGGAGCAGCCACGGATATGGCAGTTCCACAACCTCAGAGAGGGCAATGCCACATATCGAGCCCTGGAGCTCTATTTTCCAACACTGCAGCTTTTTCTTGGAGGTCTCCCAACCACGAAGTGACCCAGCCCAACCTTGTTCAGCTTGGGCATGTGATGAGAGCACAGCCTGGGGCTGCGTGGCTGGTGTGTGGCAAACTAATTAACAACATTACATTACTTATCCACTGATAATGGGTTTTTGAGCCTCTCACTCCAGATATCTTCTGCACACTTAGTTTTACCTCCAGGCTGTTTGCTATCCTCTCCGTGCATTCTATTTTTACAAACAGCCTTTGAATATAAAACCCCCCTCTGAAGCAACGCTCGTGTTGCATCCATATCCCAAATTCCCCACTGTTCTCTGCTGGCTCCTTTGAGCTTTGCATTTAAAGAGAAGAATAAAGGCAGCCTGTGTACACAAGCAGGAATAATGCTGGCCTGGCCAGCCAGGTGGGAGGGCAGAATGGGTGGACAAAGGGGGAACAATATGCTCAGAATCAGCCCCCAAGGTGCAAAGCATCGGGAGTTATTCTTCCTGTGAGGATTCCAACAAGCAGGTGCTGAGATAAACTGAATATTTCATTACATCTCCCTCGTCCTTTCACCTCCAAACTGTCCATTTTGGCCACTGAGCAGTAACACCCAGCATTTTGTTGCTTGAAGTATTGTATTTGCAGCACTCTTTAAGTATTGGGAAAATGGTGCTTGAAAAAGTGTCCATAGAGCATTTTATTCTGTTTCATTGAAACGATGCAATTGAAGAGTGACAGGTTCTAAATACTGCTCCCTTCAAAGAGAGGGAAACCAGAGAATCTTGGTGACAACGAGCAGATCAGACTCAGGAAAACTGCAATCCAAGTAAAATCTGGCTGTTTTCCTCAGATGCAGGTTGGGTCTGTTTAGGACTAATCCAGCAGAAAATCATACAGAAGGTTGGCCCCCATTCCAGCTTCTTCAAAGAAGTGCTACTAAATCCAATAAGTGCTGGTTCTGCAACCCAGCAGGTGCTAATTCCCCCCATATGTTTTGGAAATGATTCTCTATCTGTTCTTGCTGGCCAGAAATTCAACACAGGATTGTTTTTTCCAACCAAGTGAAAATACATTACCGGTAAGTCCTGCCATTTTATGCCTCATGGATGCTGGATGGAAACTTAATAAAGCAAGGCAAACTTGGCCTCAGCAGAGAGCAAAGCCAGCGATTGCCACAGAAGTCCACGAGGATGCCAACAACTGAGGGCTGGAGGGTGGATGTGCCAAAGCTTGGCCACCACAGATACAGAATTATTCTGCCTCGAAGCTGGGCTCTCAAAGACCTGGCTAATTAGGGATCTGATTGAGTTTCTTAAGTGTTTGAGCTCCAATTGACTTCCCCTCTCCTCCTGCACTTTTACCACTCCACTGATTCCATTTCCACTTAGTCCTTGTTTTGTTTTGCAGTGAGATTTTGGACTTAGTCATCTTTTCCTTACAGCTTTGTATGGCTTTCTTTAGTCTATTATCCCTCTGGGTAGCACCAGCAAACAAAATATTACCCTCAATATTCACTGATTTGCAGAGCTGACTGATTAATTAAGTGTAAGGATTAGTACAGCACGGGAGCAGCCATACTGCAGGAGACCAAAGGTCCACCCAGCTACGGATTCAGAACAGAAACAGAAGAAAAGTGCAATTTAGTGCTGATCATTTTGCAATTCCAGCTCTGAAACGCTCTTCCAGTCCGTTGGCATCCTCCCAGTTTCCCAAATTACAGATTAAGTCTACAAATGTATTTAATAGTGTTTCTTCAGCCCTTCTTGCATCAGCTATAATTGATATTTTTAATCTCCTGCTGTATCTTGTGGCAATCAGATGCTCTGTAAGATAAATGACACCAAGAAATTGGGGGTTCTCTCTCTCTAAACTGCACCATCAAACACCTTCAGTAAAGATGAACTCCGAGAACAACCGAGGCTTTGCATTCCAAAGACTTTCTGCTATTATATTTATTTTGATACATGAATCTTCACCTAATTTTGGAAACTTAATTAATGCACCGTGAAATGAATGTTATGACTAAATCATGGGGAAAAAAAAAATCCCCAAAGATGAGGAAGAAAGCAAAGCAGACAACAGGAACCTTACCTGTGACACCAGGGGCTGGCCGTTCTTTAACCAGCTGTACGAAGGGCTTGGTTTCCCTTTTGCCTTACATTCCCAAAATAAACTGTCATAGAGAGACAGAAAGGCATTTTGGATTGTTTTATCCCATTCAGGGGGGGCTGAAAAGAATATGCAAAGCATTTTAAGCAGGAGAAAAGTGATGTTGCTTGAAGTGATGTTGCCATTAATTAACATACTGAGCAAGGCTAATTAATATCTGTCGAACACATCCTTATTATACTGTAAGTGAATTCTCCACAACAATTCCCTGGCATTAAATTTCAGGAGAAGCTTGGGAAAATGCTAGAGCTCAAGTGACCGGTGGGAAGGGAGTTTGGTTAAGATAGTCTCTATTTTTATGGCCAAAATTCACAGAAACTATGATTTTAAATGCCTGCAATTCAGGACATGCACATTGAAAGCATCGGGACCCCTAATTTCTGAAAAACAGCCTTTCTTTAAAGGTACTTGAATATTTGTACCTGAAATACAGCAAAATCTTTAGTCAGAGCAAAACACATCTCATGCAAAAGCTTCGTGAGTCCTGTTTATATATTTCATAATGAGCAGCTATTAATTAAGGTACAAAGCACATTTAATAAGCACATTATTTTTGATCGAATTAACCGATGATAATTTTGTAATCGCCTGTGCTGTTATCAATCACGTCCAGGTAATAATCTACTGAACTTCATTTTAATGGAACTGCTTGATGGGTGTTGGGAAAAAAAATTAGTGTGCAATGAGAGCAAAAATAACCCCTGCAAACCAAAGAAATAATTAAATATTCCCACCAGCAGCAGACTGTTCTATTCCTGGCAGATATCTTGATATTAGCCATGGCTGCAGGAGGCTGGTGGCTGATCGGCAAAGCTGCATCTCTTCATTAGAAGAGATTTGCTTACAAAAAGCCCCAGAAAAATCCTTGCCAAAGTCTTCTCAACAGATTGTAGGCTCAGTCTCTCTTTCTGTGAATTTTCCCTCACTGTTACACTTAATTTTTTTTTCCTTCATCTTTGAAAGACTTATGAGGTAAAGGAAAAAAACCTCTGCTCTTATTGCTGTCAAAATATGTTGTATTAACAATGGGGCTAAAGAACACATAATTCACCTTGGCCATGAGGGACCACCACGAGTGATGGGGACCATGGGAAATTCAGGCACGTGGGAAGGGGAATGGGGAGGAGAAGAGTTTCCCAAGGGTAATTCTCTATTTTTGAAGGGAGAACAATTTCCCAGATCTATTCTGAACCTTCCCGGCTCCATCACGGCACAGCCCACATTTCCAATGGGTGTTTTAATGCCAAATATCTTTATTTGCTGAGGCTGTAATTCAGTGAAGGTCACTCCCATCAGTTTTAAATCAGCTTAACCTGACCTGCATTTCATACCTCCAGTGAGGGGCTAAGAGACTTCATCTGCCAAACACAGCCCAGCACCAGCCTGCTCTTTGAAAGGAATAAACCCCAAATGAATCTGCTCACCATAGACAAATAGTTGACCTCTTGCAATGTTGATTCCTCGACTGTTTCCTGCAATACACTCATAAGGACCTTCATCTTCTTGCTGAACGTCAGGGATTTCAAGAACTCCTTTGGTTTTGTTGGGTTCGATTTTCTTTGACAAGGAGATTCCATCAGACCTCTTCCAGCTAATACTTGGGACAGGGCTAAAGAATTGTATTTCATTAGAGAAAAAAGAGAGAACATTTGTTAGAGCAGAGAAAAAAGAATCTGAAATCCTTCTGTAAGAGTAAAAATATTAAAAAAACCCAGCATAATTTCTGTTTTTAACCATCATTCATAAGGCCAAGATTTTCTAACCTGTCCAATTTATTTAGGAGCACAAGTCCAACCATGGGATGAAATCCTCAGCCAGTTCTATGATTTCTTCTTAGGCCAATCTGCATTTCCCCCTTAGTAACTCTTACTTGGGCCTCAAACCTTCTTTTAAACACTGTGACACTGAAGGAGCAACTTTGCAATTCAAACAAACACCACAGAAGCCCTGAATTATTGACTGGTTCTCACAGCAAACAAATTCCCTGTAGCATTAGAGTATTTTCACACCCCAAAATAGGAAGTATCGGCCAAGAGTTCAAAGGATCTAAAAATACCAATAAATCTAAATATAAAAAATGGGAGTCAGGGTGGAGGACAGCAGAGAGTTGAGTGAGAAGAGGAAAGCATGAGATTCTGAGGCTGAAAGGAGATGGAGACAAAAGGGAATATTTCTTTTTTTCCTGTTTTTGTAGCTTTATATAATTTTCATTTATATTTGGATCAATGTATCCTACAAAATAAAACCACCAGTGAAGTGAGAAGGCAGCTTTAAAGACTTCTTGGATTTCTGGGAATATCCCAAACCATATAAATCTCACTTTCATCATCTGTTACACCACCAAAATCCTTCCAAATATTAATTGTCCTGCATTTCACAATTACTGTTTCTGCAAACTGAACTAAGTTGCTTTTTCTAACAACTTCAGTTTTTCCAGAGGCTTTAGCTAAATGCTGACTTTTTCCACTGGAAGTAACATCCACAGCAATTGAAAACACAACTGGCATGGAAATGAGAAGTCCTTGTCCCCAGTCTCCACGGGTTCTGCCTGCAGTGCTGACTTACAAAGCATTTATTCCTTTTAACAGAGACTGTAACTGCTCACACCTTAAATTATTTAAGTCCAACTCCTTGTTTATTGAACAAAGAAATCGAGACACAAATACAGAATAGATTAATTACTTAATAATTCAGTAAGTTTGGGCCTAATTTCTGCATTTTAGGTCAGTGTGGCTGTTTAACCCAAAGCAAGAAGAACCAGAATTTGGGGGAAAGAGGAGGACTCTTCCCCATTTTGGTTCAAGACCAGAATAGTTGTTTAAATTGCAACCTGATTTTCATCACTGCCTTTATTAACTATCCTTTACTATGAAACCAAAAGCTATTTCAGATGCAAGCTTGTTCAATGCTATTTCCTACTAGGAACTTTGGAAGGGTTTTTTTGTCCTAAGTGTGCTGGAAAAAAAGCTGTTAAAAGGTCTTGTGTCCTCCAGAAATCTCATCCCAGAACCACAGAATCACCACGGTTGGAAAAGACCTCCAAGATCACCAAGTCCAACCTTTGACTGGTGCCCACTAAACTGTACCAAGAAGTGCCACATCTACTTATTTTCTGAACATTGCCAGGGATGGCAACTCCACCCTGCCCTGGGCAGGCTGTGCCAGTGCTTAACCCTCTTTTACTGGTAAAATATGCCCTGATATCCAAGCCTGGTTGTCCTGTCACATTTGCTGGGAGAAGAGACTGACTCAGCCCTGGCTCCAACCTCCTCTCAGGTACCTGGAGAGAGTGAGAAGGTCTCCCCCGAGCCCCCTTTCCTCCAGACTAATCTTGCATGACATTATTCATGCAGAATCTCTGTAAAGCACGTTAGTTATTTATAAAGCACAATACCTTTAGTTATTTAAAAGGAGCACAGCTCCACACTTGGTCTATCTCATGACTGTCATGCTCCAGGCAGGAAAACAGCCAGAGGAGCTTTGCAGCCTTGTGTTGGGTTGATACAGAGTGGTGGTGACACGGAGAGGAGCATGGCTGGCTTTTCAGCCCCTGCTGCATATTAAACAGTGGTGAGCAGCTCCTGGAGAAGAGCAGCCTGCAAAGTGCCACAAGCATTTCATTCCTTCCTTTAAAGGCACCTCTTGGGGATTTTAATTCTGTTTTTTTTATATAACAAAGAGACTGAACGAAAGCAACAGCCATATGGGAGAAGAAAACAACAATTAGACGTGTCCATGCATGCTCTGCTACCTGAAAGTGCTGCATATCCGTATTTGCTGTTTGTTTTCTCTCAGCACTGACTATTCGTGGCAGGGGGAAGGCTGTGCTGACACCAAGGCCAGAGGCAGCGCTCGGTGGGAAAAGGCCCCTTCTGTCAACTTGTCAAGTCAGGTTTACCAAGGTCTGAGCTGAAGACACTGTCCTGTTTTCCCTTATCCACACCACAGACTTATAATGACATCCTTGGGGATGTTGCAAGGCAAGCTCAGCTCATTTTTGGCCGAGCACGAGGGCATTTGGAACACACTCTCTCCAAATTTCAGCTGGAGGAGGAGGAGGAGGAGGACAGAAACCCCTCAGAGTCTGGTGCATCAACCTTGCTGTGTCTGAAGCACAATTGCAAGGAAGAGTTACCAGCTCCTTGTTCTCCTGCCAGGGAGTCTTGCACAGAGTGCCCCAAGTTCAGGAGGAGGAGGAATTCACTTGTCAGGGCAGCAGCTCCTCCTCCACCTGAGCTCCAGGGTAAGGAGAAGGTGTGGGAGGATCCCCAGCTCAGCCACCATCCTTGGGAAGGACCTTCTCTAGAGAAGATCCTCTTTTCTTCCTTGATACCACATTATCTCAGAATTCCCAGCATCTGCAGCCACAGTATGTTGCAGGAAGCAGGTTTTTTGGGCTGCTTTCAGCTTTTTCTGATGTTCCTTTACATCTTTATTAACTAAATCTTAGTAGCATCTCTTACTACAGGCTACGTGAAACCTCTCAAGGTAAAACCAAAACCAACCCTGAACTTGAATTTAAAATTTACTTTTGTTACACTGGGGTTTGGAGCAAATTATCTATTTAGAAGTTGATGCTTTAGGAAGAGAAACTGTCCTTTATAGGTAAATATTTACAAAACCTAGTTCAAGAAATACAGCCTTGGGAATTTTTGTGGGATTTTTTTGCACGTTCATATCATTTTGAGGGTCAGTATCTGACATTGCAACACAGACCACTGTCTGTCCCATGCACTTTTGGGGTGGTCCTGCCACTTCTTGGGTCTGTTTTTGTTTAGTCACTACCAATAACCAGATTAAAACAAATAACTGCTTGGGGCTAAAAAATTTTAGGATATATAAAGAAACAATGAGCACACTTCTCAAATTTATTACGCTTCATAGCCAAAGTCTGGCTCGCACCTGAGTAAATAAGAAAACAGAGCATAAATATGAGAGTGTCTTTGTACATAAATCTGTACTTTATTTGCAACCTTCAGAGCATCTAGGAGTACTAATTTAATTTATATTCCACCATACAGGCAGCAGAATCACAAGCCCATAAGTTACTAACTCGGAGAGAAAAGGAGATGGGAAATGTTTTGTGGTTGGTGACAAGTGTTGTCAGAGCGAACACGAAATTAATTTGTCTGCAGCATCAGAGCCCACACCGTGATGAAGGTGCCACCTTTGGCAGCCACAGGAGGCTGTGCCTCATCCTTGGTCCTGTCCATCTGGGGGCCCCCCAAAATGAAGTGAGAGCTACAACTTCAGGAATGAAGCCCATGGTTGGTCAGACAAACAAGACCAAGCTGAGTTTTGGGACCTGCTCTTGGGTCTGCATCGCTGCTGACACCGGGCAGGACTGGGAGCCAAGGAGAACTGTGATTAAAACATTCCATTGTGGAGCATCCCAAGGTATTGCCTGGGACACAGCAGAGTTTTCTGAGCCCTGGTGGGGTCAGGAGGAACAAGGCACTCCCCCTAACTGGGTAAGGAGGGATCTGCTCAGCCCTGCAAGCACAAATCCTCAGACATGAGTTTTTAGCAAATGTGGGATGAAAGCAGCAAACTTCACTCGTGGTGGCAAAAGTCCTTCACATATTTATGATTTTAGAATCCTGTAATAGATCCTTTTATAGCCTCCTACATAAACAATCCGTGAACACACGGGAGGTTAAGCCTGACATTTTAAAATAAAGATGGTTATTGGAAGCCCCTTGTGTGATTATCTCCTCATACCAACAGCCACTAGAAAAACCCTTCCAGGGGTACATTTAGAGGAATAGGTGGGGTCTTCCCATGAAAAAAAATATTCTGGGTGGAAAGAAGTCTTGTTTTATGTTATACACATCTGCTTTTTACAACCTCAGCTGGCAACAGCCCGTCTGCAGGGATTTGGAACAGATTATTTCCCCACCTTCGAGAAGGGAATGAAGAAAAACATAAACCATGGACACAGTTTAATAAATATGCACAGCGGACATGGAAACTACTGTGCTTATTGTCATTTCAGGAACTATTCTTATATATATGCAACAGAAAAAAAAAGTTATTTTGGGAGAAATCTACTGATGGAAGCACAGGAATTCAAGTGAACATAATTCTTTGCATGGTGCTCCATCCCCTGAAAGACACGGGGAACAATAATTTGGATATATGGCATGATTAATGCAGCTTGATCCAAAGCAGGACTTTTAATACTGGCAGAATATTAAACACTGTCAACATAATGAATATTGGTGCAGAACACAAAGTCTCATCTCTTCTATTAAACTGCCACAGGCTGCAGGATTTGAAATAGTGAAGCCACTATTTCATATTTCAGATTGCCCTCTTTTAAAGAATTAACTACAAAGGGCATTATTTCACTTGTTTAGGTCAGCAGATAGTTGCACGCTAATTAGAACTTTTTAGCCAATTATATTTCCATCCCGGGGACAACTAATTTACCTCTCAAAATCCTCTCTGCTATTCATGGTGTCTGCTCCACAATATAAAGTTCAGAGGCAAGAGCTGTCCCAAGCACATCTGTCCTTATGGGATCCACCCCTCCAAACTCTGCCCAGGGATAAATACTGACTCTTTGGCCTTTTTATACTTATTTTTCTCAAAATCAGAGTTTATGGGTCACTGGCAAAAATCATTAATGATATTCTAATGCAGAATGCAAAAAGAGCCTTGCAGCAGCAGAGCTACCCCAGCCTGGCTGAAGGAGCACTTTGAGGTCCCCCAGGTAAAAAAAAGGCACCTTTAAGTTGTTTTAAACTGAGTTTTAAACTCACCTGTAAGTCTGGCCTCTTGTCCCTGCATTTTAAACGTGGAAGTGCCTTTTTGAGCAAAGCCCAATTGGTATGATTTGCTGTTCCATAGAAAAAAGAGATGCTATTTCTCTAAATACCATAAAACTACTTTCATTTAAGACTTTTGGAGACCAAAACCCCAGCAGGTTGTCTATAATCTGCCTTTGATGTGAAAGATTTCTGTTATTCATAGAACACAGGTAGCAGCAGCCACGGCATTGTCTGAACCGCTGGACTAACAGTATGAATATAGAAAATTATGGATAATGGGAAAGCAGTTCTGAAATCCAAGTGAGATAATAACCCTGAGTGCTTGTGGCAGATCAGAGGTACAGCTCAACAAGTGCTGGGCTGAATTGATTTTAACATAAACAGACAAAAGTAGGGGCCAGTTTTAGTGGAATTTCAGCATCCAGAGGTGCTGCTGCATTTATGTGTGTCTGACTGCAATTGCAGCCAGCTGGAGGTAGGAAACTTCCAGCTTCCCACAATACCACTAATCACTTACATACCTTTAGAAAGCTGGTCTATCTAATAAGTTAAGGGTATTTCACCTGCAATCTGTTTCTCTTGCTTTAGTCACAAAATAAAATGCCAGCTCTGAAATAAAGCTTGTGCACTGACTGGCATGGGAGTGCAAACGTGGCTCAGGGCTCTGCTCAGAGGGAGGAAAGCAGAAAAAGAGAGAAAATGTGTTTCTGTAGGAGGCATCTAACCTCTCAAAAATCAAATCCACGAGGAGAAGTCCTCCAGCAGTGCCACCAAGGAGCCTCTGCTCCCAAACAGCACCTCCAGCACACGGTGCACATCCCATGGTATAACAGAGTTTGTGGGGAACAGAATTTGGCCCAGGGGTCACTGGTATTCGGGCAGGAGAACTCTAGGGCAGTAAGGCAGCGCTGCTTGCAGCAGTGAAGAAGGGAAATATAGATATTTGAAGGAGAAAAAGTGTCTTGAAGCTGCATTAACCCTCTCAGCCATTCCATTTCTGAGCACTGCGCTCTCCGAGGGATCTCATTGTCTCTTTGTCCTTTAAGCTCATTTTTTTGTCCTTAAGATGTTCTTAAAATGGTAGAATCGGTGCATCATATGAACATGAGCCATTTTTACCCCTTCAATAAGGTGTCACTGTTTTGTACAGCTCTTTACCCTGTTTTTAATCACTTTTCTGCAGCCAAGGCATCATTGTTCTATGCTCTGCATGCAACAGATGGGAACATGAAATGACAACTTGAAATGTAAAGCCTGCACGCACCAACACACCATTAGGGAGGTATTTAAAGAGAAGTATCTCGACAATATTTGGAAAAGAAAATCAGCTATAGCATGAGTACTCCAGCCTGGTCCTTGTTTTGGGCCAAAAAGTGCATATACCTTTAATAAAAATTAGCTCTAAAATTAGTTTATATAGAAATCTCATCTGAAAGGCAAGGCCATTTCAATCTTATTAACTTTTTATTTGCTTTATTTTTCCCCTTCCCAGCGCAGGTTCCAGAGGAACATTTGATTAATTTGTGCTGTCTGCAAGTCAGGCTTTTAACCTGTGGGAAAGCTCTAAACATTTTAAAAGCATACAGCCTTAAAAGGGATTGTCAAAGTGAACTTAAACTAAATAGAGGTCAACCATCTAAGGGTTAGTTTGGTTTTTCCAGGGAAAACTGGTGCTCCTTGGAAAGACTGGTGGGCTGGTGACACTGACTCAGTTCAGCATCTGCCCTGTGCATACAGAGCAGCCCTTGCAGCTGGGAATGGGGGCAACAGCACAAGGAAACCTGGGAAAATCCAGGCTCCTGCAGGAAAAATGGATTTGCAGAAGGCAAAGATGCTGCTTGGGTTTCCCAGGGCTCCTCAGCATCCCCCTGGAGAAAAGAGTGACAGGAGGATCTGGTAGATCCATCCTACAGGGTCCACATCTCTTCCCTTCACTGAATTCTTGGCAATGAGCGAGTCCAGAGGAGGCACCAGGATGGTCAGAGGGCTGGAGCAGCTCTGCTGGGAGGAAAGGCTGGGAGAATTGGGATTGTTCAGCCTGGAGAAGGGTGGCTTTGTGGTGATCAGCATCTGGAGAAGCCAACAAGAAAGGTGGAGAGAGACTATTTACAAGGGTCTGGAGTGACAAGACAAGGGGAATGGCTTCAAACTGCTAGAGGGCAGGGATAGGTGGGATTTTGGGAAGGGATCCTTCCCTGTGAGGGTGGGCAGGTCCTGGCACAGGTTGGGCAGAGAAGCTGTTGCTGCCCCAGCCCTGGGAGTGTCCAAGGCCAGGTTGGAGCAGCCTGGGCTGGTGGAAGGTGTCCCTGCCCATGGCAGGGGTGGAACAAGAACATCTTTAAGGTACCTTCCAACCCAAACCACTCTATCACTCTGTGATGTCACACAGACAGAATGTGCAGCTCCACTTGGAATCAGGTCTCATCTCAGAGCTAAAACTGCTCTCGAGGAATATAATCTTTGGTCTGGTTTTCCCTCCCCTTCCCACACCTCCTCCCCCTCCTTCAAGCTGCAACCAAGTGAGCTTCAGTCAGAGTGTGGTTTTCTTCCTCATTTCCTTGGGAACACATTGCACAGAAACCATCAAAATCACAGTTAAAAAAATTAAATTTCACAAATTCCCATTCTGACCCAAAAATCCTAACATGCAAAAACATTTCTCACTGTGGAACAGTGTTAGGACCCCCATTTCAATAAAAGACAACAATCTTACTTTCCAAGGGCAAAGCACTCCAGTCGAACAGCCGAGCCCTTCGCTGCGTATGTTGTTTCTGGGAAATGGACTTCAATCTTTGGCTCATACTCCCCCATCACACCTGTTGAACATCAAAACAGCTCACTGCACTTGAGCCCCACACCTGTCTAGCACAACAGAGTTTCAGTGTCAAAGAAAGGGTGGCATTAACCATGTCAGAGCCTTCTGTTCCACCCGTGGCAATCAGCACGTGATGGAGCAGATTGAACCTCCTGGTGGAGTTCAAGCCCGTGCTGGAAACTTTGGGGGAAATCTGTAAGTTCCCTACATGTGTAGGAGTTGAAGAACGTGACTTTGTACAAGTTCTGCATGTCAAAAAAAAAATTTGTGATTAGGGTTTTGGAGATATTTTAGGGTTCTAGAGATAACTTAGGGTTCACACCTCTTGCTGAGAGCTGCTCACAAGCAATGCCTTTAATGTTAGTCACTTCTCAGGGCAATAAATAGATTCTGGGTGCAAGAGAATTAGAAAATTCCATCTCCAAAATACTTGCAAAACACTTCAAACTTCTTTAAAACACCCAAATGTGAGCTGCAGGCTCGAGAAAGGCTGTGGTTAGAGGGAATTATCATATTTCAAAGTGTGGCTGAACAACTGATAAATCCCAGATAATCCAGTATAAATTGGGGGCATTTAATTTTGCAGCAGATTTGGGATTGATTTTGGAAACGAAACTTTGAGCTGAACTTCTTGTATGCCTTTTGTGCATCTTGCAGTGGGATTCATGGCAGGAGTAGGGGTGAATATAAATCAGGGGGTTTTGCCCAGATCCCACAGTGGAGATGGAGCAGTTCTGATTTTATATTTAACAGGGATCTGGGTATTATTGCACATCTAATTTCCACTTAGACACTGCCAGCTTTGGACCCAACGCAGAGGCCACCAAAGGGAGTGGGAGAAGAGAAAGGGACTGATAAAAGGAGTCTGAGAAAAGGAATAGTGGAATGAAAAGGGGGCAAAAAGCCCAGTCAGAAAAGATCTTAAGCATTTACAATCACAATTTGTACCAAATTATTAACTTTTGAGCTGGGGAATTCCAACGTTGCGTTATGGGATCTGATTGTTATAGAACAGCAGAGCCTCATAGTGAAAGTATTATTCTATAATGCACAGTTGAGTGTTATTTATCCTGGAAATCCAACTCTACACAGACTCTTGTTACTGATTGTCACCACTGCTTTGCAAACAGTCCAAGTATATTGAAATTTAGGTGGGCAAACTCCCAGAACAAACTTTGGGTAAAGATTTCCCAGGTCTGTATTCCTCCCTGCGAACATTTAATTACAAGTGTTGCCAGGGAGGTGTTTGGACACGTGCAGGTGAGTTTCTCACCTCAGTGACTCACGTGGAAGCAGCTTGATGGATTTGCAGTCTGAGCTAGAGTTAGGTTATAAATTTAGAAAGCTTTGTTGGATTTAAACCTCAACACAGGCCTGAGATGAGAAATATGAATGTACCATGTGACATCCTCTTGCTGGTTTTCAGTGACACTGAGCACTGCTTTCTTTGCATGTGTTTTTCTCATCTGCCCTGGCCTGACAGCTCAGATGTCACTCCAGTCCAGCTGTGGGATCGTGTCCTGCAGCACAACCTTTCCATGGGGATCTCCAGGGGTGTGAATTCCCACCAGCTGGAGAAGGACCAGTTGGTTTTGTGCTGCTGATGCCTTAAAATAGGAGCAATAATTCTCTGGATTGTTTTTGGGTATTGAAAGGCAAAGAGCACCAAAGGGTGTGCAGGGATATTTTGCACACCCTGAGTTGCACAGGCTTTACGAATCCATATTATCATCTAATTCCAATATTCGAATTACAGTATTTGGACATCACCTCATCTCTTTCACCCACTCCCAACACACCATCCCTCCCACTTTACACCTCCTGAATATGAGTCAGAGGTGCCAAAAAGACCCCATCTTCCTCTTCCTCCTTTCCTTGGATGCACTGCCACACCTTCTGGGATGGTCCCCAGGCTCCTGCGTGGCTTTGACTGCTCAGATCAAGTGTCACACCTCTTTCCCAGACACAAAACCCTTTCCCTCATCCCATTGAAGCTCTTAAAAATCATAACGCTGCATTTTCGGGACTTTCTCCAAAGGCACTACAGGGACTGGCAGCTACCCTAGAACTTGAAGGAGCCAAAGCCCCTGTGCCTTACCATCGCTGCGGAGGGTGAGTGGGGTGGGAGGTCCCCACGCTCTCTGCTGTGCCTCCCTGTTGCTCACCACGCACGTGTAAGTGCCCACATCCCACGGCTCCACCTTGGCCAGGTACAGGTTGCCCGTCTCTTGGGACACAAAGCGGCGCCCGTCGTCCCGCAGAGACAAGGTGTCATTGTTGAAGATCCACGTGTAGGACAAGCCTAGGAAACAGCAGACACGTGTCACGCACCCCTTGCAGTGTCACCACTACCCTACAGGGCCAGCCTGAAGGAGGAGACACTCTGGGACAAACCCCTGGGCATGGACCAATTAGCAAAGGCAAGGGAAGCGTCGCTTTAGTTTTAAACTCATTTCAGGCCACTTTGGGAGGTCACAGAAGTTTTTGTCCCCTGCTCCTTTTCATTTCCCTGCTTAGCGTGTTTCTAAGCAGGGATGACAGTGCTGCAATGGCAGGAGAAAGCTGTTTTGGACAATAATTTCTGTTTATACCACTTTCCTCTGAAAATCCAGAGGGCAAGTTGCTCTCAGTGCTGCAGCTCCTTTCTTCACTCTGAATATGGACAGAGGAAACTGGGAAAATGGAGCTTTAGCATTAGATTTTCATGAAGGGGAGCTCAGGTGCAAACAAGTGTTTTGGAGATTACTTAATGGTTGATCCTATTGCACATTTGATAATTGCACACCTCCTTATCTTCCATTCTGCTCCACAATTCTTGTCCTGTTCTCACTACCTGGCCCTTTTCTACCACCTTTTTCCATACAATGTTTCACAATGCAATCATTAATAATGGTATACCGATAATCCAGGCAACTCCAAACTGATTTCTTTGACTATCCCACCCTGGAAAGGCACATATGCCTGTGAGTTTGCCATGCAAGGACTCTGCTTTTGGGGAAGACTTTTTGGCCAGGGCTTGGGCACTGAGGAGGAGGTTCAGAGCTCATCCTGCAGCTTTGCAGCATGGGAACATCCAAGGTGTCCTGCCAGCCCTGCCCTGCTGCTGCTCCACATCCCTGCAACATCCACCAGCAGGAGCAGGGCTGGAATCCTGCCTTTTATAAGCCACAATAAATCAGAAGTTTCAAAATCTACCAGTTTAGCTTTCCTTAATTAAATGCATAATTCATAAGCCAACAGTGTTCTGCCAACAGCTTCATTTTTCCATGTTTCTCCCCCCAGCAACCCCACTCAGAAAGGATTATTTACGTTCCTTTCCCCCCTCAGTTCCAGCATGGGAACACTCTGGTAATAAGTCTGCAAACTCCAGTAGTTCTGTGGAGTTTTATGTTATCAGCTTCCAACATTTTAGGACTCTCATTAGAAATGATGCATCTCCAGAGAGCAATCAATGACACTTTCTATACTTGGCTAAATCCTGCAATAGGCTCTGTTTTATTACAGCTTAATGCTAAACTTTCTTTGTGGTCTACAGTAAAGCAGGCAGATGCAGCAATTAATTCCCAGTGTAACACAACTTATGTTACACTTGTGCATGTGCTCACACCCAAGATAACCCCCCCATTTTCACAGGTACCCATGTCCTTTTAGGGACCTGGCTAAAGCATCTCTTCACAGAAGGAAATCTGGAGAAGGGTTTTCCCACAGGAAGGCTCAGCCATGACCTGGTATGTCTTCCAGAGACACATAGACTATGTTCCTGTCTCAGGCACAAAGTTTGCTGACTGCTGGACAAACAGACCAGAGTGACTGGGGTGGGCAGAACTCTGATTTCAGCTCATTTTTTGAAGGTCTCTAACCTGCGAGTTGGGGACTCTACAGAAGATTTGCAAGTCAAATAATTCAGTGCATGGTCAGTTAAACAGCATGTTGTTCCCCTGGATTTGTGTGGAAGGAATACCTTGGGTCTGCCATCTTCTCAGCTTTCACAAGAGGGCTGATAACCTTCCCTGCCAGTTGGAAGCCTTATTTTCCTCCTCACCCAGACCTACCCCAGGGCAATAAATGGGCAGTGGAAGCACTCTATGCCCAGGGAGTTTTGTGCCCAGACTTCCATGACAGGATGGTGCATCTAATGAGAAACTGGAGGGAATTTAAAAAGTGAGATAATGGGGAAAAGCTCTTTGAAGGTGCCAAAATTCTGGTGGTGGCAATTCCAGGGCAGAAGAAAGCCCTGACCCACTCTAACAGGGCATCACTGTAGCTGCCAAGACACCAAGTGGATTCCCAGGAAGGATCTTGAAACCACCTCATTTCATGGGATCAAAAACCAGGACCCTGCTGCAGGACCTGGTGATGCAGCTGAATTCTCTGTGCAGAACAGAGCATAATAAAACTTTATTAAACCCCACTTTATGCCATACAGACATTCCTCAGGAGGTCAATCTGTGAATTAATTAATCACCAAAGGAGAACCAGACCTTTTCTGTCCTGATTTCAGTTCTCAGGGGGTTCCAATTGACTTCATTTTCTGAAGTTTCCGTGTCTCTCCCTCCCTCCACCATTGCTTTAGGGCCTATTGATGAATTTTCCCAGAACCTGGGACAAGCAGATGCCCCTCCTTTTCATCTTTAAATCCCTTTTCCCCCCAGGGAAAGGGATATAAACACTGCCCCTCTCCTACCAGCAGGTTCATCCTCACCCATCCCTAGGCCACACTTGCCTAGAGTCTAATTCAGCTGCACCAAAGCCTGCAGAAACCCTGATTTTAATTGACTTCAGTGGGAGCTGGATGAAATCTCAAGAGAAAGGAACTAAACTTTGGAGATGGAACATTTTTTTCAATCTTTTAAGGCATAATACCAGCAATCCCTTTCACAGCATCTTTCCTTAGAATGTTAAGTGACTACATCAACAGGTAATAGAGTAGAAAATCCAATGCTGCACTATAAAAAGAGTTACTATAACTTAAACTTTTCCATTTGGGGGTTTATTTGAATAAATTAGATTGTAGCAGATCCATCGAATGAGCAAAAGAAAGGAGAAAAAGCCCCATGTTTTCACTTTTAGGGTGGTATTGGTTCTGTGAGGTTCTTGGTGGGCACAGAACTGCCTTTAGGGGCTCCATGGCAGGGGAGGGATCATTAATTACAGCATCCCAGACTTTGGCATGGATATGCCAGAGCAGAAGGACCCAGGGAGGAGACTCTCCCTGCTTCCCTCCAGAGCTGGGGGAAAGCTGGATTAAAGATTCATAGGAGACAGGAGAAGGGGACTCTCAGCCCATGACTAAGGCACTCTCTTTATAAAGGGAGACACTTCAATCCTGCTCAGATGAAGCATTTTCTCAAGTGCAGTGTTTAATATAAAATGCAGAAATCAAAGACCTTTTCACACACCACCCCATCCTCTCCACACACCCAATTTCACCTGCACCTCCTTCCCCAGCCTTGGCTGGCTGAGGATTTGGAACATCTCCCCTCCCAAGCAGATCCACAGGGCTCCTACTTCCTTAAGAGTGTTTTATTTTTTAATACAGCCTCAATACAGTCGCGTCAGCAGAGAGAAATCCCCCAGCCTCAGCGTCGCAGCTCCCAGCCCTGGCAGCTCTTCTGCACAAATAAATGCAAATGCAGGAGTGATCCTGCAGCTCCTAACAAGATTAGCAACTTCCTTAAAGCTCTGCAGGGAGCCAGCTTGAAGGGAACAGGCTTTAGATCAGCCTTCACTTCCAAGGAAATAAATGAACAACAGTCCACCCCATAGTCTGGTGTCAAGTATTCCCATTTAGGCAGCAGCTTCTTAATCAGAGTCAGGTCGAGCTCGTGTGTGGCTGCAGAAATTAAGGCTTTTTCCAGCTTCCTCCCCTCTCAGCATTAGATCAACCAGGCTTTTCCAACAGGAGAATATTGCTGGAAGTTGATTACATAGGGACAAAGAGCTGACCTAAAGAACTTAAGCCAGAGGAGGGAGATGTTGGAGGCAAAGGGGGCAGCCCTGCTTTCTGAGCCTGCCTGACAAGCAGAGGGATGGGCTCTGCAAGGTGTGTGAATGAACTTGCCAAAGAACCCCTAAATAAGGGTCTGGGGGTCCAGGCTGGAGCAGGAGACTTGGGGCACCTTCCCTTTGCCTTTCAGAAGTTAATTCCAGGCTCTGGGTTTTGAATTCATTAAGTGGAACTAATTTTTAGTGTCTTAATTGGGCTAAGAGCTGAACTTCGGTGGGGTTTTGCTTGCACGCTCGTGCTAGTGTTTGTTCCCAGCAGTAGAGCAGAGGTTCTCTTTTGGTTTGAGGGGTTTGAGTGTAATTTTAGTACAGTTCTGCAAGGTTTTTGTTCTCTAAGGGGTAGCTTAAGGTCTAAAGCTGATGGGAAAGCTGCTGGAGCAGCCCTTTTGGGGTTTTTTCACTTGTTTTGGTTCCTTTTTTTCTTGTTTTGTTTTTTTTTCACCGTTGTTTTCGGGTTTTTTTCCTATTTTTTTGTTTGTTTTGGTTTCCCTCCCTTGTTTTCATTTTCCTCCATGTTTTGGTTTTTTTGTTGTTTTCTTTTTTCTTTTTAAATTTTATTTTATAGCTGACTAATACATTCTTTACCCTCTCTTTAATCAAAATAAGTCATCTCTCTTCTATAATCAAAATGAAGTTCTCGATGCAGTCTCAGTTAAGAAGCACGTCCTAAAAAGAAACAGCACATCTTTCCTTGTCAGCTGTATTGGAAAGCTACATTTGATTACAAACAAGCTTTAAATATTTAAAATATTTTTGATCGTGGAAAGCACTTAAACAGCTGAGTGACCCAATACCTGCTGAGCTTTCCTGTGAACTCAGCAGGCAGTTTAAGTCCAGACTAGATAAGCCTGGGCTCTGCAGTGAGGGGTGGAAAGAGAAGGCAAACATTTCTCCAGAGACCACAGAGAGCAGAAATACCTCCTGAGCTCTCATTGCACCTGCCCATTCCTGCTTCTTGATGTGATGTGGGAGGAAACTTCAATTAATCCCTTGGTTTTTTGGCTCCTGCCTTCCTGTCTCTTCTAAAGATAGAGGGAGCAGGTACAGATTTTTTTAGCCTGGCAGGAGGTTTCACTCAGTGGATCTGATTTCAAAATAACTGTATTAATAACAGCTGCTGTACAGAGGGTTTCTGTCTTCCTTCGAGTCATTACATTACAGCAAAGGCAACTCTTTTCCTGCTGCTGTGGTTTACCTTCCAGCCTCCTTGACATCTAATTCCTGCCACATTTAAAGTGCTGCACAGAACACTTGGATGGGAGCTGTAAGCACAGCCAGTGATCCTTTCTCCTGCAGGTATTGGGAGGCACATTCAAGGGTTTCAATTAAGAAAAAAAGACCTAAATAGACAATCCCTTTCCATTAAAACTACTTGCCCAGCATCCTGAGATGGCATAAGACTTATCAGAGTTTACAGCAGGTATTTCCTCCCCGTGGCATGCAATTTTAGATGCTAAACACAGTGTTTATGGATGACAAAGGAGCTCAGTTTCTGTTCTCTGGAGACTTGTTATTTCAGGGAATGCATTCCCAGGCCTGGTGGGCAGCAACTCACACCCCCAGCTGAAGGAACACAGGTTTGTCCATGGACAGCACTTTGTCAGCTCAGTTAACGTGGGCTGAACTCACCTGTTAACTCTTTATTTGTTCAGAATGTTTGCTTCTACTCCTTCTTATTTGTCAAATCATAATTTTCCCCCACAGCGAGAAGAAAATATATAGTTCACTGGCTCAAGGATGGATGTGTTGTCTCTCTGTGTGTCTGATACATGTCAGGAACTCTTTCAAGCTTTCTGTGCCCTTGAGGGCCAGGTTTCACTTCATCTCCTTGATTATATACTCCTTTCATATGGCTGTAAACACCCAGTGAAGTGGCAGTTCCTCTCCCTGCAGGACTGGAGGGCTTTACATTGATGGATGGGCTTCTCTGCCTCTCTGATATCCTGCATCCTCTTTAGAGATCACTATTTACCTTCTCCTGGGAATTTGTCTTAGAACTGTTTCCTTAAGGAGAATTGAGGATTGCTGAGAGCAGGATTTTGGCACATGGAAAAGCGCAGCTCCCGTGGGGTTCTGCTCACTGCCAAAAGCAGGAGATAAGGCATCCAAAAAACTGGTGATTCCTTAAATACCAGACAAGGTAATTTGGTAATTATGCTATTGATATTTCCTCTTTATTGATATACATTTGCTATTGCAAATTTTCAATCCTCTTCAGCTACTTAATGTGAGGAAAAGAGAGTTCTTCCTCCAGACTTCCAAAGATTTGAAACTGTTTTATTCTGGGTTCTAACACCTCATAAGGAGGTTTGTGAATGTCTGTGGCTCAAACCTTGTGGAAGTCAATGTTAGGAGGGGAAAAAATTAAGTCTCAAAAGATCACTCAGGAGCTTCTGCCTTCTTGTAGGGGCATAAAATGTTAAGAAAAAAAGCACAGCAGTTTGCAGGCATGTTCAAGCCTTTGTAATGCCCTCAAATGCTGAGGTTGGAGGAGGTAATAGAGCTACAAAAAGGGAGAGAAGGACATTTCCATCCCATGCTTAGGGTTGTCTTAGGTGGAAACCCTGGAATGGTGTGCTCAGTGGTTCATCATGTGTCTCCTGGACTTTACCTCTCCCAAAAAGGAGAAGCTCAAAGACCCTTTGGTGAGGAAGGAGCAGGAGGCAATGGTGAGAGATGCAAGGCACCCCCAAATTCCTCAGAAAACTCCTTTTCATTCTCTATCAGAAGCAGTGAAAAATACCAAGCAACCTGATCTAATCAGCCCTCCTTTGATCAGGCAGTTTAACTTCCACGAGCCCCTTCCAAGCTGAAGTTTTCTGTGATTATCAGGAAGGAGAAAATCAGGTATTCAAGAGCAGGACACAAATCTCCACGACAAATCTAATGTGTCTAATGCAGGATTGAAAGGAGAGCACTGAAGTAGCGAGCACTAAGAGGTAGGAGAGCCTTTCCATTCACACCTGAAGTGGCTTTGATGCACAAGGAATCACTGATGGCTTCTCTCCTGCCATTCCACGAGGGGAAGGAGCTGAGATGGCTTCATGCTTTCCTTGCCATGTCACAACCAAACAACAATGACACCATCTAGTCACTCAAGCAACAATGGAATAATAGAAAAGGACCCCTTAAAGAAACGAAACCCAATTTTGTAGCAAACCCAGAGGCTTCATGCACAAACAAATTCCAGTGTGACTCAGACAGGGAGTTGCCTGGGCTGCCCCTCCTGGGGAAGAGCAGTTGTTGCTCCAGTTGAGCACGATGCAGAGTTTCCATCATACCTCCGTGATGGGGGGGAGGCCCACAGAGCAGCACCACTCCTTGTCCTTCCCTCACTGACACTGTGCTTCTGGTCCTCGTTTCAAAGCTTTCCAGATCTCGAGAGAGAAGGAGAGAACAAGAGCTGGTTATTAGCCATGAGATTTATCCCTGATTGCATCCCAGTCTAGCCAATAAAGGAACAGATTCACATGTTCTGTAGCATAATATAATATCAGTATGTGAATTGAAGTATTATATATAGAAAAACAGCTCATCCAACCTATTATCAAGAAAATGTTAAGGCTGGAAAAGACCTCCAAGATCATCCAGTCCAACCATTATCCAGTCCTTTGGCATTCCCAAGACACTTTTCATAAAGCAGTTGTCCTCTAACCCCAGGAGTCTGTATTTACAATTTCTCCTTTCCAAGCCAGAGCATAATTCCATGACTTTTTTTTTTTTGAATATATAAGACTCTTCATCTACTGGAGTTGGAATCACACCCCCCCACACACATTTTGTGGGATTTCCTTTTCTATAGAATAAAAAGCAGGTGTTTTCTTCTATATATACAAGTGATAATTAAACATCCTCAGGACTCCCACCGAGTGGATGTTTAAGTGAGGATAAAATATGTTGTCTTCTTAATGAGTTTGTTCTGTCCTAAACTGGCTGCAGCAGCTGGAGAGGTTTTAATTGACTTGAGATTTAGCACTGGTTTTCAAGAGGAGAAAGAGGGTCCTTCCAGTAGGAAATCATGTGATGGTTTAGAGAGATTTCCTATACAATCATGTCCATCTCCCATAGGTGATTTTTTATGGCCATTAATGTCTATTTTTCAATATTACACTCAATCTCTTCTTCCTCACATTTCACTGAAATGTTGAAGAATTATTGGTCTGATTCCCTTTGACTAATTAAATCCCAAAACATGACACAAGAGATGTACTTAAAAAAAGATTATTTGCTTTTTGATCCAGTTCTCATCCTAATGGGAAGCCTTCTCATTTTTGCTCAGAGTCCTTTGGGACATGATTGCTTGAAATGCATTCACAAAATGCTTTAATGCAATAAATATCAGCTTCCCCTTAAATCTCTGCATACCACAGTGGCATAAACTGCTTGCCCTAAGCTTATTTTCTTTACCTGCCTGCAGATCCTTGTTTCAAACAATTGTTCCATTTTTCATCAGCTGAACAACACCCAGACCCAGAGTTCAATGGAGAGAAACAGCTCTCCTGGTCAAAGCAATAACGATTACTACCTGTACAGGCTCAGCTATTTATGTCAATATATCAATTTTCTCCCCCTTAGCTGAACTTTACAAAGTTAATTTTTCTTTCTCTGCTCTTCATCTCCTGCCTATTGGTCTCCTATGAAGACTTTGTCTCCTCAGAGGGGGCTGAATTGAATTAACCAGCTGCAGCCCCTCCTTGTGCTGTCATAGCCACAATAGATGGTTCCTGTCGATGCACTGGGAAAGGGCTGGAAACTCTGATGGTCTTTTAATTGCCTGCCCTGCACTCTGGGTAGTCAAAGGAGGGGAAAAAAGACAAGACAGATCAAGAAAAATAGAAAAAAAAATCATTTCTTTAGTTGTCTTCCCTCCTGTAACACTAATTGAAAGAGAAAGCTGTAATATGGTTAATTAGAGTTTGGTTTTATACTTAGAAGGAACTTCCTGGTTCAGTCTCTGAATGTGAGGATTTATTTATCTGGTTTGAAAATTCATTCTGATAACATTTACTATCTTTTTCTTTCCTTTCCTGGGGTTAACTGTTTTCTGGGAAGGAAAAGGCCAGCACAAAATATTGGTCCATGGGACAGCTGCCAAGATATTCAGTGGGGATGTGCTTGGGATGGCTGGTCTGAGAATTTTTGCTCTGGGAGAAGGGGGAAAACCACCCTCAAATTCTCCTATTTTTTATATTAAATTAAAAAAAATATTGGAAAGCTGCAAAACATCCAGGTTTTTTAGGATTCTGACACTAACAGAGATGGTTAGGTCTCCCTTTCCTATCACTTTTCTTCAGCTGTTAATACACCATAAACTGATTTCTACTTAAAATGAAGCTAAAAATACCTCTTGGGCAGCATGGGAAATTTGTGCGGCCTAACTAGTGCTTTCCAATACTTTTCACTATGGAAAATCAGGGGGTTTTTTTTGCTGAGAACAAAATTTTGTTTATGAGACACCTGAAAAATGAGGAGGGGCAGGAAAAAGGTGCAGTGAAGCAGTGGGAGAAGGTTTTCATGACAATTGAGAATTAACTGTGTAATACTTGATTCTGAAATTGGAATAGGTTTTGGAAAGTAATGAGTTGCTAGTAGCAATTTTTAGTTTAATGACACAATATGTCATGTTATCATTTTTACTCTCATTTTAGGTGGTGTCACCTGTCTGTTTCTCCATTAAAACCATGACAAGTGTCCCTGACTGGAAGAACTAAATAGCAGTAGATCTCTTGGGGGATCCACTGTTTTATACATATCAGGACTACTTTTGGTTGTATCACAGAATCAAGGAATGGATTAGATTGGGTTGGAAGGGACCTCAAAGCCCACTCAGAGCCACCCCTGCCATGGGCAGGGACACCTCCCACCAGCCCAGGGTGCTCCAAGCCCTGTCCAACCTGACCCTGGACACTTCCAGGGATCCAGGGGCAGCCACAGCTTCTCTGGGCACCCTGTGCCAGCCCTGCCCACCCTCCCAGCCAGGAATTCCTTCCCAATATCCAACCTAGTCCCACTCTCTTTTAGTTTAAAGCCATGGAGGGAAAAGGCTGGCTTTGTTTTTTTAATCTTTTTTCAGCCTGGAGTACAAAAATCCCTGTGCAGGGGTTTGGGCTCTCTCATAGCGTGTGTGCAGTTTGGGTCTACGAGTCAACTTGGATTTTCCGGTGCTGGAGAGAAGATTTTCATCCCTTAGTGCTCACTGGTGAATCACAGGTATAGGACAGGAGCTAGGGAGGCACATAAATCATCATTTAATCTGTTCATCTCACCCATGGCAGGTACAACTCTGCAATGTCCTTATTTAACCCGCTTTTAAAGACCTCTAGAGATGGAAATGTTCTTCAGACAACCCATTCCAGTGCTTAACTCTGAGATCTTCATCTTCTACAAACTCTCCCCCCAAAAACTTCATAGGCCTAAACAGAAATGATCTTTATTTTTTCCTATATGAAGTTGATTTTGATAGATAACTGTACAAAGTGTTTTATTCAGTGTCTATCTCTGCAATGAAGAATCATTGCAGAACAAAATTAACAGTAACACCTTCCAGAAGAGCAAAGAAAAGCAAAATAAAGTAAAAATAATGCATGAGTGGAGTCAGTGTTTCTTTGTCTTCATTCTGCAGGCAGGCAGCATCTCCCATGGATTACTATGACATCTCGTTGAGGTGGACTCAATAATGAGTTAGAAAATTATCTGCCCTTGTTAGGCAGGCCAGAGGGATAAGGAGAGGGGAGAGCTGGACCATGAGAAATGATGTTTCTCTTTACTCCTAGGATTTCTCAAAGATTTTATGGGTTGTGTGTCTTTTCAGTGATTAACTGCAAGCTGAAATGTGTTAAGTATATATTACAAAATGACCCGAGGATGAACACAAATGTAGGTATTCTCTTTTTCTCTTGTTATTCTGAACTCTGGCAGCTCTCAAACCCAATTCTCTTTGCCCTGGGTGGCAATTGCCACCGAGAGAACACAACCACCCTTCTCCTGTTGCCTAACACAGCTTTGGAACATGACATGACATAATCTAATGAAGCATAATGTTGCTTGTCAAGAGGAGTATCAAATAAGATCACCAAGACCAGGTGTTTGGCACACGTTTAGGTTGCTAATATGCATTTAGGACTAGGCTGACTATTTAACAGATGGTATATTTGCTAACTTCGGTGTTTCTGCAGAGATCTATAAATAAATTATCACCTCGTTCCTACATAATGCCTTTCATTCTTTGTCTGTGTTTATCTCACTTGAAGAACAACGAGTTCCCTCACACTCCCTTGCCTTCTCAGCTGCGAGATTTAACAAAAAAACAACTTTTTTTTCCCTTTCCTCCAGATCTGTGCATGATGGCAGACTGTTGGCACAGCACAATTAATCACTTGGGTGTGATAATGAGGTCAGGCGGGCTGAGCAAAATGCTCAGATGAACAGGAGCCTTCCCAGGGAAAAGTGGGAATGAATGGACTCCTGTGTGGGGCAAGAAGGGGAACTCTTGCAGGGCTAAGAGAGGAAAACTGTGCTCAAACACAGGGCATTTTGTGGGAATGGAGTTAGGGAATGGCAGGGCTTGTTCTCTGAATGGAAGTGGGAATACTTTCAGCTCCTCACCAGGAGGGAAGGGAGGAATGGGGAGCAGGAAAGGGCCAGGGGCTTTTTGGATAATGCAAGCCAATTGTCCCCCAGTGGGATCAAAGATGTAACATGGAATCACAGCCTGATTTGGATTGGAAGGGACCTTAAAGACCATCTTGTTCCAGGGCCACCTTCCACTGGATCAGGTTTCTCCAAGCCCCATCCAACTGCTGACTGCACAATTAATATATTAATTCTAATTTCATCATCACCACAACTACACACACATTTAGGGTTCTTTTTTAATTTTTTTAGTATAAAATTAATTTGCAGGTGTTGGAGTACCAGATGTTTCTACACAACAGAGTGCCTGAAGATCCAGTCAGTTTTCCTGGGATTAAGGAGCTACTTCCCAAATATGTCTGGTAGGAACAAAAACCTAACCATAAATAGCAATTCATTCATTTCAACATCCCAACCATGGTTTGGAATTCCTGGATTTGCTCAGGAGCACTTCCAAACCACGTTAAGAAGGAACATAGAAGAGCTGTGTATTGCTGAGGAGGAAAACAAGGAAACTTGGGTGTTTAAACATCTGAAATCGTCACAGACAATTAAAGAAACTCCAATTTATCACCTTGCATAATTACAACAGTTCATCGCAATTAATGCAATTTCATGCTTTCTTGAACTTTTGATTTTTTTTCCCCTTCATAAATGTTTTGTCATTACATAATCCCAAATATTATAGTTGTAATTACTTGCTATTGAAATGTGCCCTGAATGTTAAGGCTCCAGTAGGAAGAGCTCTTTCCAAATTAGCCATTCTCCCGAGGCTAAATCAATCCCGTGGCTCACATTGCCCTGTGCCCGTGGCAAACTGGCATCTCTCACATCTCTACCATCTTCTCCTGTTTCCCTGCTTGCCTGGAATGTATTGCAGTAAGAGAGGGGTTCCTGCCTGGGATGCATTTTCTTCTTTTATATACAGGAAGCCTCAAAAATTTTGGGGTTAAAGCCCTTTTAGATGCAGACTGTACCTGCTCAGAGCATCCCAAAAACCTCCTGGGCATCAAGCCCTGCCCCTTCCCTCTCCTCAGTATTGCTGGACTAAATTGCCTTGAAGGAGACTTGTATCAACCTTTTGTAGGGTGGCTGTTAAAAGGAGTGTTATGGAAATATCCTTATTTTCCCAAATATCTCCCCAAGGAATGGCTCAGCTCATCTCCCAAAACTTTCCCTGCGCAGTAAATTCTCCTTTCCAGCTCTCAAAACTCGCTAAACAAACCCTCTGACAGTTCCTTTGTCTGGATAATGCTGTCAATACATTAATCTTTTCCTGTTAGCATCTAATCTCAATTTTTTAAATGTTCTAATTGATTTTCTATGAATTCAATTCTGAGATTAAGAGCGGTGTTATCTCTAATTAAGGTGTCTGAAAGCTGCTTAGCATTTCCCATTTCCTCAGTTTGAAACACTTGGGCTTTCTCCTCAACACCTGCTGAGTTCTCCTGCTCCTTGCTCTCTTGGTGCCCTGTGACACCTCAGCTCGGGAGGATTTGAAGCTCAGGCAGCCTGGGCAATGCCTCAGAGTCTCCTTTCACCAGGACAGGCTAAAAATCAACCATAATTCCCACTTTTGTTCCATTTTCCACCTTTGGTGAGCGCTGCATCCCACCCTGGTTAAAAGAGAAAGCTGCCCTGTCCCCCTCAAGCCCTGCTCCTCTCAACCTGGTGGAGCAGCTTTCCAAAACCAGAGGGAAAAGCACAATCACTGGGTCTTGTCCTTCTCCAAAGCTGTGTAATCAACCCAGGGCCTTCCTCAGTGCTTCTTTATTTAGTTAAATTGCTTTGGGGCTTCTAAAGGAGAGGACCTGTAATTTACACATTAGGATGCACATGGGCCCTGGGTCTTGAGTTCAGCCTAAATGATATGAATGGCCAATCCAGGCACTCATTTTCAAGGTGGGGAGCAATAATTTCTACCACAGCCTGATTGTCTTTTTCAATTAAAGAGCGAAAATGCCCTTTGCAAAGTAATATCAAGCTCCTCTAGAGGAAAAAATGGAAGGTCACAATTAAATTAAACAGGGAAGGTGAGGTAGGAGGGGAAAAATAACCTCAGCTGGCTTGATTTTTGCTCATGCCCCAAGAAACTCAGAGCGCCGAAACCTGTGCTGCGAAGAGCTGCTCTGCATCTGCTTTTTGTTACATTTTCTGCCCCTTTGACAGAGTTAGCAGCATAAAATATTAAAGTTCTCCTGTGCACTGAAGGCAGGACTTGCACTGAGCAGCAAGTGTTGATGCAGCCTTAGGGCTCTTGCTGCAAAGCCCATCTGCAGGCCAGAGGCACAGCCGAGGAGCTGCCCCTCTCCCAGGGAGGGGGAAGCAAGGAATAGAGCTTGAATATTTCATATTCCTGAACAGTTTTCTCACTTGTCACGGCACAGTTCATTTGTCACCTGTCATCACCAGAGCCACTTCGCCGTCTGAAGGAGTTTTCTCCAGATTGGAGTGCTCTTAAAAGCAGATTTCTCTTTCTGGGCTCAACCTCAGGGGCCAGATTTATCCCTGCCAGAACAACCTCAGTCTGGCTGACTTACACAGGAGATGGTCCTGGCTCCTTGACTGTTAATTCTTATCCAAAACCTTCTTTACTTCACATTCCTCCTGCTCCCACCTGTTTTGGGGGCACATGGAGATGGTTCATGAACTCTTCCCTGCTCTTGGACCTTGTTGGCAGTGAGGAGCTATCCCCTGGTCCTGCAAGGAGAACCTCTTGCCCACATGTCCAGGGTTCTCATAGCCGCAGCCTCACTTCAGGCTACTAATTCTTTTTATAACACTTGCACCAACAAGATAACAATCAGCAGTACATACAATAAAATAATTCCAAGGAAAGGAGGGCTCTCAACTACTGCTGAAAGAGTGGAACAAAAAAACCCCATCTTAGCTGGCTTGGTTTTTGTTCATGCTCCAAGAAACTCAGAGCACAGAAACCTGTGCTGTAAGAGCTGCTCTGCATCTGCTTTTTGTTATATTTGTGCATATTCCTGCCCTTCCCAAACTCCTGCCCAGCCCTTTGGAGATCTTGATCCAGCACAGAATTACTTCTTGCACAATCATCCCGTGTTCCCTCCAGCCACCACGGCTTCACCTCCCTCCTTCCAGCTGCAAAGCCCTCAAGGAAACCCTTCCAGTGGGAGTGTCAGGATTTCCCCAAGTGAACAATGTGGAGGATTCTTGACTGTGAATCTTGTAAGTGGCATTTCAGGTGAAGTTTACATGGTTTGCTGCTGTTTCAGTAGCATGTAGACATGGTTATTCACAGCTCAGGGCATTCTCTGGGCTAGGTGTGTGTTGCCTGCTGAGCAAAGCAATGCCTGTGACCTCATTCCCTCACTCCTTGGGAAGTCCCAATGACACTGTTCCTCCTTCTCCAACATAAGCTACAGGACAGAGAATTTATCTTGTACCTGAGAACTTTAACACAGGATCAATCTTCACTGCAAAAATAATTAATCAATTAATTTCATTAGTTTTATTCTAAAAATGTAAGTCATTTACTCCAAATAGCAAAATATTTTTCTCCCTTTTAAACCTCCACTATGACATTTTCTGGCCACTCTGAAGAGTGAAGAAGTTCCTGTGAACATCATGGATATTTCCCTCAATAATTTCTTGGAATCTCTGTCATATTGCCTGCAATGAAAATAGAGCAGCTAGGAAAGAAAATCACCCAGACTGCAAACTCAGACTGGATTTATCCTTCCCAAATATTCCATTTTATCAACCAGGATGGTGCAGCTCCAGGACCTGGGGGTGCTTTGTTACCCACTGTATCTCAATCACATATATTACTTTTCCAATACAACCTGCAAGGGGTTGATTAAGGATAAACACTTCTAAAGGAACTACAGAAGGGTAAGTAATAGAGAACTCAGAAATAATCTTCAAATACTTACATGTTCCCTATTACTACTTATCTGTTCACTGTCTGTAATGCTCCTTACAGCATCTCTATAATGTATAGATACATTATTTATCTCCACAGATAAACCCCCTCCTTTTATTGTAAGTTTAAGCAACTAACCTATGGAATAAAGCAGCTTTAACCGAGTATCCTGATACACCATGACCTGCTTCTGGCACTGCCAAGCTAAACTCTTTCTCCTGTTCCTCCTCAGATGCCAGCTGGCCACCCCTGGGTTCTGGTTGAACCTTGAACTGAGCAGTTCATGACTCCTTTTGGCTAAGAAAGATGCTTGCAGTGCTCCCTCTTGCCACAGCAGCTGCCAGGCTGATCAGTATGCCAGCCCTCACCCTGCTGATGAATTAACAATCAGCCTAAAGACCCGCAGAGCTTTACTCAGGGTGGTAGTTACAACAGCCAGCACACCTTTTAATCAAACACAATTGTTACACAGGGATTTCTGGACACACAGAGCACCACAACGCAACCAATCCCGAAGTGGAGGTGCCATTTAGCCCAAAATTCATGCAGGTCCAGACTTTGCAAATTCAGACTATGTGGTCTACGTGCATTGATTTTTCCATTTTCTGTTTCAAGGCATATACTGCCAGTGAAAAGGGTTATGGCATCTGGAGGCATTGCTGGATTGCTTGGTGATGTTTCTGTCATTTGTGTGCACTGGCAGGTAAATAAGACAATGAAGTCATCAGATGAAGAGTGGGCTTTCATGCTGGCTGAGCATCTCAGACAGCCCCTCTCACAGGGCTCTGCCCATGCTCAGCCTGTCACCATCTAGCAAATGCTAAATGGGTTTGATTTGGTTTCATATATTTTCCCCTAAAATGGTTAAATGCTGACGATGGGCTATTATTTTGTGTTTCAGAACGGCAAAAACTCTGTCTGGGTGGAGTCATTGCCTCTAATTTGCTGTTTCAGCAAAACTGTGTCTCTATGGCAAAGAGCAAGTGAGAGCTTTTGGGAGCTGGAGATTTTATTCCAAGTGCTCCAGCACCCTCATCCCCACTGCTGTGAGCACCCCATCACTGGCCAAGGGGAGGGAGCATGTGAGGATCAGGAAAATGCTGTTGAGAATAAGCACCGAGCAAAACCATTTTAGCATCACTTAGGAAAACAGGAGAATGTGGTTGGAGCCCCAAAATTCCAAGGAGGAATCCTTCCAGGTCTGCAGCACTGGGGGGAACTTTAAAACCCACGGTCTAGTGGTCTCACTGCGTGTCCTCCTGTGTGGTTTGGGGCAAAGTGACTAATTCTAGGTATGAATTTCGGTTGTTGTCACTGGTTTCTCATGGTTAATATGGGGGCCTGAGGTCTGAAAAAGCCACAGTCATGGCAACTTTCATCAGTGATGGCAGGACAACGTGACTGAGAATCTAATTTAAGATCCCTGGATAGCAAGATGCTTTCAATTAATATTGAATTTTCTGGGTTTATGCCCTGTATAATGATGAATTAGGTTCACACGTGATTCTCTTCCATGGTGAAGCATTTTTCTTTTATTCTGATTTGTTTAATTGTACTTCTTCTTTCTCCTGTATATGTTTTGATGTCTCTGTTATAGATGTGTATAAGAACTAAAAGAACAACTAACAGGCCTGGACAGGCTGTTTCACTGCAGCTCTTAGGGGGATTTCCCTCAAGACCAGTTGTTTGCACACAGTTATTTTTGCTTAAAACTGAGGAAATAATTAAAACAAATCCCTTGCGTGCCTCGGGAGAAAGTTCTGGTTGAAGTTGTATCGAAGGAGTTTTCTCTAACAGGCTTTGTGTTTGTCTCTTCTTAAGGCATAAAATGCCTTAGGAAAAATGCCTTAGGAAAAAGTACATCACTGAAGGAATGGACAAGCAGTGGAACAGGCTGCCCAGGGCAGTGGTGGAGTCACCCTCCCTGGAAGTGTGCAAAAATGAATAAATGTGGCATTTTGTGATAGGATTTAGTGGGAATGGTGGGATTGACCAAAGGCTGGAGGTCTTTTCCAACCTGAATGTTTCTGTAAGTCTAAGATAGGGAAAAGCCGAAGGAAAACCTTCCATGTCCTCCTGTCTTTCTTCAAGCTGACTCTTGTGTGGTCACAAACCCTCCCATGGCTGTCTGACCTGTGGAGCTGAGATGTTCTGGGATGTCTACACTGAACCTGGAGCAGGGCAAGCAGCCCATGAGGATGGATCACCCACCTGGAGGAGGATCCCTGAACATGTGTCAGGCTCTGACTGCACAACCCGGGCTCTGACACCAAAGCTTTTAACAAGTTCCAGACGAGCACCTGCAGCTCTTGCAGAACACACTCGAGCTGCTCAGAACATGCTGCTGGCTGGGTAGCAGGAGACAAGCAGGATTTAGAGGGAGCTTTCAAGTCTCTTTCTGACAAAGCAGAGCTTCTGAAGGAGGCAGGGATGCCACGGGACTGCCAGCCCCTGGGTGCCACTAATGCATTCATGTGCTCTCGCTCTGCTCTCTCTCCCCGACGCTGCCTCTCATTTTCAGCTTGTAGCTTTAATAATCTCTGCCTCTGCTTTCTGTACAATATTCCTCCTGCAGCTTTCCTTTGACAGCTCTGTTTTTAATAGAGGATAAGCATGAAACTCCAGCTGAAGCTGAAGACATATTTCTAATCTCGTCCCGCATTTATTTTGCTTGGCGGAGAACTCCCTATCTTGAACAGAGGGGAAAAGTATTTCTCACATATTAAGTTGACAAGTACAATAGGTTTCTGGAGGTGTCATTAATTCAGACTCAAACTCAGAGCTAGTTACCTTGTAGTAAAAAGACAAATAGGCATAAACCCTGTTACTTGCATAATAGGCTTGATTCAATTCTTTATCACGGAGTTTGCAATAATATGCCAAGCATTCCAGCCCGGGGAAGAGTCCCATTTTGCAGGTATTGAATGAAAGTGTCATAATAACAACATGCCTGCCTGCGTTTTCAGATACAGCCTGAAGTATGGGTTGAAACAAAGGAGTAAATTGGATGGCAACAGGAAAATAAGAAACAAGGAAATGTTAACTGTGAAATAAGTGTTTCAAGGTAATTTGTTCCACTATTCTCATCAGGTCATTATGACATTTCCCATGTAGTGTGTCTTTTTTTTTGTTTGTTTCTCTTGTAAGACAACTTAAAACTCACAGTTTCACAGTGACGCTGCTCAGTTGAAGCATTTTCCTGCGAGTTTGTGTTTGTCACTGTAAATAACAGCCTTTGATTTGTCTGCCCTCTCTCTTCTCTGTGGGAAAGGATGTAAATATCTGTCAGCACTAATGAAAAAGTAGTGTATTGCTTGATTGTGGGATATATTTAGCACTGGATGGTTGATGAGAGCTGGGGGACTGAAGCTGTGGGTTGGCTGCGGTGGGCAGACCAGACACAGCTTGGTTGTGACCTGCTCCCTGCAGAGCTTTGGGAAGTGTCTTGGTGGGGTTTTGAAGCCTAAATAAAGGAACTGCTTGATATTAAGTCCTTTTTGATTGTTTTATGCAGGCATGAGACTTCCAGCTATTAGTGAGTTAAGTGCTTCAGGGGGAGAGCTTCACCTGCACGGAGTAATAGGAAAAAATGATGTTTTAACAGCTGAAAATAATGACACCATAAAGTCCCTTTTTTGGGAACAGGTTGTTCAGCAGCCGAGTGGCATCTGCTGTGTCTGGTCGAGATGAGCTTTGCCTTAGACAGGCCAGAAATCCAAGATTCTTTCTGTCCCGTTTGTCCCAGGGCAGAGCCCTGACCTGCAGCACCCCTAGAGAGGGGGATCAGCACAGGGAAGGATCCCAGCCCAGCTCAGATCCTTGGAAAACTCAGCCTCATACACAACACTGGGCACTGTGGGGAACAGCTGCCCTTCTCTCCTAGGGGAACTTCCACATTCCCAACCAGTCCCCAAAACCAAAGTGCTCCCAGGAATTGGAGTCAGGGATGGGATTTTCCAGAAGGAGATGAAATCACTGATTATGATGATATTCCTCTCACAAGTATTCCTGGTTTTCCTTCCCATTCTCCCTTTTTAAAGATATTTTATACCTCCTTTGTGCCTTCATTTAAGGAGATTCCTTTCCTTTAGGTCTTTTCCCAGCTCCATTCCTGTCCTGTCCTGGTTCCTTGGGGATTACAGACCCCACAGACAATTTGGAAGTGGCCACCTACCCTCGTCTCGCCCTAAAAAATGGGATTTGTCGTGCCACTACCCAATTTTCACCTCCAAATCTCTATTTCCCACACAGCAAGCTTGGCTTGAAAAGACATTTCAGAAAAAAAAGTGGGAAAATAATGAATCAATTTTTTTTCTTTTTTTTTGGGCGCATTTGACCAGCTCTTGGAAATCAAAGCTCTTTGAGAAATTCAGGGTAAAACATTATTAAATGAGGTGCTACAGATACACCCTTTGATCAGCTCTGCTGCGAGAGAGCCCGTGAACCAGCCTGACCTCCAAAAGTCTCCTTTGGATAACCCCTTGACACGAGGTTTGCTGGGAGAAATGGAACAAGGTTAATAATTAATACCTTCGCTGGTGTCTGAAATAGCGACACGAGGTTGGCTTTAGACACATGTTTTATTAATGAGCTTTGGAAACAATTGCTCTCTCCCAGCAAACACCGCTCAGAGCTTCACATTGAGGAAAAAAAAAGGGATGCAGGGACTTTGTGGGGTTTTTTGGATGCTCCCCCTCCTCCCCAGGGCACCCACAGCTCTCGGTCATCGCGGAGAGAAATGCTGTGAAAAAGATTGTGAAGTTGTGAAAAATGGGGAACGAAGATAAAATCAATTGAAAATCATCTCGAGGCACGAGGGGCTCGACCTGATGGAGCTGAAGGATGAAATATTCCCCAGCTGAATTTTCAGCTGGAATATGGAATATCTCAGAGCACAGCTCGGGGTTTTGCACGCTGGGTAAGGAACTGGGGTTGCTTTGTTAATATAACAAAATATCCCTGGGGCAATTAGGGGGACAAGGTTTTGAACCCCCTATTACACCTCATTAACTAAAAAAACTCCAAGCCTAATTTTTTTACAATATTCTCCCCCCAGGTTGTAACTACCTGCAGGATAACACTAAAACCACTGTCCTAAAAGTGGAAACACCTTTATTAAGGGACAATAATTGTGCCCATGTTCCTTGACCTTTCAATTTTTCCATTTTCATTCTTGTTCCATCAAATGGCTGGGTTTGTTATTAGTATTTCCCAGGAATATTGTGGGGTTTTTAGGAATAAGCAGTGAGTGAAACCTTTCAAACAGAATCCCCGATGATGCTTTAATTACCTCATAAATTACAGTCCATGTGCAGAATTAATAGGAAAATAATGCTCTAATAAATAGGATCTTCCCAACTTACATGCAAATTGAAGCTTTGCCTTCCTGCTCAGAATTGTTCCAAATGAATTTGTGGCCAAACACTGGTATGTTCCAATATCCTGATTTTTATGTGGGTTATTGATTGCCAAGCTGCCTCCAACCAACCTGTAGTGATAACTCATGGTAAGATCAATATCTGTGCCATTTTGCTTCCACCTTTGAGGGGAAAAAAATCAAATTATGCTTATAATTTACAGAGCCTATTCATATTTATCTTAAATAGTGTGCTGTAGCATACCTGAAATGATAAAAATAGAGTTAAATATCACAAAATTATATCATTCTTCACACCAGACTGCTCCTTACATCAATCTTAGTGATGGCAATAATTGTACTCTTTGGAAAATCTTTACTGTTAGTCACCAGTGCTCACCCAAATGTCCACAAAAAGTAATTATAACTTATTCAGACAAACTAAGTTATCCATCCAGTCGGGAGGGGGGCTATACCTTCACTGCAGCCACATTATTTTTTATGATACAAATGTGCTTTGCAGTCCTTGCAAAGGATAAATCATAAATTTGGCTCTGAACCCGAGTTGCAGATATAGATCAGGAAGGATTTCACTTCAGAGCACAGAACAAAAGCTGAGAGAGAAGGGTTTATGATAATTTAATGATGAGAACGCTGCTATTTTAAAATCTAATTTTCCCCTTAGTCCACTAAGCAGAAAATGGATTGTGTCTGCAACGTTACGCAGCTGTTTACAGATGTCAAAATAAAATCTATATTTCAAAGCAAATAAATATTATATGTTTCCAGAAGGGGACTTTTGTGGCTTTACCATCAGTCACATTAGGGTTGAATCTTTATTACCCACCAGAGGTGCAAAGGGAGAGTAAGTCCTCAGCCACTGAGGACTCTGGGCTTGGTAATGCACTTTTTGGGGTTGTTAATGCACTTTTTGGGGTCATTAATGCACTTTTTAGATCATCAGGAATCCTAAATCTACCCAACCATGTCTTTTCATCTCCTAATTTTATATCACAGCAGTCTGTATGTTTTTTGTGGGGGTGATGCCAACCCCTCCCCAGGATGCAAAGGCCACCCTAGAGCTGTAATGGCTCACTTTGGGTTTATGGCAGTGCCCAAACCAAGGGCAATCAACTCCTTGTTAATTATCTGAGGGATCACAGGATAAAAAAATGTCTATTTTTTGCTATTTCCTGACAGTGGTGGCATTTCCCCAGCGAACAAACTGAAGGAAACTTGCACTTGGACTCTGTTCCTGGAGGATGTGCCCTGGATATACAGCACAAAACTCCAGATCTGGGGTTTTGCTGTTGTTTTGGGGTATTTTGGTGGGGGTTTTTTTAAATTTATTTTGGAGATGAGGCAAATCTTAGCAGGTGCCCACCCATGGGTCTGTTCCCTGTCCTGACATTAGGATTTTGCCATATCTCAGGATTTTGCCATATCTCAGGATTTCCATATGCTCCATGCTGTCTAAAGCTTTCCATTTTCTAATCTCAGAGATTCTGGTATTTAGTTTGCCAGTTCTTTTTAATTTCAGAATCAATCACTGAAATAACTGCTGTCATCATTACATGGCTCCCAATTAAGATCTATAATTGTTTTTCCAAACAAATGCAGAGACATTGGCTTAGTTGCTGCAAATGAATTCTTCACAGTATCCCCATAATCATTCTAATCACCATGGTACAATGATTATTAAACTTTGCATATAGATCAGGGGTTCATCTCCTGGTGTGGGCTTTTTTCCTAATTAATATGTTTACATCACTGAAGGAAGGGAATTAATGAATTCATGGGGTTGGCAATGATTTAATGGCTTTGTGTGTTCTGCAGTTTACTAAAACACAGAAATCTTGGAAGAATTATTTCAGGGAATTTTTAGCATAACCCTGTTAAAGCAGAGATCACCTACATGTTTTCCTGAAATTCTCCACTGGAAAATACTTTCATCAATTATAGGAAATGCAACCAGATCAATTGTTTCAGACCCTAAACTTAAAAAAAAGATTGTTGTATTCTGATGGTGAATTCATAGTTCCCAAAGAACCCAAGGATTGTGAGTGCATATGTTCTTCTGTGATTTAATAAATTATAGGTCCAGTGTACTCCTATAATAAAAATATCTATATTTTTAAGACTTCACTGTGTTCTGTGTTTCTTAGATTATTTGCATTCGAGTGGAATTGTCCTGCCAAGTCACCTGAGGCTTTCTTGTAATTGGGAAAAAGATTTGCAAACCCCCCTTAATGTACAACATTTCCACTGAGGAAGAAAATAGGAACTTTAAAAACTATTGACTGTGAACAAAACAACAGAGAGGCTGAAGGAGTTTTTAATTCTAGCCCATTTTTGAAGCAGACCCTGCAATAAGCCCGGGGATTTCAGGCACCTCAGAGCAGGGCTGCAATTTGGTTTTCAAGGGTAGGAATAAGACAACTGGATTCTGGAATTCCTGGGAATCATCCCACAGTTTTATGCACTGATTATAAACGTATTTGATGCAATTGTTGCAGACTTTGTGCTTCTGTTGCCCTCACTCTCATTTTCTACCTCTGTGGTGCTCTGATTTGGATGGAATTGGAACCTCTGCTACTTGTTTTTCAGTGCCTCCCTCTAAGTTCTGCTGAAATATTAAAATATTGTTATAATGAACGCTGCTTGGGCTGCCCTTGGAGTTCTTCTTTATTGGTTCAATTGGCTGCTCTCTGAGAAGATTATTGAGGGGAAAACACCCTCACTTGCAAAGTGGCAGGAAAATGCAAGGCTATGATTACTCTGGGTATTGAATGTAAGTGCAGCAAAAGCCTTAGAGCACCTGAAATCAAGCAAAAAATGACACAGTCCTGCTGAAAACACTGCAGAGTGTTCCTGGAGGGGCTGGGAGCAGGAAAAAGAAGGAGGAAAATTCAGTACCTGAGTTGGGTGGAGATAAACCCTCAACTGAGTGTAACAAAAGGGCTGGAGTGCAAACAGTTATAAATCTAATTTGAAGGTCATGTTTATTTACCACACAGGAAAACAGCTGGAATAATGTACCTGATAGAAACAATTCTGACTTGATAAAAGAGGCATAATACATGAAATTGGATTTATCAGGAAATAGAGATACATTTCCTCGCAGATGGGCTGATTTTAGAGCTGCTTCTATCCAGACTTTTGTTTGCACTGTAATCAGATCCATGTTCTCTGTTACTTCCACCAGGAAATCAGAGTTTCTTGGGTTTTATTACTTATGGCTCCTTCAGCTCTACACGATTCTTGCACTGTGTTTGTCACACACAATGTTGAAAGAAAGCTCCAAAAAAATCCTACTGTATTCAATGAGTCCCTAAGAATAATATGGTACATGATAAAATAAAACTTTCAGGGAATGCTAAGCATTCTTTTTTATTTAAAGGAAAGGCATTTATCAGCATATTTCTTTCTGTCAAAAAATGCTAAATAGCAAAATTAACTTGTATCTAACTTTATTCCTTCTCTAGTGGTTCGGTGTTTGTGAATCAAAGAGAAACCTCGCAGCCATTCCTTGCTGTTCTTTGCTATCACTCAACAAAAGATATTATGAAAATTTCCTACTCTGCTGGATTTCTCTCAAATTGTTGGGACTTTGAATGGCTGGGCTCAATCCCTGTGTGACAGAAGTGTCAGGAGCTCCAGTGAAACCAAGGAAAAGTCCTGGGGACTCCCTGCTCCTTTCAAGTCATGGCTAAGAGCAGCAGAGATGGTCTGATGACCCTGATGGACCTCAAGACCCACCCCCAGATGTTGATCTGGGCTTACTGGAGAAACTGAGATCTTGGAAAATGTCCTCATAGTGCAAAGAATAATATAAATGAATCTAATTAATGGATGGGTGGAAAAAAATGTAAGGTAAAACATGAATCTCAGTCTTCACATCTCTCCTGCCTCGTGGAACTGCTGCCTGGGGATGTGAGGAATCCAAGCTTGGAATGCAAGAGTTTAGGAATTTTCTAGGCCTGAGGAAAATGTATAAACAGGTATGGAGCAAATGCAGGGGTGAACTGGAAATTCATGACGTGGACCACTTGGTGTTGGTGTTGGAAACAGGATGGATGGGATAGGATGGGAAACGAGTGAGGATTCCCGTTCAGAGGAAGTGACACTGGGAAAAGGACACAAAGGGCTCCTTTGCCAGCACAATATTTGGGAACAAGTCACCACAGGAGGGACAAGAGCCAAGTGCTTGTCAGAGCCAGGAGGCTCTTGTGTGAGCAGTTAAAAGCTGCTCAATAAATATCCTCTGAGAATGTGGTAGGACACAATTTTCTTTCCTATCTTGCATGAATGATTTCTTTTTTCTAGATAATTTTCCTTTTCCCGACCCATTACTTTGCCCATTATTTTCTGAAGGGAGCACAGTGTCATTTTTTGTCCTGATTTCCAGAGTTTTCTCTTATCCAGCTCAGGTTTCCAGCTCCTTGGTACAATAAATTGTGGTCTAAATGAGGAGTCCACAACTATTGAATAAAAAACCAGCCCTATGTACCAAGGTTTTATTAAGTGAGCCTAGAGAGAGTGTAGCAAGGTGGGTATTGGAGCTATTTCTCTAAATAAACACTATAAATATATACATTAAATGTTATAATTAGAAACGTGTAAGGATGTTCCTCCTCTGCTTTCTGAACATTTACTGATGGATGGAAGGTTTGATAAATACAGATGTGCAGCACTTCCATTTCTCACAGCTGCTCTGTGGCTCCAGAATTAATTCTGTATATTTTAAGGTGCTTTGGGGATGATTTTCAATGATGTGTTTTCTTTTCCCGGGTGAATTTTCTCAACAGCAGACCAGCAAAAAGATTTTCCCTCCAATTTACTCTGTCTACGAACGCTCTTGCTGTGAGTGCTCCAGACATTTCATGGGATGTAAAACTCTTTATTACAAACTAAAACCCAGCTCAAAGATTTACAGTTGTCCAAAAGTGACTTCACCTGTAGTGTGGGGGTGGAGATCCTTTAGCAGTGCAGTTCAGCAGGATCTCTGGATTTGCTGAGCCCATGGAATAAGTGATATCATATGGCTCTTGGATAAAAATAGGACCATGAAGGGTTTCTTCCCCTGCGAAAGAAAAACAATAATTTCAGATTAGATGTCTTTAGTGTGTCCTTACACATAAAATTGTCCTTTGGAGTCCTTTGCTCTCAGGCAGAAGTTAAGGTCTGCTATTACATTCAGCTGAGAATCCACCTCCAGACATTTGACTATTAAGGAGGAAATATTTCAAGGCCGGTTGATAATAAAATCACCGAGCCCTGGTGCTGGTGATTTATTTTGCAGGTGACAGTGAAGATTGGCTGCTCTGCACATTTCCCATGGAAGCTCTAAGGCCAACTCTTCAATGTCCTCACCACCTCATCCTTTAGACAACAACTGGCAGCAGGCAAGGATGGAATTGGGGTTTCTGTGCTTGGGGCTCCCTGGTCACACCACAGGCTCAGGGAATCAGTCACCTCCTCCTCCTCCAACCCTCCCCATCCTCTGAAATATTATTTGGGAGACTAACTGGGCTTGGTTTGGGTTTGTTTGTGGAGTTTTTGTTTGCTTGGATTTCGGTTTGTTTATAGGGTTTGGGCTTCCTCCCCACACATTTTGCTCAGAGCCTTTTCAAACAGAAGCGGCGTTAAATAATCCTATTTTAAAAATGAAATGATTGATTGTAAAGCAAAGCAGAACTAATTCTGTTTTCCATGCTGGTCTTTCCTGTTGTGGGGAGAAGACAGTTTGTTCAGCAAAGCTTGGGGACAGGGCAGAGCAGCTCTCAGAGGTGGTGGCTGGGTATGGTTAAATAATCTTTTGAGGGTTTTTTCCTGCTTCTCTTCTGCTTTTAATCCCTTGACAAGTTCGAAGACTCTCTTTTTCACTGATTTTACAACTGACCCTTTGACTTGTCTTTTCTTTGAGAGGAATTTTTTTCCCTTCTGGGTTAATTTCCTCAGTCCTTCTCATTTCCTCCCCAGACCTGCCAGTGAAAAGCTTTTGTGAAGCACCAAAAGCACCCAGAGATGGTTGTGCCCCATTTGAAATCAATGCAGCTGGGTGGGCCAGGGGAGAGCTCCCTGATGTCCATAAAAATCCCTGCCTCATCTCATAAAAATGTAAATATTTTAGTAAATCTGGACTTAATTTCCCATGTTTTGTTCTAAATGGGCTTTAGGCTCATTTGTCATTTGCAGACTATTGAACATCTTAATTCTTGTATCCCCTTTCCATGTCCTTAATACAGGAGGCCCTTCATGTGTTGAATAAGGACACACAACGTTTTGCATGTGCTCCAACAGCTCCTTTCACAAAAATACTCTCCAGGACTTTTAGTAAAGGCAACTTCTTGCTCTCAGTTTGTTTTCGCTTTAATATCCTTTTCTGGCTGCAGAGAATAACCCCAAATTGGTGAGAAATGATGTGCACTTTCAGAGCCAATGGTGTCCTAGGAGTCCATCTCTTATTTATAGAAAAGGTCAGGCTGGTCATTTCTAATTTCCTGACACATCCTTTTGTGTTTCCTATAGAGAATGGTCATATATTTCTCCCCCATTCTCCAGATTCAATAGAGTCCCCATGATTTCTCCAGAGATAAATGTGACAAATGAATCTTTGTGGGGCTGTTTATTTTTTTTTTTTGAAGATTTAAATAATTCAGATTTTTTGAGTCCAACGGGCTATGAATGTTTGATTAAATGCATCATTTTTATACACAAAAATCATGAGTGAGTCCTCAGCATGGGGCTGGAAAGCAAACAGAAACCCTTGTTAGGAAATGTTTTAGAAGTTAAACTGTATTTCTGTGTGACACCAAATCAGTTTGATCTCCATAAAGACCATAATTACGCCAGTCTGAATTCAAATGGAAAGGATGAAAATGAATCAACGCTCCCACTTTCATTACAGGATATTGTCTCCAGCCTCTGCAGAGATGAACAGAGTGCCAGAGCAGGAGGAGGATCCCTGTTTTTTCCATAATTATGCACCAGCAGGGAAGATCACAGTGAGTCCCTTCCACTGCTTTATGGGCACTGCTGGGCTATACTGGGCTGGGAGATTCCTGTCAAATGGAATTAGTTAGTCAAAAAGAAATATTTAAATGGTTTCAGTTAGTCAAAAAGAAATATTTAAATGTTCCTGCATTGTCTCCTCCAAATGAGGGGAAAGAAGCACAAATCCAGAATTCTCTTCCAGCCAAATCCTGCTCCCTGTTCTTTCCTGGTGTCTAACTCTGGTTGGCTTCAGGTTCAGCTCCTGCTGAGGTTTCTGCCCAGCTGGAGATGCAGAAACTCAGTGGACCAATATTGTGAACCAGTTGGCTCTTTTTTATCCCTTTCCTACCACAGATCTTCCTTTCCACTACGATTTTTTGCAAAGTGGAGCTGTGATTACTGTTATTCCAAACTGATCAGTAATATCAGACAGATCTGGTTTGGTGAACCTCAGGGTGTCCCAGAGTAACGGTAAGATCCAAACTCTAAAAAGCTTTGAAATGCAAACTGCAATAACTCAGATAAGCAAAGCAGATAAGGAGGAATTTATCCAGGCTATTAAGTTCCAGGAAGGCTGTAAATTCCAGGGGTTGTGAGTTTCTAATGAATCTTTCTTAATGTGCCTTAGATAGAGCTTCATATCTGATCCAAAACATTAATATGACTTTATGGGCCAAAGCTGACACCTGATTAAGAGGCCTCTTTTAAATCAACTGCATAGTAAAACACTTGTCAGTTTTAGCAAAAAGAATGGGACAGGTGAGTGACACACCTCCTCTTTCTAATGACAAATTATGAAAATTTATGAAAAATACCAAATCTGTTTAATTTTCTTCAAAACTGAAGACATTGGTAATTTTTTAATTGGAAGAAGAGGAGTTTGTAGGGTCCATGTCTTTCCCTGCAAATAACAGTGAGGCTTTTTGGACTGAATCTTGGCAGAAGCAGAACAGAATGATTATTTCCCTCATCAAAGGCCTGGACCAGGGAGCTCAAGATCTTTAAAAGGAGCACAAGAGATGCAAAACCAGAGGTAATGGATGAGCCACTGTGTAAAGCAACACACATCCCTTCCAGGAATCAGATATTAAGGCTGAAAGAGAAGCTGGGAAAAGAAGGAGCATAAAAAGGGCATGAAAGTGTTCTGTGAAAAGGAAAACAACTTGTCAGTGGAAGAGGCAGTAGGAGACAGGCTCCCTCCTCTCCTCTCCATGACACCCAGCTCAGAGACTAAAGCAGGAGACACCCAAAGAAAGGAGATGAGATGTTAGAGGTTTGAGCAAAAGCAACCTAAAGCCTGCAGGATTTCCCCAAAGGGCCTTCAGCCTCGATGTGCTTTCTCCCTGCAGACAGTGATGTGCAGAGCTCCAGAGGCTCCTTTCAAGCTGCAGCTTCTATTGCAAGAACAAATTGGGGGTGTAATCCCACATTGTCTCTGCTGTCAGGACACCAAATCCAGGGGGACACCTCCCTGCCTGTGATGTGGGGAGAAGGGCAGGCACCCAGGGGGTGCAGGGGGTGAAGTCCTGGCACTGCTGAGGGCACAGAAACTCTCAGTAATGAGATGAGGTTTGGTGCTCAAGGCCAGGGTTTCAATAGGGAGTGTCTAGGAAATGACAGCAAACAGTGCAAGGCATCCCTTTCAGAGAATCAGAGAACCTTAAAGTTGGAAAGACTTTTAAATCATCAAATCCAACCATCCACCTTGGCCTCAAGTGCCACGTTCACACATTTTTTGAGCACTTCCAACGATGGCAACATCCAATTCTTGACAACTCTTTCCGCAACGAAATTCCTTCTAATATTTAATCTGAACCTCCCCTGCTGCAATTCAAGGATATTTCATCTGTATCTCAGTACTCCTTCCTTGAGAATTAAAAACTAAGAAGGCCACAATATTTAGGGCTCCTCCAGCCCTGGTAAATGGCACAGAAATTTTAAATGTTTTCAATAAAAATGATTCTGTATCCCTTCAGTTGTATGCCTTGAGAAATCAGTCAAATATTCCCATATTTTTGGTGCTATTCAAACAGAACCTGTGTGGTGGTGCAGGATCTGTGGCAAACAACATGCTCAGGTTATGAACTGACTGCACAATTTCCTGAAGCTCCTGGATGCAAAAACAAACAATAAACCCATAAAATATGGCTTTAATTACTTATAGAACCAGCCCTCATCAGAATCTAGCATAGAAAATTAGGGTGTAATATATCACAGGTAATAATTAAGGAAGTATTATGCAAAATGCTGCCACATCCTCGAGAATGATGAGCCTTTTGCAATTAAATATGTATAGTGACAAAAGATTTTGTCAAAATCTGATGCCTCCAACATATTTTAAGAGTCCTCTTATGATAACCAGTATTGCTTCCACCCTTTGAGCTGACTTGCTGTGAGCATAATTGGGTATCGGGGAATTTATCACCCATCTAACACATACCCACCTTCTAATTCCAAAATAATTAATGAGAGATGTGGAAATGCCAAAAAGTGACATCCATATCAGCCTGAGTGAGTAAAGGTGCTAGAGCCTGAATCAGGACAGGGCTAGAAATACACCATTGTGCCCTCTGTGCTAATAATGCCATTATTTATTGAAAAATAACCATGTGAGTAACAATGCTCTGATCCCCAAAGCCTTCCTTTTGGTTTTTGGCTTTCTGAAAAGACTTCCTGAAGGTTTTGTCCAGTTGTGCACCATGTAAACAAGCCAAATAAAAGGTGAAATATCACAAAATGATTGGCTTTATGGCACAAGCTTGGCCATGCCCTTCAGTTTGAGAACTTTGTGGACCAGACCCCTAATTCTGGAGCGCCTGATGAAGTTGGAGGGCTGATGTCCAGGAATCCTGATGTGTCCCCTTCTCAATGCACTTCCATCAGTTTTCTGTGTTACCAGGCCAGATGAATAAATAAAAAAAAACCTTTTCCAACCTGGTGCACAAGTATTTTGTTCAGTGCAATTTCAGCTGTGAGGGAGACCCAGATGCAGTGGCAGATCCTGTTTGCTGCATTGTGCTCTTGTAATATTCATTTGGCACCGGTGCCAAAGTGACTGAAGGCTTAATTCAATAATTTACATACAGGAAAAGATAACAGCTCTATCATTTAATATCCTGCCACTTAAATAAATCCAGCACTTTGTTTCTCTCTGACTTTGCTTGGGGCAGAATCGTGCTCTACTGCCTTAGAGGGTGGTGATTCACTGAGTTCAGATCATTTTTGCTGCTGCTGGAGTTGATCAGCTCTGGGGTTTTGTGTGGTGGCTCCAAAGTTTCCTTGTGATTATTGACAGATGATTTGTAGGGGTGGAGAGAAGGAAACACTGACTGCAGTGGGCACATCCTGACCTGGCAAAGTGCAGTTCTGCTTGTGCATAAAAAGAGGAAAAATAAAGAAATTAGGGGGAAAATTAAACTTCATTTCAGCCCCATTGTAAGGTTTTCATTGCACATCTTGATTTGCAGCCCATCCAGTGGCTCTGGAGTCAGAAGGAGACAAAACTGCTCCATCCCCTCCTTTCCAGAGATCCTGAGGAAGCCAAAGGGTGGGAATAGCTCTGGCTCTCTTTTCTCCATTTTTCTGTGTTAAAATAAACCATCTGATGGTTTCAAGGAGTTAGAAATGCCTTTTTCCTCCTGCTCTCTGTTCTGGGGCAGCCCAAGGTGTCTGAGACAGCCCAGCTCTTTCCCTTTCAGATCTATTCACCCAAATTTTTACATCTTTCATGGCACTTCTCTCCCTGCCCTGTGGCAGAAAGACTTGGGGAATGAATCTATTGGAGTACACTGATCAGATACAAACTCACTCACTAGAACACCTTTTACTTTTATTTTAATTTCCCAATAATTTCAGTATTAAAAGTATACAGCAGCCTGGTGACTGCTAAGTTTGGCTAACAATTGAAGTCTGTACAGTTTCATGGCACACCAATTTTATTGTCTCCCTTTTTCTATGCAGAGGCTGAACCAAAGTGCTCTGAAATCAGTGAAAACCTTTCCTAGATGTCAATGGATCAACTTCTCCTGAACCAAATATAAGAAGCTGATACTCTATTTTTCCTTAGACCTCTCTATGGGTTAAAAACTGTAAATTAGAACATATATTTATCCTGTACTATATAGAAATGTACAGTGCAAATCCAAACAATTCCACACTCATTGTAGGGAAGGAGGGAAGAGCTCTGCTAATAACTTCTCTTTGCTCTTCTATTTATATTGCCTGGACCTAAATTGGCCTGAATAAAACAGTCAGGAATTAGCTGTAAGAACATAACATCAGAAATTATTTCATATGTAGATTGAAAGGTTTATATTCTGGAATAACACTCCAAAATAATTGAGATCATGAAGATAATAGAAAAAAAATTATTGGAGAAACATTTATTTTTATTCCCCTAGGGGAATTTATTCCCCTAGAAAAAATCCTGAGGACACAGAACAATCTGATATAGAAATTTCAGGCTGCCACCTCCTCCTTGCTTTTGGGTGATTGATAACTTGGGAAGAAAATCTTGGGAAATAAATCATCTTAAGCAATGATCCAGGCAAGATTAAAAAGGTCTTTATTTTCTTACACATAATTGAAGAGGAATGTCAGGGGTATTTATAACATTTTAAACCTAAGGCAGGTCCTGATTTAAATTAGATTATTCAGGCAGGATATTATCAAAATATTTATTGTATTGACTGACTGATTTGCATATATTTGTCATCCCAGTATTGACATCCATTGAATAGATTGAAACTAAATTTGGAACTTGGATTTAAGGAAAAAAATGGTCTCTCTTAACGAAAAATTGGACACAGTCTACTGCAAAATTGAAGATCTACCCTTGGTGTGGCTGTTTGGTTGGGATGAACTTTTCTGTCCAGCAGCACCTCAGACCTGCCTCACCCTGAGAATATTTCTGTTTAATTATTATTTTGGCATCCTGGTAAAAAACTTCTCAACTCCCATACAGCAGCAGAAAGGGAAACAGTGATTTAAACAGCAACATTTCTGATGTGCAGCAAGCTGGGAATGTCTCCCTGTCAAAATTACTGTTCTTTTCCATTCGAGTAAAAATGACCTTTATCTGGTGTAGTCTCAAAAAAACCCCAAAAATGACAGCATAAACAGGAAAACAAAACCCAGCTGGAATGACAAGGTTGTTCTGAAATGCTGTCTTGGAGCAGAGCTGGAAGGGGCAGGGAGCAGCAGGCAGGGCTGGGAGCCGGGACCACGGCAAGGGCAGAAGTTGCTGGGATGTCACCAGGATGGGAAAAACAGGGAATATTGGAAATTAGCCCTTTAGGGAAGTCTCTACACCTCCTGATGTGGATGTCTGACACCAGGAACAGCAGCAATCCCAAACACAGGGGTTAAGGTGTCCTTCTTAGTCCTTACTGAGGCTCCCAATCCAGGGAAGAGCTTGTGGAGCGTGGGGTGACAGAGGGGACCTCACCTGGTTTGTCCTCTCGTATCTCCTGTGCATGGTTCCAGAGGGAAACCACAACCAGAAATGCTTTTCGTGATCAGATATGAAAAATTCCATAATTCTGGCACCTATTCCATAGCCAGTGCCAGTTTAGCTCCTTCCTTTTGCCTCTGCTTTCACTCCTTGTTGCAATCTGGCGATTTTAAGAAGCAGGAATGATTTATCTTCTATTTTCACCCAGGTCTTAAAAGCTGTAAGGTCCAATCAAGCCTTTACTTATGATATCACCAACATTCTTTTGCAAACCCATTTGGTCCAGCTGGGATTTACAGTGATCCCTCCATGCTACCTCATTTACTGTTTAGGGCACACTTTGGTTTCTACCCTTTATTTCATTTAAACTGCCTGGTTTTTAAGAAGCTCAAAGAAACTAATCTATGCTTTATGCCCTTTCCCCACCTGGAGGTCCTCAGAAAGGACAGGAGTGAAGGCAGAAGAGCCAAGTCCAGGTTTAGGACCTCTCAGTTCCTTGAGTTCTCTGGGATTTTTTACAATTTCACTGCTTGGGCTGGAAACAGAAACAGGGATCAGGCAACCCACATTTGGCACATCCTGCTGGGGGCTTTAGCACCAGGCCAATAATATCAGATCTAGCACTTTGGGGTACTTTTTCTCTATTCCAAAAATCCCAAACCCACTGGAATTCTACAGAAATCTTGCATCCTTGGATGGTTTGTTTTCCTCAGCTCTAGCAGGGACTGATAGCAGGCTGCTGAATTACTGCTTAATAAACCACTAAATGAGTGCCATCCAAGATAAGGGGGCATTAAATGACGGCTATTCAGGGGAAAAGTAGAAGTGCAGAGAGAAATGCAAGAGGACTCTCTCTGCAAAGAGGGAAATTGGATTAGTTGGCTCATCTGTGGCGCTGGTGAAATTCAAACTGAAGCAGTTTGAGGAAAAAAGGGAAAACCAGAAGTGTTTTCATGCCATGAAGTGGCAAAGGAAGGACACTCGAGGCAGGAGCTGCTTCCCATCACTTGAGATGGGGTAGAGAGGGTTTAATTATGGGGATCATGGGAGCAGTTTGATGTAATACATGCAAAGACAAAATCCAAAAAGCTAAAATAATGTCAAGATGATATTAGAAATCAAAATAAATCTAAAGAGGTAGAGGTGGGGGAGAATTTCAGGTTGGAAAGACAAAAGGCCAAGTGTTACTTCAAATCAGGCTCTTGATCATCGAGTCATTGAATCCCAGAATGGTTTGGGTTGAGAGGGACACACAGACTGGGACACTCATTAAATCTTGATTTAAGTGAGATTTCCTAAAAAATTTCATGCATTTCTGTTGATTTTTCCAATCATGTGGTTTAGATTTTTTATCCCAAACCACAGAACCAAGGCACAAAACGTGAATCAGGATGGATTCTGCTCACAGCATTTCACTCTTTTCCACACAAATGACCTTCCAGATCTGTAAAACACGGTAATATTTTTTAAAAAATTGAGGGTTTGGGCATTTCTGTTGTGAAGTGCTTAAACTCAATCCTTCAAAACTTTTAATCTGCAGCTCCCTGTCCCTGGTGGTGTAGAAATGCAGGTTATTTGTAGGAAAAAACACCCACCCCTTAAAGTTTTACTTCTGTCCATCTCCAGCAATTATCAATTTAAACATTCCATCATGAAAAGTCAGGAAAAGAGATATGGAAGTGAAAATGAACCTGGAATCCTGATAAACTTCATGTGGCTTTTCAGAGGGGATGCTTGTTTATGGTTTGTTAGAAAAGGAAACTTCCAAGAGCAATTATAAATCACGTCACTTAATAACATGTGATTTAATAATATTCCTGGTCTCTAAATCTCCCTGTTCACTCTTAGTCCAAAGTGATTACTCTTGGATTCTTTGAAGAGAAGGCTTTGTTGTTCCCTGCAAGTTGGTGGCGTCCCTGGCAATAAAAATGATTTCAATTTGCAGTCAGACTGGGGGCTGTTAATGAGATTTACCTTTCTTTAAGGCAAATTTGTGCAGCACATATGCAGCACCAATTTAATTGCAGCAGCACACACACTTTGGGTACCGGCAGCTTATCTCCTGGAGAGGCTGGGGGTTAATTGAGGGAATAAAATAAATGTAGGCTAATTAAGAGATGACAAGTTATAGCTGATAAGGTCACTTGTCAGGCAAATATGAATTCAATATCTATTACAGAAATGGCTACATTTTCCCTGGCCTAGAGCAAACTATTTGTGTTTTGCAAACCCACAAATGTTTGCTAGAAAGGCACAGAGAAAACTCTTTGATTTCTGCTACATTCAGTGTAAACCAGAATAAATTGAATAGAATTGGAATTATCATGTTATGTTCTGATTTAAGTTGCATTACACCATCAGTGATTTCAGCAGCTTTAGACTAATGACTGAAATATGAATCTGATTAATGCTCAACAAGGAGTTCCCAGAGCTTAACCCCTGCAGGTTTGTTCTCATTGCCTGTATTGATACCCAGCTTTTTATAAGCTGTAAGAAAAGCAATAAATCACCAAAAACTATTTGGCATAAGTGTACAAAGTGAGACAATATTAGAGGGCGAAGAAATTACATTGCATAAATCACTTTGGGGTGGGGGGAAGGCCCTGTGAGCACAGGAGTCAGAGTTTGGGAAGATTTTAGTCTGAACCACAAAGGCTTTTTCCAGAAGAGCTCAGGGAACAACCTGAGAGATGGAAACTGTCCCAAGGTGTGGGACGAGTTCACAAACACCAACACCAGCCTGGCCAAGGGCACTCAGCAGTTCCATAAAGGGAAGTCCAGCCCAAAGGACAATGTCCTCTGATTTGATAACAGGCTTCTGTTTTCCCAGACAATTCTCCCCAATGATAACAAGCTTTGCACTCACTTTGAAGGAAATCCTTTGACAAACATTATATTTATTGCACATAAATGCCCTGCCCTTGACTTTGGAGGGATGCTGGAGTGCCTGAATCCCTGTGAGGACATGCTGAGACCCTGGCACAGGGTGCCCAGAGAAGCTGTGGCTGCCCCTGGATCCCTGGAAGTGTCCAAGGCCAGGTTGGACGGGGCTTGGAGCACCCTGGGCTGGTGGGGGGTGTCCCTGCCCATGGCAGGGGTGACACTGGGAGGGCTTAAGGTCCCTTCCAACCCAAACCATTCCATCATTCTGTGATTCTGCGATAAAGGAAAGGTGTGAAGAACAGCTCCAGCACAACCTCAGTACCAACACCCACCACCTTCTGACACCTTTCCACACTGCACTAAAGTGACTCCAGAGAGAATTGCACAGCAGAAATGTCTCTGATTTGGCTGCCTCTGTGCAGAATGTCTGCAATGTGCAGGACGTGGCAGTTGTCCTGTCTCTGAAACACAACCCTCTGCTCCACACACACACCACGGAGCCCCCTGGCCACTAATGGGAGCTTTCACTCCTGACTCAAGCATGACCTTTTGGGGCCTTGTTTGTTTGGCAGCCAGAGTGAATAATGTTCCCAGGCAAATAATGAAGTGATGTTGCTTCTTCAGAGAAAATATTATCCCAAGAAAGAGTGTGACAGATCTGATCTTACAGAAGCTTTGTGGAGAGAAGGCAATTTAAAACCACGGTGACTTTCCTCGCTGATACCTTGAATAGTTGGATAACTTCAGTAATCTTTCACTTTTCCCTCAAAACCCTCCTCCTTCTCCTGTGCCCAGTCTGCAACCATCCAATACTATTATTCTGCTTCTAAGGAGCTCCAGGGCTGCAGTGAAAGGTGCATTTGTCATTACAAATATCTTTGTCCATGAGAACTTTTCATTCCCACCAACAGCAGCTCCCACCACGGCAAGGCTTGATTAAAAGACCTGACTTATAAGTTGCAATGAATGAGTTACAAGTAATTAGAGCAGGCTGAAAAGCAGGGACATGATGTTTGGAGCTAAGCAATGTCACAGATAGTGCCTTAATTAGCAGCAAAAGTGATTTAGCAAAGTAATATTCTAATACCAATCCAATTGCTACAAATTATTAATAACAATAAGCACGGAATAACCAAGACCCACTAACAGTGAGATGCAATATCTGTCAGAGGGAAACAGAGTGCCCCTTTAATAATGAGATTGTAATTAGAATAGAACAATAAAGCATATATTAATATTGAACAAAGGACAAAATAATCTGGCATTACGCTATGCAAAAGGGAAAAAAAATCCTGAAATTCTAAAAGGGTCTGAAAATCAAATATATCAAAATAAAAGCACAGAGATTATGATTAAAGTCTATAAATTTTGCCTCATGTCACAAACCTGGACTTTAAACAGTGTCCAAAGCTGCCCTCTTGTTCCTCTCTTAACTCCTGCAGATGTCTTGGAGAGCCTCAGCATTGTTTGGGTGCTAATTATGATAACTGTGCCATCAGCCAGAGCAATTAGTAACATAAATCCTGACACGGGACCTGTGGGGTTTTCTCTCCAGTTCCTGGAACTGTGTAATTCCATGCGAATTCAACATTGCTTTGAATTTTTAATTTTTTTAAAGGGTTTAACCCTAAATATCAGTGAAGGGGTGTCCTGGAGGGTGACAAACAAATGCAAGGTAAATACAAAGAATCCATTTGCATTATTTTTTGCTGGTTCAGGACTCTGAGCCTGTGTCCTGGAAAATGGGATTGTGTTTGGAGCTGGAGAGCAGGAAAACTGTGGGATGTGACTGTACCAAGAGCAATGAGAGGACTGTGGCACACAGAGTGATTTGGGGCTGGCTCAGGTATTTCCACCCCACCATTCCCTACTCATGGTCCCACTAGACTGATCCATCCATATTTTCCCATCCATATTTTTCCCAAATTGCAGGTCAGGATGTGTCTCAGGGCTGCCTTCCCATGCACAGCCCAGCACAATTTCAGTGGGAATCACAAGGGTTCCTCTTCCAGCCACTGATGAAAAAACACCTCAGCCCTAAAAGGTTTATTTTTGCAATGCAGGCACCACAACCACAGCCTAAAAGGTACTGTGTGGTTTGAAATGGCTCTGGGAGCTCAAACTCTGTGACAACCACATTTTGTGTCTCAGGCAAGTGCCAACTGCAATAATAATATATATTAAAAAGAAAAGGATTTTGTATATGAATCTTTTGGGGTTTTTGCTGCCAAGAGACCAGAGGAGAAAACAAATCAGATTTTTGACACCCCCCCTCCCCAGTCACAGTGATTGTGGTCCCAAGTTTTCCTCAGGAATGTCAAGCAGGTGTGAATGCAGTGAATTCCAAGAAGTTTTCAATGTTAATTCCTGCTCAACAAGAAACACACACACATAAACAGCGATCAATGGGCTCTAAATGAAAAAGAAGTAGCAAATCAATAATAGAGACGTTTTATTTTCAAGCTTCTGCAAACAATGGGAGGGATGATCAGCCTCTGATTATGTGGAAGTTGCAGATATTGTTGCAGCTCTTAAAAGTTTGTGGGCAAGGTCTTCACCCATGGTGGTGTGGGCAGAGCTGCTGGATGGGAATATTAAATAGTGTGGAAATTTGGGATGGCTTTCCATTTCTAAGGAAAGCAGGTTTGATTCTTTTTATTCCTCCTCTTTTTCTTTGCATTTCCAAGGTGTGTTTTCTGGAAACAAATTAAATCCTCTTTGCTCTTGCTGTCCACTGACAGCACTTTTCTGCTAGTGGAAAATAACACACCAACAGCTGGGTTTGTCTGCATTTCCTGCAGGAATGAGATGATCATGGAATGAGATGATTTTAAGGTTCCTTCCAACCCCAGCCATTCTATGATTCTGTGATTCTAGGTTCATCATTCTCTCCCAAATTAATTCTAAGGTTTGGTGAGTCAATTTCTCAATTGAGGCATCAGTTACAAAGATAAAATGTAATGGATTTGATTATGACACTCCAAGGCATTCCCTGTTGTAAGTCTTTGATTACCACAGGTTGGATGGAGGTGGAGCAGCCTCAGCTCTGCAGTGGGGGGGTCTCAAAATCCAGCCCTGTGGCAACAGTTCAACATTCATAAACAGAGCTCTGCTCTAATAGTCACCACTCCAAAAATGTCCCAAAATTCAGCTGATGGGGTGAAGTGAGACAGGAAACAGGCTGTGGGCTTCTCCCAAACAAGGAATGACAGCCTGGCCAGGAGGAGCTCAGTGCAATGGGGAGGCAGCAGGACATGGGACTTTCAGCCTCTTTTGGGCTCGTGTGTAACTGAGCTGGGGATGCAGAAATAGGCAAAACTCTACTCAACTATATTTTCATGGAATCCCAGCATGGTTTGGGTGGGGAGGGACCTTAAAGCCCATCCAGTGCCACCCCTGCCATGGGCAGGGACATCTTCCACCAGCCCAGGGTGCTCCAAGCCCCGTCCAACCTGGCCTTGGGCACTTCCAGGGCTGGGGCAGCCACAGCTTCTCTGGGCACCCTGTGCCAGGGCCTGCCCACCCTCACAGGGGGCAACTCCTTCCCAATATCCCATCCAAACCTACTTTCTTTCAGTTTGAAGCTGTTACCTGAAGCCAGCAATTTTACTTTAAAATTTTGTGCATAACCCACCTGTTTCGGTGACATATTATTGTGCTTTCTTAAGCTTAATTTTTTTTATGTTTAAATTTCCACTGTTGCCAATAGAAAATGCTCAAAATATTTGAAGTCCTTAATCACCTGTTAATTTCAACTCCTTGGCAGTGATAATAAAGTAAAATTGAATTATCTTTGAAGCTGTTGCAAACAAAAAGAAAAACAAAGAAAAAAAAAGGAAAAAATTTAACGACTTCTAAAGTACCAGGATGTTATTTGACAAAGTTAATGAGCTTTTTGTAGAGGGAGATGAAATGGCTTGATATGAGACAGAACAAAATCATGTAAAATTTAAATAACAGGGAAAAAAATTAATGCAAAGTAACTAATTGAAGAGATTAGAAAGCAATAATTATTTAAACCTGTGTAAAAATAGGTTAGGCCTTCCAGAATATAAAAGATACGTATACACTGGAGCCGTATAGAAAACATAAAAGTCTTGTAATGACTTCCCTGAGTTCCAGCAGGCTCCCCTGAAGTTCAGGAACTGTAAATATCACTTCCTGACAGCGAATTCAATGCGAGCTCAAAGTTAAAGTGCACCCTCCAAGCAGCACCTGAGCTCTACCCTCTGTTTCACCATGTCTGGGCACTCAGGGAATTCATAAAAGATGTTTTTCTTCCAGGTGAAGGATAATGAAGAACCACCAGCCCAGGTTGCTCCAAGCTCTGTCCAACCTGGCCTTGGACATTTCCAAGGATGGGGCAGCCCCAGCTTCTGTGGACAACTAAAATATCCCTCTGAAATGATCAGTGAAGGAAACAGTTATCTGCAAACTCCACAGTGTCTGTGACATCCTCCTGCTCAAGTGGCCAGCAAGGGGCAGAGCCAGGACTGCTGAGAGGCTTCCTGAGCACCAGCCCTCTGCCAGGAGAAGAGTCCTCCTCGCTGCCTCCCTGCCCTGAGGTCAGAGATTCCCATTCCTCTCATACTGCCTGATTTTTATTGGGTTTTGCCCTTGAGTGAGAACCAGGTCGTGCTTCTGACAAAAGGCAGCAAACACAAGTACTGAAATTGCTCATTCTCGTCCTTGCAGTGAAAAGCAGAGGGGCCAGTTCTGTGTGACACCTCCCAGAACTAAGAGGGACAAGCAGCTCCCCCTCTGCCACTCACTCACTCTCCAGTCTGAGGAAATATTTGGGATGATATTATCCAACTGGGTGATGGATTAGACAAACACCTTAATTGCCCTTCCTGCCTGTGATGTGTTTCCCACCCTCTTGCACACATTCTCTTGGGGTTTTTTTGATAATAATGTTTTTCCTGACAATCCCATCAGAATTAAGTCCTGGTTCTGAGCAGGTGTATGGAAGCTCCTGGAGTGCTGGTTTTAAGCCAGGATAATGCTGGTCCATATCAGAGCCAGACAACTGATCTGTTCCCTGTAAGGTGAAAGCAAGTGAGGTACCAGAGGAAGATGAGTGGAGGTCACACCTGAGAGACCTTCTCTGCCTTCTCCCACTGCCCACATCAGTCTGTGCTGGGGCCTCCAGGAGCTGGAGAAGCACCTTGTTCCTTTGGAAAGCACATCCCTGAGATAGTGCCTTCCCCCAGCATCCCTGGAGCATCCCAGCTGGGTGTGGAGGAGAGCAAAGCTGTGGTGCCATTGGAAACATCTTTAGGAAGTCTTTCTAAGAACAGAAATCAGTAAATAATTTCATAGGCCATGCTCTCCATAATACACTCACAGTCCCTCTTTTCCTGCATCTTCCCAAGAGCCACAAATCTGTCTCTGAGTGGCAGGGAAGAGCTGCTGCCTCTCTGAGGGCTGTCACTGCTCTCCTGTCCATCCCAGCACTGCATCCTCAGGGGATGGGGCTCTGTCTTCTGCTGGCTTTGATGTACCAGAGCATGGTGGTTGCTCACTGATGTTGGGAAATGAGCTGAACCCATGGCACCCCACAGACTGGAAACAAAGGCTGGTTTTAAATGTCACTCCTCACTCTCCTGAGAAGGTCATTGCAGAATCAGCCCCCTCCTGCCAGATGCTCGTGAGTTATTCACAGAAATACAACTTTCAGGGTCACTGTTTGCCTCAAATCATGAAAACTCCCATGTTGTCCAAGGGAGACCTAATTATTACCATTCCCTGACTCATCAGCGGGTCTCTGAATGCCTCTGGTTGTTCGGAGAACCCTTAACATTTCCAGGCTGGACTAGTTCATCTCCACAGTTTGCTGTGAGAAATAGCAAAGATGTCACTTGTCTTAAAATATATGGTGTGCTGTTCCCTTCCTAAAGGTGCTGTTATGCTAACAATAAATCTGCAAGAGACTGCAGGCAGAGAGTGGGATGTGATGGATTCAATATTCATCACGCTGTGACCCAAAGGAGGATCAGGACACTTTACATCAGGAAATTTCTCTCTCCAATTTAACAGTTTCAAAACGATGGGCCAAAACACAACCTCGGAGGTTGCAGTTGCATCTTCAGTCGGTTTTAAGGCACTAAGCCAAAGGGCTGTGTAAAAACACTGCCTCATTTCCAAAATGCAGGTCAGACTGTCTGGTGGGGCTTTGAATATTTATATTGTCTAGAACAAATTTTAAGAGCCTGATGGCATTTACTGACATTTTCCTTTTTCCTTATCTTTAACCCTGGAAAACCCATTTGCTTCCTTGATGGGGTCGAGGCTCTCAGCAGTGCAAAGGACAGTTGCAAAGGCCACTTCTCTGTGCAATTATTTATTTGAAGGGCAGAAGCCACCAGGAATCAGGTCAAAGAGGTGCCATTTCCCTTTAGAAATGGGAGGAACACAGAAAATTTGGATAAGCTGCTCAGGAGGAAGACAAACTGCACAAATAGTGAGGAGGTAACTCCTCCTCTTCCTGAGCAGTAAAGAGCCTTGGAGATTCAGAAGAAGGATGCAGGGAAGCTCAGCTATTCACAGTGAAGCTGCTGTAAACTGAGATTTTACACACCTTGATAAGTAGGGAGCTCTTTGTTCCTCTAGGACCTCGAAAAATCAAGCAGTGCCCTTGTCTCTCCTTATCTAAGCTCTGAAACTTGTATTTCTCCTGAATTCCTAAGCTGGATAATAGAAAAGGCTGGGAAAAATGGCTTTTGCAATGTATTTATGATCAGATTATTGCTTGCATTACAAGACTGGGCAGAATCCATAAACCCTTATTGACAGGGAAGAGAATGGAGGGACTGGAGGGGCAGAGGGATGAGGTGACTGAGCTGATGGAGGAGCACACCTGGAACCCACACCCAAGATGGGCATCTCAGGGCTGCTTAAGACAGAAATAGGATATTAAAAACTAAACTAAAATTTTCCCTCAGTATGATATTTTGACAACCCACCCTGCAGAAGAGCTCCAGAGGGAGCAGCAGGAGTAGCCACAGGGGGAAAACTCAAGGCAGTTTTGGTGTGAAGAGACAATTGTTTGATTTTATTGAGCACTTTGGACAGTTCTGTTGGTTTCAACTCCTCCAAATCTTGTCTAGATCTTTAATCCAGAAAGTGAGTGCTCTTTCTTAACATATTCATATCAAATAATGTTTAAATTCCAGCAACAGCATCAGGAGCTGGTTTTCATACAGCCCTGTAGCAAGTACACAGAATTTAAAGTAATGATCTCTGAGTTTATCTTCATCACCCCTCTTGCCTCTGGTGTTCTGCTTAGATCAGATAATCTCATTTAAATAGCAATGGGTTATGGAAAGCAAGAAAACTCTAATCTGTTGCCTTGCTGTGTCACTGTGAATGCTCTACTCTATTTTAGTTTGTCGCTTAAGGCACTTGCAAGAAAACCCCAAAGCCCCTTGTTGAGTCACATAAAAAAGCTCTGCTGGAAAATAAGGGTTGGAGGGAATATTTCTCTTCCCATCTAAAGAGAATATAGAGGGTAGTTTGATTTCTGAGTGATTGAATTACCATTTTGGGGGGTAATAACATCCAGCTCTGCGGTACAGCAGGTTTAATCCTTAGATTTAAAATTAATTTATAGGTCAAAATAATTTTCATTCTACATGCCTGGTAGAATTGAGGCTGAAACAAGGAAGATATGACTGACCAATGTCATTTAACAACCTGAATTACCTTTCAAAGCCCAGCCCACAAAACTGCTCAGCTCAGCATCGTGACTAGTTCCTAATTTCCCCACTCAGTTCTATTACTCCTAAATTGATGTGAACCATCCATGTGATAAATCAAAGAAGTTTTGCCCATAACTGCAGTTTGACTGTTGCCATCAAGCATATTTCAGGATGTCATGTAGTGAAAATCAGCCGAGCTCCACTGAAATCAATGGACTTAATTTATACCCAGGTATAAATTAACTTATCTCACTGAAGTCAGTGGGAGCTTTTGCTGTTCCTTTCACTGACAGCAGGAACAGGACAAAAGGGCCGTTGTGATCTACTCCTGGTGCCTGGGATAGGGAATATTTAATTTTTTTCTCTATTTTTAAGTCTTCAAAAACCTGAACCTGTTCATATAAAAGTGAGCTCCGAGGATCTTTTAACTCAGCTGGCCCAGGACACTGGTCTCGTTAAAAGATGATCCTTCAGCAAGAATGATGTAGATGACAAAAAGTTTGAAAAGTGAAAGCTTTGTGGCAAAAGAAAAATGAAGGGAAAGGTTCTATTTGGAGATCCAAAACATGGATGTAAAACTATCCTGTCTATCACCAGGCTGTGCTGCTCCTCCAGTGATTCGTATTCCGGGATCACCACCCATTTCTACAACTGCTTAAAGCAATCAAGAAACTCCAGGGGAATCCTGCCCTCAAAAAGATTGGGAAATTAAAGGGAATATTGGGGTCCTAAATGGGTGTTTGTTGTGTTTTGTTCAGCAAATCCAGCCTCAAAGGAGCCATTGCTTCCTTGAAATGTTTTATACAGTATTTTACTATGAAGTCCTTAAGATGTTGGTTGGTTGTTACTGAAATAGGCCTTTAGTATTGATTCAACAGAAGGTCTGATCCTGAGATTTACATTTTTTATCCTGAGATTTACATTTCACATTGAGATAAAATGGCACAAAGTTTAATTTAAATTGTATTTTAATACACTACTGAAGTCTGCACTCTGCTCTGGTTCTTCATTTCAAACAGCTGCTGACTCATGCACTACATAATTAATTTAAGTATCATTTGAGGTTACTTTAATACAATTTCCTCCTAAGTACATGAGTAATATCCTGGCTATTTAGAGTTCAATACATTAATTGTAGACAAAAGTCAGTTGTCATGGTTTCTATCACAGCCAAGTGTGAAGGGTCACTTCATCCCCAAATTCATTAGAACCTCAAAGAGTTCAGCTCCAATTCTGTGCCTGTTTCCAGACGGGGCTGGAATGAGTCACAGGAGTTAATCCCATTTAGATGGTTTTATGAAGCAGCATTGTCAAGTTATATGCTTTTAATTACAATAAAGGGGCCAAAAAGGAACGAACTCAGAATACCAAACCCTCGCTGTGAGCCATGCCCAGCCAGGCAGAAAGAACATTTTACCTCTCAATATGTTATGAGCTGTTGATATTTTAATTAAGCACAGGGGGTATCCAAGGGGGAGAAGGGGGCAGCACAGCCACACTGTGCCCTCTGAGCCCAACCTGCCAGGGTGCCCAGCACTGGGGCACTGACAGGGTGGGTTGGTGAGGGTCTATCATCACACCAACTGGAGGCAAAGCAAGAACCTTTGCGTTTCCTTTGGGCATTCAGCAAGATTTTCTCTCATTTTTGAGGATTTATATTGTGCTAGTCCTTCTTCAACACTCCCAAAGTGAGCTGGTTTTCAATCCAGCTCATCTACTGGCTTGGGGCTTGGGGATGCTGTGGCCAAGAAATGTCTCTCCTGGATGTTGTTACCCAAGTAACAATCGTGGTTTTTCCTCAGTGTTACAGCTCAGACTATTTTGCAAAGCTGTTACCTGAATCCCACCTTTGTTATGATCCTGGAGTGTGTTGGTTCAAGGGCAGAACCAGGTGTTGCTTAAAATTAAAGCATGTTCTCATGAAAAGCTCCTCAGTCACTTGTTCATACAAATCAGTCCCGTTAGTTTTGGTAATTGCATCTCCTTTCTTGAAGAATTATGACACTGATATAGATTTATCAATCACAAACACCAAGAGTGGAACATTTTACCTGTGCTGCAGCTCATGAATGGCAGCAGACTTATTAGTTTCCATAGCAACACCATCTCCACTTTCCAAGGTCAAAAATTCCTCCCATCCAATCAGTGGAAGAAAGCAAAGTGTGTCTTCCTGTGACTACCTTGATATTCTGTGAAAACAGGAAGAGAATTGGGTAATTAATGTAGAGATTCCAAACAAAACCACAAATTCCCCCGTGTGAAATCACGTTCTACTGCATCATTTGGAGACTCAGCCACTAAAAATGCAATAAATAGTCTAGACAGGGTCATACCAGCACCAAAATAATCCCAAACTGGCACAAAGGTGGCAAGGAGAGGAAAGAAAATTCTAGGTGATGTGGAGTTCCCTCCATCCCCTCCATGTGGGACAGGAGGGAGTTTCTCCAAGTAGGACAGGAAAATCTTCCTGTGCTTCCTCTGCCAGACTTTGCTGGGGTAGAAGAAAAGATGTTGGCAAAAATGGGCTCTTCTCAGCCCCTGAATGTTCCTCACACTCGATGATGGTTCATGTCCCATCACAGGGCTGGAGCAGCTCTCCTATGGAGATGGGCTGGGGGAGCTGGGGCTGAGAAGCTCCAGAGAGATCTGGGAGCCCCTTCCAGTGCCTCAAGGGGCTCCAGGAGAGCTGGAGAGGGACCTGGGACAAGGCATGGAGGGACAGACCAAGGGGGGATGGCCTTAAGCTGAAGAAGAGGAGATTTAGATGGGATATTGGGAAGGAATTCCTCCCTGGGAGGGTGGGCAGGCCCTGGCACAGGGTGCCCAGAGAAGCTGTGGCTGCCCCTGCATCCCTGGGAGTGTCCAAGGCCAGGTTGGACAGGGCTTGGAGCACCCTGGGCTGGTGGGAGGTGTCCCTGCCCATGGCAGGGGGTGACACTGGATGGGCCTTAAGGTCTTTCCCACCCAAACCATCCTGTGATTCCATGATTCCATAGCCCCCATTCTGGGAGCTTCTGACCCCGGAAATGAGCCCTTGGTGAATGTGCTGCAAGGTGAGCAGATCCTGATGGACACTGGGACCTCACATGGGAGCAGAGGGTGACACAAGTCCTCTGTAAACTGCGTGAAAAACCACCTTTCCTGTGCTAAGCTTTATTCTTCAGAAGTGACTCATCCCCCAGAAGGATTTACATAACAATTTCATTTAATTTCCTCTGACATTTCAGTCAACATATGATGAATTAAGGCAGGAAAAAGGATCTGTTTGGCCTATAGTCCCAAAGGGCAATGGAGTAATTTACTGTTGGGAATCAGTTCATAAAGCAGCCGAAACCAGAAATCACTTAATCAAATGAGTTTACAAAATTGTGAAATCATTCCAAACCTTTTAAGTGCTGAGAATTTTCCGCTGAGAAATTACATTTATGGTCCACGTTTCCAGATCCATATTCTCTTCTCCCTTGTCTCATTTTTCATAGCAGTGAGAAAAGCTTTCGTACAAGATTGCCCTGAACCCTGTTGCTGATGGGAGTGAGGGAGATGTTTTTTGGAAGGGTAAGGAATTCAACTCTTTTGGAAGTCATCCCACTCCTACAAGGGACCTCATTCTGTTCATATTTTTTATAAACTTCACCTGAAAATTGCAGGTGGTCTCAGGGGTGACACTTTTAATCTGAAAGTTGCCATTTCAGGGGAGGGATGATCCAACCTTGAGAGGCTTCAAAGTTTTTGGGAAAAAGATTGAAAAAGCAGTTTCTTTAGCCTTTTGTGATGTCTTGCTTCACACACATCTGGGGTCTACACATGTGCATCATTTGTAAGTGTTTGAAAGGAGAAGTATTCAAAAAGTATTAAATCAAAACTGTGTCCAAGCAGAATCAGAGAACAAGGAGCTGGAAGGTACCTTTATACAGCAGCCCTGCCCCAAGCAAGAGTGACTGCACTTATCCTCAATAAAGATTTACTGTCTTTTAAATTCTTTTGGGTGGTTTGCTTTAATACTTGCATTCCATTCAGGTTCTGCTCTAACCCCTTCTTTAAACCACCTGACGATACTGAGGGTGGGCATTGATGATTCCTCCCTAAGTGTAAAACCTCGTGCTTTTCCTTATTGAATCCCATCATATTTATTTCACACCCTTTCTCTTGCTTGTCAATATTTGTCTCGAAGCTGCTGTGCTCATCTCTGATATTTAAGCCAAAAAAAATCCACTTTACCTTTTTTCCCCTTGTCCTTCCTGAGCTGAACGTATCCCTTCAGATCAAAATGTTAGAATTTTAATTATTTACTTAGGTGTTAATTCATCCTGTATTAATTTTTGTGATCTCCCAAATATGACCTTTTTCTGATCATTCCATATTTGGTGTGTGAATTATTTTGTGCAGATCACCTGAAATCCTTGTTTAAGAGTTTCCAAGGAAAATGATGGCTCAAAGGAAATTGTTTACACCCTTCAGGATTACTCATGTACTTCCCGGGGGGGAATAATCTAGACAACAAAAAATAACCAATAAAAGCCAATTGACTGGCCATATCCAGAGTTTTCCAAGGTATTTTCACTCTCCTGCAGGGACAGATCCTTTGAAAACCTCCTTGTTTTCTATTCTGTTCTCATTGGGTTATAGATGAGTCTTTTGAAACCAAGACGCTTCTGCCAATATCCAGAATATATAACCCCAAGCCTTTGTATTCATACAAGGTATTGATCAGTCCTGAGAACTGTAATTCTCCTGCTTCTAGGACTGCAAATTATGGGGCAGTACTGTAAATATATATATATACACACACATATTTCCTTTAAGTAACCCAACTGTTTTACTCCTTTCTCTCTGACAAGCACAAGGACCTAACTGGCAAGCAGGCACTTAATAATTTTTACAATGTCTTTCCAACAGCAGCTTCCATGGGATTATTTACTGTCAAACTAAATCAAGAATAAATGAAAAAACTGAAATATTTATAGCATAAGAGAAATCTGGTTCCGACCAGAAATCCCAGCCTGGCATTAAATCAAGAAATGTAACAAGATAAATTCTGCCATCATACCCTTTGTTTTCGGGATGTGCTGCTATCACTTATTCTAATTGTTGTGCCACAGTTTGAGCAGAGAGATGGATGGAAAACAAAATATGTTAAATATGATCATGGGGGAAACATCACATTTCCCCCTAAAATTACTGATTGCACGTCCATTTGTCAACGGGATGTAATTTATACAAATATGTTCGTTACAGGAGGAGCCAACACCATTTTTTGTTGTTTTCCCATTAGAGAAAACAAATCCAGAGGCAAGAAGCCAAGGCTCAGATAGTTTACACCTGTGGTTTTCCCTTCTTATCTGTGGGGGCAGGATGGATATCTGTCCCTGAGACATCCAGACGTGACGTGTGGGACATGTAGGGCTGTGCACGAGATGAAGGGATGGAAGCAAAGGGGGTGAAACACAGCGTGGAGGGGTTGTGAAGCATCTGCTTCTCAATGCAAACACTCTGGGTCATGTTACTGCAAAGCAAGTACACAAAAGTATTCCTTTCCTCACGTCTGGATATCTGGAATATTGAAAAATTCCACCTAAACATGACATTTGAGTCAGTGTATTGACTCAGTGACGTCGCACTTAGCACAGAAAGGGAAAGGTTTCTTGCTGCGTGGCTGAAGTTTGCAGTTGTGTTGCTGCTTTCCTTGCCAATGCAATCAGAAGGAGATATTTTTATGGATTCATTTATTAATTAGAATGATCTGACATCTATTTAGTGCATTAACATAAGTGCCAATGCTTCGTTCTCTACCGAGCTGAGGCTCAACCTCCTTGGGTTGGGTTTTCCAACACTTTTTCTCTCCACAACTGCTCATTTTTTGAGTAACAAAACACTTACAAGCTCAAATCTCCTGCAAAGGACAAAATGCTCTTGTGGTGTCATCTGAATTTTTGTGAAAATAGGTCCCATCTGCCATTTCTGCCACAACTGTGCTGGTTTTGGGAGGCATCAGTTCAGGTGGGGATCTGACATCGAGCTGGGGTGGAACTTGTCAGGCATTGGGAGGGATGACATTTACCTCTTAGCAAAATTCAAGCAAATTGACATTTTTACCCCTGGCAAAATGCACTTGTGTTTGCAGAAACAGCAACTTTCTGAGCCAGTGGAAGGACCAATGTTTAGCAACAGGGATTTGGGGCTAAATTCCACAGTGCAGCTCCACTGCAGGGCTGGTGTATTAGCGTAGCCACCTTTAGAATAAGGTCTATTGAATGTATGTAGGAGGGAAGGAATAAAAATGTGAAGAAAAGAGGCAAAATCCAGGCAATGCATGCACGGCTTTCCTATTCTGCAGCCTCAGCTTTCCCTCCTGCCTGCTTCCACATATCTATATTATCTTTTGCATTTGGCCTTCCACACTTTTGTATTCTTCATCTGCCAGGAAATAAGCTAAGTCTGTCCCAGCCAGGCTTGAATTCTTGGCACACCGTTGCTCCTGATCTCTATATTGTCTCCTGAGCACCTGATTTGAAGGCACCTAATGTGAATTTTCTCATGAATGTCAATGATACACGGCTACATTTTTCTTTTCAAACTTTTTTCATCCCTGAGGCGCTTTCTGCACTCAAACTCTTTTCCAGATATCCATAACAGACTGACTAGCAAACATTTGCAACTACCAGAGCAGGAGCAGAAGTGCCCAGTTTGCCAGGCTGCAGCAAGATTTACGTGTGCTGCTGCAGTGCTTGCTGCTTAGTTAGAATTATTGAACCATATTTCGAGGCAGAAAAGCACCCTGTGTTATTTAACAAAGCTTTCCGATACCGATCACTCCTGTTTTTCCTCTTTCACCAAAGGACTTGGCTTTTCATGTGGTTTTCACTCCTGGCTGCCGTCGCTTACTTTTCCGAGGGAAACACAAAATATTGTCGCTGATTTGCAATTCAAATTCCGTACGTGGAGCCTTCGGGGAGGGTTTAAATCTTGTGTTTCCAAAACGTTTTCCTAAAGCCAAACAAACAGCTCGTTTTGTTTCAGGTGACATTGAGGCTCGTTTGTGGTGGGACGCTGGAGAGGTTTTTGTTTCTGGAAGCCCACAAATTAAGGATTCACTGGCATTGAGTGGCCCTGGCACAGGTTGGGCAGAGAAGCTGTGGTTGCCCCATCCCTGGGAGTGTCCAAGGCCACGTTGGATGGGTTTTGGAGCAACCTGGGCTGTTGGAAGGTGTCCCTGCCCATGGCAGGGGGTGGCACTGGGAGGTTTTAAGGTTCCTTCCAACCCAAACCATGCTAAGGATCCTGCTGAGAAGTCCCACCTTCTCTTAACAGCCACAAGACACAAGGATTTAAGTATCTTAAAAATAATGTTGATTATTTCCCCCATGGTTTTACTTTCATAGGAACAATTAGAGAGCTTAAAGTAGAAAGCCAGCACTGAGATAGGAAAGGTCTGACAAAAAGGCTTCAAAGCTTTGGCTGAAGAGTAAGTGTGGATCAATTTTCAGTTCAATAATTATCAAATACATTTTCTGAAGAGGTCTGAAAGTGTTAAATTTACCAGACCTGCCAGTGTAACCTGTAAACTCATTATCACATTCCTTTTAACATGTTCACAGACACTAAAGCTGCTTGTCTTGATGGTACCCAAACATTGTGAGTAAAGAGCAGACATTATTCTTCACAGATGAAAAGTTTAATATCTACTTCATATCTGTGAGTAAAAGCTTAAGAACTCTAGAAAACCTCCTCCCAAGTATTATCAGTGTAATAATGACAAAAAAATGGTCCTATTTCATCTGGAGTCAGTAGCAAAATTCCCATTTCTTCAATAAAACAGGATCAAAATTAGAATGTCATGAAAAGATAGTGTGCAGGTTCCTTCAAGGATATGGATGTTCATAAAGGAACTGCTGATAAACCTTCACAATGGTATCTTGAAGACTCCATCTCTTTCAAGATCTCATGCAGCAGTTGTTTCAATATGAGCCTCATATCACAGCAGTGCTTTAATTTGGGCCACCCTAAAGTCTGCTATTCAGTGTTTTCACTTTAATCTTTCGCTTGCTCCGCATTTAATATCCCAGATCTTTTTATTAAATCCATATTAAATGTATTGTGATCTCTTTATGGTCCTCTCCTTTCAAATGAAACAATATCCTTGGTAACAAAGCTTTTCCTCCTGCATCTCTTACACGTCTGCTCCTCCAGCTGGTGGCAACCAGAGCATGGAGGGTTGGGGGTCCCAGGTCACCTCCCCTGGTACCTTCAGTCCCAGCCAGGGTCAACCTGCTGGGCACCTGAAAAGCCTGATAATGAACCTCTGTCCTTCTCACCAAGAGACACCAGCTGATGTTTTACCTGACACTCAAAAACACTTTACCTGGCACTCAAAAATTCTTTATCTGGCACCCAAAAATGCTTTACCTGGCACCCAAAACTACTTTGCCTGGCACCCACTGAACTAATGGGCAAGGGCATTCCCTGCAATGCCTCACACATCTCCTTGAGTGACTTTTCACCATTTGCTGAGAGACTTTTCATTGCTCTTGGCTTGTTGAGAAATGACACATTTCACAACACAGAACCTCATTTGTGGTTTATTACTCTAAACACCTGAAATGGTGAAAGCCCAGCATGGTTTGGGCTGAAGGAAGGATTTCTGCACAGAAAGGGTGATTAGATATTGGAAGGGGCTGCCCAGAGAGGTGGTGGAGTCCCCAGCCCTGGAGGGGTTTAGGGCACAGCTGGACGTGGCACTTGGTGCCAAGCTCTGGTTGACAAGATATCAGTCAAGCTATCTCAGAGCTCTTTTCCAACCTAAATGGTTCTCTGACCTCAAAGACCATTTTGTTCCAGTCCTGTCTTCAACCCCTCTCTGGTGGAGTCCAGTTATGGAGAGCTGGAGAAATGCTCTTTTCAACCAGAGGGTTCAAATTGTGGAGAAACGCCTTCAGAAGGGGACCAGGGTGTCCACCTGCCACTCCTGACTCAGAAATCCATGGATCAAAATTAACATTTGCTTACNGAGACTTTTCATTGCTCTTGGCTTGTTGAGAAATTACACATTTCACAACACAGAACCTCATTTGTGGTTTATTACTCTAAACACCTGAAATGGTGAAAGCCCAGCATGGTTTGGGCTGAAGGAAGGATTTCTGCACAGAAAGGGTGGTTAGATATTGGAAGGGGCTGCCCAGAGAGGTGGTGGGGTCCACAGCCCTGAAGGGGTTTAGGGCACAGCTGGACATAGCACTTGGTGCCAAGCTCTGGTTGACAAGATATCAGTCAAGATATCTCAGAGCTCTTTTCAAACCTAAATGGTTCTCTGACCTCAAAGACCATTTTGTTCCAGTCCTGTCTTCAACCCCTCTCTGGTGGAGTCCAGTTATGGAGAGCTGGAGAAATGCTCTTTTCAACCAGAGGGTTCAAATTGTGGAGAAACGCCTTCAGAAGGGGACCAGGGTGTCCACCTGCCACTCCTGACTCAGAAATCCATGGATCAAAATTAACATTTGCTTACAAATAAACACACAAACAAAAAAAGTGAAACCAAAGCAAATTTTTCACAAGAACCTGGAAATCTGCCTAATTATTAACAACTGGGCTGCAGCCTGGCAGGAAATATTAACAGCACCATGAAAGGAAATTATTAACTGCAGATTTCCCCCAGGAAATATTTAGATTTTTTAATAGCCACACGTTGCTGAGCAGCAACAAATAAAGAGGCCAGGACTAGTTCTGGGCTGACCTAGGTGGATGTGGATTTAAACCATCTGGCAGTGAGATTAGGTTGAGTACTAACTAATAAAAGTAGGAACAAGCAGGACTGCAATGCCAGGGTGACTTTCAGATTAGCTGAACCCCACATGACCATTATTTTTGCCTGAGATGAAGTCTCTAATCATTTTATTTGCATATGTGCATGCATGGGTGTCAGGAGGGAAAGTTAATTTCAAGGCTTATTGTTTAACAAGTAAATGATTCAGTGTGAAATGATGATCGTTCCCTTCCTCCTTGGTGATGCTACTGCTGTTTATTGCTATCATTTAGAATCTCTCCGATAATGAGGAAAAGAAGAAAATAATCAGTTGCTTTCTGGATGAAATTGGACTTAATTCAGCATAATCTATGTATTTTAGGAGAGGGGATATAGCCAAGTGGAATAATCAGTGCAGCAAACAGATTGCTTTAGTGTCTAGACAGGTTTGAAGATGATCTGGAGATGGGAGCAGGCATACAAATGATTTAGCTCCTCTGCCCCAGCTCCATGTCTGCGTGCTGGTGGAAGAGAGAAGGAAGGAGGCCTTTAAAGGAAAGCCAAGGGGCAAAGTGCTGGAGTTCCTAAAGGCTTCACCAGCAAATCCTTTTGGTACAGGAGGGGTTTGGGTGACACCAGAGAGGGGCAGAGGTTTCCTTGGAGCACCTGGAGGAGATAGATGCCACCTGAGGGCTGGGCGTGCCAAGACAGAGAGCAGGGAGAGCAAGGAGCTGCAATTTGGGGGTGATTCCCTGCCCAGGAGAGCCTGAACAGAAGGATCTCAATTCCCACTAAAAGCTCTGATAATAAATGATTTATTAGGGAATAATAAATAACTATGTCTGTCTTTAACAACTTTAAAAACATTAAACACTCTTTTGATTTTTAGAGGGTGATGGTATTTCGAGTCATAGAATAACACTTTTTTTTCTATTTAAGTTGGTAATTTGAAAAGAAGATTTAGTAGTGAGCTGTGTGTTTGAATATGTATGGAAAAGCACATTTTAATGTGATCTAAATATAAGCATTACTTTAGAGATTTTTTTATTACAGAGAACAATTTGGCACATTTAGAAATATTTGTTTTCCTTTTCCTATAATTAACTGTGTTTTTATGTTCCCTAGGAACATCTAAGTTCCTTCAAAGTCACGTCAAAATCAGATCACAAAACATCTATCAATTATGTCAGGTTGCTTGAACATTATGGTGTAATTCCAGGCCTGAAATTAATTGGGGTTTGATTGTTTATTTGTTGTTTATTAATTTTTTCCCTGCATTTCCTGCTGCTTCCCAGGATTTGAGTATGAGCTCTTTGCTCCTTCAGAAGTCAAACCTTTACTGATGAGCAAAAGAAAGATAAGCATTAATATATTTTATGACATTAATTACTGTTAGAATCCTGCTTTCCACATGGCAGAGGATTTGTTAGATGTTGATTTGATTTCTTGATAATCAACCTGAATTCCAGACAGGTCCCACATGCAGGTATTGATGCCTTTGCATCTGCTGGATATTCAGCAGGACAATTTATAGAGACTCAGAATGGGTTAGAAAAGCCATGTTAGCTCGAATAATAACCAGTATTTATGGATGTTTTTCTCTTCCTGGGTTCACTAAAGAGCTTTGAACTCAAACTTGCTATTCTGGGGGTGTTCTGGGTTTTTGGCAGGTAAACAGGTTGGTTGCCCCACTGCTGTGAGCAGGAAAATTTTGAGATTCATGGAGAAATGTTAATTCACGCCAGCAAGCAACCAGGGCCAAAGATATTTGAGGGGGAAAGCCTTTAAATTTATCTATTTTACGATAAGAATAATAATTTTACTTGGGAGACAGATAATGTTTAGGCTGCCCTTATTTATGTATGCACTTATTTAAAATACATCAATTCTAAACTTTTAAAATGGGAAGGGCTATGAAAGGCCAGGACTGGATATAAATATTTAGCAAGAGATTTTTACTGGCATTGCAATTTTATTTCCAGAGGCAGAACATCCTTTTCCTTTCTGCTTTGTTTTCTCACCCATTAGTCTGAACATTGCAAGCTAATAGGACTTTAACCTGCTTTTTTCGTAACATCAATGCTCTGAGAAGCCTCTTATACCCCCTTCTATTCAGTACTTTCATTTAGACTCTCTTTATGCACCAAAATATGTCGTTGCAATGCCAGAGAATAATCCAGAGGAAATTGCACGAAGCCAAATGATGTGTTGTGATGCAAAAAAGAAATGGGAGGGAATGAAACCCTGCACTGTCTCCCTCGAGGCCCTTTGGAGGAGCTCTTAGGTGGCAAAGCACTTCTGCAAAGGATTCTGCTGATTGAATACCCCAAAATACAACTGGGTGTTGGGGAACTGTGCCAACTGAGACAATCCTGAGTGGTTTGATACTGATGGTGTGTCATTTAAAGGAAAATAGTGAAAATTCACCTGCATGGTTTGCCGTTATCCCCCACCCTTTTCACCTTCCCGATGTGTGTTTTCTATTCCAAGAATTTCTGTGCATCTCAAACAGTTCTGAACTCTTAACCTGTCCGTGGCTGTGGTTTTGGGGTGGTAGAATAAGTGAAAAGTTCTCTGGCTTCATTCCTGCTGTGAACTCGTGATTGTTGGTTTAATAGATTTTAAAATTATCTAAATCTCTCTTTCCACATTAAAGGGGATGTTTTCTTATCCCCTTATCACTTCTTTGTCCCTTGTCAAAAGCAACTTTTGCCTCTTGGAGTCATTAATAAAGCACAGGATTTCCCCAGACCTCTGAGAAAGGTTGTCCTTTGTTTTAAGCCAAAGCAACTCCATTTAGAACATGGACAAATGCTCTGTCACAATAAACCCGGGAGTGCATTTGTTAATAAGGAATCACAGTTACATTTTCCACATCAATAAAACCAAAACAAGGCAACAGTCCAAATTTGCCCTACGTTTTGTAAAAGTACCTGAGATAAATTGCCTTCCAAACTGGAGGCTGACCCTTTCACACTGCTAATATTTCCAGCCAGAGGGCATCAAGAGGAACAGAAGGAATTGCTCAAGGAAAATACAGAATTTAAGGGGTGTTTAGACTGTTCAGGGTCTGTCTAATGCCAGGTTTGTGGAATGGTTGTTCCACAGCATCAGTAATTACTAATCAGCATATTTTCAGGCACATTCTTTGCTGTAGTTGTGGGACTATTCTCATATTAACTGCAAAATATTTATTAAAGTGTTTTGCTGAATTGGGACTACTTATTAAAATAACATTCCTTTGAAATAGTAGTTTGATCAGTAAACCTGAACAGTCAATGCCCTGTGGTTATACAGTTTCCCCTTNATTCCTTTGAAATAGTAGTTTGATTGACCTGAACAGTCAATGGTTATACAGCTCCTCCTCTGGGGAGTCTTTCCATGGGACAGGGATCCAAAATGTTCAAATAATGCCATTTCCATTTGAAGTCTTTCCATGTCCTTTCCTGAAGGCTCAGGAGACTTTACTGGTTGTGCCACCTTTAAGGAACACTCAGACCAGTTTAGCTTCCACACCAACACTGGTACCAGTCCCAGCCTGCCTTGGGAGGGGGAGTTGTATCTTTACCAACCCCAACCAGATGCTTTCCCAGGACTGTCAAATCCATCCCAATGACTGCAGAATAAATACTGCATGAGCACCATTTTCAGTCTCATATACCTGCAAAGCTGCTCTATCAACAAGTTTTGACACATTTCCCGGGAATTGCATCAGTAAAACCTCAAAATAGAGTCTGGCCTCTAATGGGCTTGAAAGTGCTTCTTGTTTTGAAGCACGAGGATCTCCAAGTGAAGCATCTGCAGTTCTGCAAGCTCATCATGCCTTCACGGGAGTTATGTCCTTAATAATGCAGATTATTTCCTGGGATACCACAGCTCTTCCCAGGCTTCTTGTCATCCCTGTGTCTGGTTGAGCTCCCAAATTGCCCGTGGGCACCAATAATTTCTGCAGCTGTGACCCTGCGTGTCATTCCGAGCCTTGGCTCCCCTCCCTCCCAGTCTGGGGTGTGTTACAGGTTCAGCAAGAGTTTAGGAGATTGAAGAGACATGGTGACAATGAGATGGCTCTGCATTTCAGTCTTGAAAACATCTATTTACTGGTGATGGTCTAAATAATGGACTAGCTCTTCTTTTTCTTGACATATAAAACAATGTTGTTGCCATATAATGACACAAATCAAGCTTTTCACCAGTTCTAGGCTAAGAGCAACAAACAGATTGATTATATTCCTTTTTTGATCTGCTCCTCTTACAAAACTCTGCCATCCTTTAGGGGAAATAGCAAGTTCTAGGTCTGAAGGGACCCACTGCCTTTAGCTTTTATTTCTGTGATAAGCAAATCAGTCCTCACCAGCGTGCAAGTTCATCAACACAAATTTCAATTGCTGTACCCAGCAGAATCCATCAGCACAACTGCATGATGGGGAGGGCAAATCACACAGTAATTAATGGAGCTAATAACAGCACTCAAGGTCTGATTCAGTCCTGTAAAAGAGCAACACATCCCACTGATTTCGGCAAGATTTAGATCCCATTTCTAAAAAGTGGGATCTTCACTGAGCTGAAGATCCAGCCACGTGTTGCAGTAAATAGGCTTTTACTCTCTGTCTTTCTACAGGTCAGTGCACTTGTATTTCAAGCAGGACCTCGTGAGTAAAGGCTTCTTTTATCTTTGTGTGTCTGGCTCAAAAAAAAATACAATTTAAAAAAGGAAAAAATCCTATTTGCTCCCAAATTTTGCTCCTTTGCTTTGAAATTATGCTGGGAAAATGATGCTGTGTACAGGCCAAAGTCTATTGCAAAGAGGAAAGTTGCATTAGAGAAGCACATCTTAGTCATAAGCACAACACATTGCAGTGTGATTCCTGGCCATGGTGGGAATCATTCTTTGGGAGAGGCTCTCCAACCCTCTTGATCCAAATCACCAAAGCCATGATGATCTCTGTCTGAGCATCCTCAGGCTGGGCTGGGGAAATGAAGGACTGAGCTGTCCTTGCCTTCCCTCCCTTGGTCACATCCAGCAGAAAGTTCCTCCCAGAAAACAAACACCAAACACGCAGCTACCCCAGAACATCCCCACACTCACACCCTGTGACATGGGATTCAGGGGGGAAAACCCCCTCTCACCAGCTTTACAGGCTCATCCTTTCCTTGGATGATTGTTCAGAGCATTAGCCACTCTGATATTATGATATTATCCACTGTCTCATCCTTGTGGCCAACCCGAGGAGCTACAGGCAAAAAGCTGATGGAAATAAGAGTTGTCCCTTCAAGAAAATTTCAGGCAGTTTGTTTGTGTTTCCCTGGGTCTCATTAGGCTGCCACTACAAGATAAATGGTTTGGGTTAAGGGTAATTTAGTTTATGGCACAATAGGTATGAAAGGTTATTCTTTCTTCTGCCCTCCTCACATAAAATCTACCTTAAAAAAAGGAAAGCCTTTATGTCTCAATAAACTGAAGCCACATAGATATTGTGTAACAAATTACATATTGGATAACCATCTATAAAATTTTAGTGGCTTATGAGGTTTGCATTGATTTGAATTTTACCCAAAGCATTACAACTCCTCCAAAACACTGAAGCAAAGGGAAAACAGAAATATCCATTACGGTGTTTTTTAACAGTGTAACCAGCAGAAATACCTCTGAAAGTGCAGATTCCAGGAAACAGCCCAGAGACCGTGTTGTACCTTCCCTGGGAGTGACTTATAAAACATTGCAGAGCAGCTCCAGAGAGGAGCTCAGCTCCATCTTCCACCAGCCCAGGGTGCTCCAAGCCCCGTCCAACCTGGCCTTGGACACTCCCAGGGATGCAGGGGCAGCCACAGCTTCTCTGGGCACCCTGTGCCAGGCCTGCCCACCCTCCCAGGGAAGGATTCCTTCCCAATATCCCATCTAAATCCACCCTCCTTCTGCTTAAGGCCATTTCTCTTGTCCTATCATTGCATGTCCTTGGGAAAAGTCTCCATCCTTCTTGTAGGCACAGGCAGGAAAGCTTCATCCACAGAAGGGCCACTGATTGGATTCATAGTAATGTTTGCATCTGACTGAATTTTGAGATATTTATCTTGAAAATAGAAGAGTTTTACATACGTAAATTAGAAGGGCTGCAGAGCTACTTATTATTTATGGGGACATGCAATAAAAACTACTGATCCTTAAAGCAGGGAGGTGAGGCACAAACAAGTCTGTTACTCCTGGTATTAATTAGAATTATTCTATCCCTGTGAGTGTCCAAGGCCAGGTTGGATGGGGCTTGGAGCAACCTGGGACATGGAAGGTGTCCCTTCCCATGGCAGGGGATGGCACTGAATGGGCTTTAAGGTCCCTTCCAACCCAAACCATTCTGTGATTTTATGATTTTACAATCTCACAAACAATTTCTAACTTGCTTTTTATTCTCTCAAAATATTTCCTTTATCTCTATGGATTCAAGTGAGAGATTTGTATGACTTACTCACACTCCACTGAACTTAACAGGCCCCCTGGTTAGTCAGGGCTTGGGCTTTATTTTTGGGTATTGCTGCTGGTTCTCTGCCTGCTCGACCCACCCCCTCAGCATTGTCAAACAAAGTGGTTTCCTGCTAATTCCTTTCAGGGCTTAGATGGATTTTGAATCAATCTTGCTGAGAAAGTCAGCCAGACAAAGAGGGAAAATCGTGACAGGGTTAGTCATTTCTATTTTGCCTGAATCGGTGAGTAGGGTGCTTTATGCCTGTTCTTGCACTTCAAACAGAACTTTTATTCTCCTAGTTTTTGACAGAAGTTTGGGTATCTCTTACCTATGTCTTCCAAATCAATCCTCTGAATCCCTAACCCAGAGTTTAATATCATCCATTATTCAACACCTGCTATAAGACTAACTTTAAAAGTAGTAATCTCTCAGTAAAGCTGTACAATTAATGCTGAAATACCTCAAGTCCAGAATACTGCCAAACAGCACTACCCAGAGCATCCCCAAATGCCAGCAGCATTCCCTGAAGTCTTGGTTATCAAGATTTCTAGAAGATACAGTGGGAGATCCTGGCTCACCTTAGTGGGCATTTTTGCATTAAAATGCAGAAGCTTTTCCCTGCAAATTTAACTCCACATCAGCTCACAGTGCACCCATTTCATGGCAGATTTGAACGATCTAAATGCACCTCCACAGCTGCTTCTTGCACTGAGCTTTGCCCACTTTGCTCTGTTATTTCATCCCCTCTTTAATTTGCCCTATCAATTATCCTGTAGGTGCTGGTGCCCAGCCTGAGCTGGCAGGAGGGTGATGGGGAGCACCCACCATGGGGACCCCAGCACCAACCACAGCCCCACCTCACCCCCACTGTGGAAGGGGAGTTTGACACACTGCTGTTTTCCTTGTGGGATTTTTTGGGGCTGCCTTAGGACAAAGCTGTTGCTTTGGATGCCTTTGCACTCTTTGTAGCTGCAGTAGTACATGTTTGATTTGAAAACTTCCCATTTACTACAACATAAAGAGGTCATTATAGTTTAACTGTGTTCACCACTGTTCTTCTTTCCCTCCCCTCTCTTTCCAGCTGCTTTCCCAAGTTATCCAGTGTACCCCAAGCTCACTCATCCCTCCTTGCACCAGATAGAGCACAGTTCTGTTTCTTCCCCCAAGCTCTGTGTCCTCAGAGGAGTATTTAGGTTAAGAACAGTTTATTCCTGGCTGGAACTGCAGCAATTGTGAGCAGGTTCATAAGCCAGGATTCTCCTTTGCTTCAGGCACCTACTAAAAGCCAAGGTGATGTTGCAGATGGAACCAAAACCTGAGAGGTGCAGCGGTGGGGGATGGGTCCTCCTTGTCACTGCAGCAAGGACGGTCCCTGCGGCACTGGTGGCCCACACTGGTGCTTGGGGCATGGCAGCAGCACAGGCAGGGAATAATCCTCTTAGCAGGCAGCAAAACATGTGGCAAGTGGCCAAATGGTGCAGTAACCCTTTAGCTCAGCTGCCCAAGCAAGCAGGGGGAAGCAAGGCTTGTGTGACAGCTGAGGGTGCTGGAGGAAAAGCAGGAACGCACTGAGGATACACCATGGACTCAGTCACAGCTCTGTCATCTGCTCCTCGGGGAGCCCCACCTGAGCAAGGTGCTTTTCACTGAATCATGGGAAGATTCAGGTTGGAAAAGCCCTCCCAGCCCATGGAGCCCACCCTGTGCCCGATGCCCACCTTGTCCCCCAGCCCAGAGCTCTGAGTGCCATGGCCAGTCCTGCCTTGGGCACTTCTAGGGCTGGGCACTCCACCAGCTCATCATTTCTAACCACACTTCCACCAGTCAGCATCCCACACCTCCTGCCTGGGACAGAGATGTTTGCACAGAGACCAGCCTAGGGTTTCCTGGTCAGAGCTCCTTGGCACTTAAAAAGCAATGACAACAAATATTCACAGAATTTTTAGTTCTACCAGAATTCTGTCCTTGAATAACGAGTCTGTTTGTTTGCTTGTTTTATGTAAGGTTTTCCATAGAGTCATACAATGGTTTGGGTTGGAAGGGACCATAAAGATCATCCAGTTCCAACCCCTCTATGGGCAGGGAAACCTTGCACTAGCCCAGGGTTTTGCAAATAATGCATTAATAACTGATCCTATTCCAATTATGTGGGACAAAGATTTTCCCCTTACAAATTTTTGTGATAACGCCCTCACCAAAAAGATGCATATGCAGCTGGTCAGGCACTACACAGTTATATAGTTAGTCAATATTTTAATTTAGGTTGGATTTTTGGGTGGGAAAATCGAGCTGGGACTGAAAATACAGTGAAACAGAGGGACCAGAGTGGGTTTAGGGCAGTGCAATTAGTCCTGCACCTCCAGTACCTTCAGAGTGAGTAATACTGGCAAGGAGAGGGTTAAAAAGATATATATATCTGGCTTTTAGCTTGGTGTGATAGCTCCAGGAAGGGCTGGGTGACCTCTGTGGAGAGGCTTCAGCAATATGTCATCACTAATGATATCAGTGCTGAGGGAAAGGTGGCAGTTTAAGTGAGTATAACAGGGGTAAAACCTCTAACCCGCTGTGCAGCCCAAGAGCTCTCACTAAAGCTCAGACAAAACAATTCCTGGGAGCGACATTTCCTCACCACCCAGATCCCTGGCACTGCACAGCTTCCCTGCTACTGCCAAGCTGAGCAAAACAAAGCCCCTGGGGGCTAAGTGGCTGAATTCAGGAAATTAGCACAGTGTCATCAGGCTGGGGAGAGCTGAAATGCTGCAGGACCAGGCACAGGCCACCGTGCCAGGTGTAAAACAGTTCCCAGCAGGCACCAGCCGGGGTTCAGCCGGCTCTAAAGCACCAGAAATGATTGTAATAGTGGCTGCTAACAGGCTTGCCAAGGAGCTGAGGCTCGAGGGAGGATAAGCAGCAGTGCTGGAGGTCAGCCTGGATGCCCAGCGTGGCTCTCCAAAGGCTGTGTGTGCTGGCTCTGCAAAGAACAGCCCCACAGTGAGAACTGGATGCTTGGTTTCCTTGTTTGATTCAAGGACAGACTCCTTGGAAACACAGAATCTTTGCATTGGAAGAGATCTTAAAGCTCCTGTCATTCCAACCCCCTGCCATGGGCAGGGACATCTTCCACCAGCCCAGGTTGCTCCAAGCCCTGTCCAACCTGGCCTTGGACACTCCCACCTCATCACCCTCCCAGTAAAGGATTTCTTCCTAATATCCATGTAAACCTACTCTCTTTCAGTTTGAACCCATTATTCCTTGTCCTGTCACTCCAGTTCCTGTTGAAATGTCCCTCCCCAGCTTCCTTGGAGATTCCTTTCAATGGACACTGGGAAAAGCCAGGATGGACCACAGATCCACTGCACACGAGCCCAGAATCTGTTTCAGCAGCATCACTGGGTGCTGGAGAGCCCATGTGACACAGCTGTCTAATTTAGGTGATAAAAATCGACACTTTATCTGGATTCCTTTACAAGTGGAGGAAGCACAATTTGCAGGGAGGTTTGCTCTGGTCCCGCTGGTTTTGTAATTTCATGGTAGGATTATCAGGAAGTGCTCGAAGAGATGAAGTTGCAGAAAGTTCAGTGCTTTTAATCCCTGTTTTCTCAGTATAAGGTACCACTTGTGTTCTGTGTACACCGAGCTCAGTGTATGCACTGCTGGAGAGGGAACGGCTGGGAGAAGTGGATTTGAAGTGGTGGAGGATAAAGTGCACCAGGGTTTCAGAAACTGTGACAAGCCTTTTGTGGTCCAGCCAGGCCTATTTGTAGTGGACTGACCTCACAACAAACAAGGTAGTGGGACAGGGTGAAGCTTAAAATGCACAGAAAGAAATGATGTGCCTGAAGGGGAAATAATCACTAAACAGCTGAAAATTCATTAATTTAACTGTAAGAAACTTGGGTCGGAGCTTCATCCCAAACAGTTTCTTTGTTCCCAATATTCATCACAGGAATGGGAATCAAAAAAAGGTGCTGATCAAAGATAGTCTTCTCATACTTGCTGACCACCCAGCCTAGCAGGTTCTTTGCCCAAAACAGAGAGCATTTCCCTCATTAATCTTCTGAAATCCTCTGTTATCTCCCTGTGCCCAAGTCTATGAGTGGTGGAGTTTGAGCAGTTGAACACCCACGGTCCATGGCATGGTGTGGCAGCACCAACTCTCATGCTCAACACCCAACAAGATGCCCTGCCATCAAAGCCCAGCCTCTCCAGAAGCACTCCAACTCTGACAACGTTTTCAGTGGGAATAATTCTTAAATAGAGGGGGAAACTGCTGGCGCAATGGTCCAGAATGAGCAGGAGTTCAGGCACAAGGTTATGGGTTCTACCTAAATGGCAATCTCCTGTAGCCCTGGAGTGTCCTAATCCCATTGCTGGCTGCTGTGGGCAGCCCTACCCCAGCTTTTGATCGTTTTGACTCTGGAAAAACCCTCATGAGAAAGGGTTTGATCTACCCAAGGCAGTGTTGCAAATGGATCTCTGATCTTTTTTATTTTTGTACATCAAAAGTGGACAGAGATGAGATGAGATCCCTGACAGCCCCAGCCCCTGTGGCACAGGCTACTTCAGCCCCTTCCAGGTTGGAATGGGAATGCATAAAATTACATCACTTTTTAGAGCAGGGGATCCTTGTTGCTCAGCCAACCTTTCCCTATTTAATAAGAGATAAGTCAATAAGAGATTTTTGGTGAGTTTAATAAGAGATTCCTTGCAGGCATCACCATAGAGAGTGACTTGGGATCCTCATGCTTTGGTTACAGCCATGGGAGAGTTTAATTAATTACCAAATGTGAAGCAGCTCTCATATTTTTATCTGAGGAGTCTTTTATATAAAATAGATCCTATTGGTGCTCACACTAAGGTGGAGTGAAAAAAGTGAGGTCTTAGCTTATAAAAATAAAGCAACCTGTTTTAATTTGTTTGAGAAGCCTCTGGTGGGAGCTGTGATGGGAGCCCAGGGAGAGTTGTTGTGTACCTGGGCAGCTGGGTCACTTGTCTTTGTACAGGGCTAATAAAAACAGTTTTCTGGAAGCCAATTATACTCATTCCCATATTATTATGTTGTGTAAAGAGCAAGGACACCACACTGTTTCCCTCGTCTTTCTGATGTTTTCCATCTCTTTTAACAAGAGCCTTACAGCAGATGCTGTCAAGAATTTTAATAAAACAAACTGCCTTTCTGACTGACTCTATCCATTTCTTCTTGTCTTTGTAGGCTAAAAATACATTAGAGGGTCTGAGGGAGGGAAATTCTTCTTCTCTCCACCTCCCTTTTCCAAATCCCTCTCTCTCAGTCCTTCTCCCCAGCACTGAATGCTGTGGAGCTCTTGCAGGAAACCCAAAACACAAAGACCCCCAAAATGAATGAAAATGAGATCATAGAATGATAAAATGGTTTGGGTGGAAGAGATCTTAAAGGTCATCTCACTCCACCCCCCACAATGGGCAGGGACACCTTCCACCAGCCCAGGCTGCTCCAAGCCCTGTCCAACCTGGCCTTGGACACTCTCAGGGATCCAGGGGCAGCCACAGCTTCTCTGGGCACCCTGTGCCAGGACCTGCCCACCCTCCCAGCCAGGAATTCCTTCCCAATATCCCATCTAACACTGCCCTCTGGCAGTGGGAAACCATTCCTTCTTGTCCTGTCACTCCATGCCTTCATCCAAAGCCCCCCTCCTGCTCTCTTAGAGCCTTTGGGGTGTGTGACTCCCCATGTTTAGTTTAGTGCAGAAACATCTTGCTGGTTCCTTGTGGGCTGTTTGGAACTCCCCCAGCATTATGGTGGCATCTTCCATACCACTGATGCTCTCCCTCACATTAGTTCTGGGTGGTTTTTCTCCAAAGGATGGAGAACTGCTAAGTACAGTGTCCTGATATATTTGGCTCGGGTTTATTTTTATTCTTTGTGATCAAGCTGCTCAAAAAGCACTTGGCTCTCTTTTTAATGGTGTCATGTTTTTTCCTTGCATATTCTGCACTTGCAGACAGACTTTGTGTAAATAAGAGAGATTTGTGAAGTCTCTTAATTCCTGAATGGGAATAAGGTCACCTCATCATCTAAATACTCCTGTGCTGCTGCAGAGCAGGGGTTTAGTGTCCCAGAGATGGTTTCCACCACACAGGGACTTGTAATTGTAAAACTGTGCCTGAAGTTCTTTGTGCCTTTGCTTCTCGGAGACACTTTGCCTCTTACATAGGAGATTTAGGCTACAAATTCTCCCTTTCATGTATTTATGATCAGTTTGGACTGCAGTCTTTGGGAAGAAGGAATAAAGGGCTTTTTGAGCCAGTGTTGCTGCTCTGCCAGAGCATCCCCTGGGAGTCTGGTCCTTCCCAGGGGTCAGGAGGGGTCTGGCCCACCCAGGGAGGCACCACTGAGAGGTTTTGGTGTCTTCCAATGAAAATTTTCTGTCCAAACACAAATTGTGCTTTGTATCCACTGAATGCAAACACGTAACTTCATGTCTCAGGTCCTCTCGGGGACCCTGGCAGTTTGCTCTGTGATGGAAATATTTGCTTCAATGGCAAGAAATTAATTTTAAAGTAGCTTATTATGCCCCACAAACCATTTTAATAGTGATCATAAAGCTGTGAGAAAAGGGAAAGAGACATGTCTCCTGTTTGATTTAAAGCACTTAAGTTGTTCTATATTATTTATCATTTTATCCTCAGCCTGGAAGGTAAAACTTGTAATCCGTGGCCATCAGCACCTCAGCAGCATTTGAAAACTACAGCTGCATACATTGGTGTGTTTTATTTTTCTTTTTTCCACAATAAAACGTGATCTATGGTTGTTGCTAACTTCATATAGGTACTGATTTGGGACTTTTTAGTGTCATAAAACCTGTGAAGCAGAGACTCAGGGAATGTGGAACACTGACACAGTGCCTCTGGAGCACCAAAGGCAAAGCTGGCTGATGAAGATGCGTTATTTGTGGGCAGGTGGTGCCTGGAATTGCAAACACTGCAGGCTTTACTCTCACACACAGAAAAGTTCAGAAAGTTCAGAGAATTTCCTAAATGCTGGGTGTGGAAGTGAAAGCCTCCTGTCTTCAGGGGAAAAAAGTAAATAGAGGGGAGAAAAGGAAATGCTACTTAAGAGGAGTAAATACACTGATTTTTAACTCATAATATTTACCTGCAAGTGGTTGCAGTGCTGCCAAAAGGCCAACGAGCTGTTATTTACACGGGCTGCAGGGTGTTTGCATCCTCTTTAATCGTTCAGCTCCCTAAGTGCTGCAGGAAATTGTTAACATGGAGCTGCTCGTGCAAAAGCTGCTGGAGGAGCCCCTTTCCACCTGCTGCAACTGTGTGAATCCAGGGATTCACCCAAAAGGCACTATGGGAATATACCATGTAACATAAAGCACTCGTCAAACAGTTGCTTCTGGAACCACAGACTTGCAAAACTTTTTATCAAGAATTACTTTTCCTTCCAAGCTGCATCATGCAGTGGAAATAAATAACGATATCAAAACTGACACTCCTGCAAACCTTTGGCTGCAAAAGCAAAGTTCCATACGAGCTGTGAACTCCCTTGGAATTTTTCACTAATGGCTAAAATGAGCAACAGGGAAAACTTTCCTTTTTTTTCGGACTTACCTAAATTTTCCTGAAGATTTATGCTTATTGCCTTTGCACCTTCAGCTGGCAGGCATCTAGGTTAGGCTCTCATTACCCACTTCATCTTTGAATATGCTGGAGAAAGTCATAGGAAAGTGCCAAAATTAGCAGTGTCATCCTCTCTCCGTGTTGTCTGTTTTACTGCAGCACCGAGCTGAGAGCGACTCCACCGATATACCTGTGCTGTCTGTTGCTGCACAGTCTCTCTGTTTGCCTCAGACCCCACATGAATACAAATTCATTACATGGCTTTTTTTTTTCCTCCCGAGAACGCACACATTCGGGGCATCAGCCATTTACAGACACGCAGCATAAATAAAGCAGTGAATTGCCTTCCTTCCTTCCTTCCTTCTCTCCCCCTCCTGCTCCTGAAAATTCCCGGGGAAGGAGGAGAAGCCCCCCCAGCCCAGGCAGCTCCCCAGCATTATTCCCATTGCAGCAGCGTTCTGTACTTACACAGCTGAGCAGGGACACGTCTCAGGATCTTGGCAATTTCCTGCAGGACTGTTGGATGCTCTCAGCGAGGCACAGCGTTCAGCGAGGCAGAACGCAGCCGTATGGAAGGTCTATGCAGCTGGGAGATAATGGAACTGTTTTCCCAGCTGGGACTACAAGCCTTTTATCCACTGAGCATTGCGTGGCTCTTGCCTGGACTGAACCGTGAGACGCGCGGCTTTCCCCGGGTGCTCCAGCCAGCACCCACACAATTAGTGCTTCAGGCACTAATAAACAGCTCCTACAGCTCGTGCGTGGTCCTGGCTGGAATTTTGGGAAGGATAAAAAGGAGCTCTGCCTTGCTCATCCTTCGAGGAAGCTGAGCGAGCGAAAGCGCAGCTGTCGGACCAGGAGCAGGAAAGATTAAATGTGCTCTCTCTATCCTTCTCCTACAAATATGAGCTCCTGTCAGGTAATCACAAGCCTCGCTCCCCAAAAACTGGGTCAGGACTCAGTATTAGGTCTGGAACAGGAATGGGAATAATTTTGTTTAGTCCTGGGTCTCACAATCGCCCCCTGAGCTGTGTAAGATTTCGCTCACAGGATGAGTTGTCACTCAGATTACACCCCAGCACTGACTGACCTCATGAAACATTAACTACCCCTCCAGATTTTACATATTTAAAGCGAGAAAAAAAGGGCAGAGTTGCTTGTCTAGAGTGGCACAGACATAAATTCTGATAACATGTGAACTTCAAAACTTCTTAAATCCCCATTTTTCCTCTTGGGGGTGTTTCAGCAGAAATCAAATGCAGAGCTCAGGCAAGGGAACATCCTTCTGTTAGCGAGAAAGTTATTTGTATTCACGGAATCACAGGATGGTCTGCATTGGAAGGGATCTTAAAAGTCATCCAGTCCACCCCTACCATGGGCAGGGACACCTTCCACCAGCCCAGGGTGCTCCAAGCCCCGTCCAACCTGGCCTTGGACACTTCCAGGGATCCAGGGGCAGCCACAGCTTCTCTGGGCACCCTGTGCCAGGGCCTGCCCACCCTCCCAGGGAGGAATTTGCTTCCTAATATTGGGAAACAGCAGTTTTTGGAATGTCTCTGTTGTGAAAGGTGCTGTTATGCCATGGGAATTCCTTCACACTTTTTTATGTAATCTTAGTGTAAATTCCTTCGTTTGTGGGATTAATTGCCTGCCTGTCCAAGCAATGCTGAGTGGAAAGGATGTGGAAGGGAGGTGGTGAAAACACTCAGGGATGCCTGGAGTGGTCCCAAACAACAATTCAATCCACAGAAAAGGAGCGTGCAACACTTTTAACTTGAATTTCCCCCACCTATAAATTGGGAACACATTTGTGCCTTCCCTTAGTTTCCAACACAGCCACTGAGTGTGGAGATCTTCCCTCAGGAGATGGGTGGTGTCTCCTCAAAGGCTCTGCCACGCTACCAATCCTTTCAGCATGGAAAGGGCTGCCCAGGAAGGTTTGGAGTCCCCACCCATGGAGGTGTCCAAGGCAGGACTGGCTGTGGCACTCAGTGCTCTGGGCTGGGGGACGAGGTGGACTTCATGGGTTGCAAGATCTTTTCCAACCTCAATGATTCTGGAATTCAGGGCAACTTCCTCCCTTCCCCAGGTGTGGTCTGGATGTGATGAGATGACTGAACCTCTGTGTCCTGTATGAGCCTACATGAAGGCAACGCCGAGGTTGCTCCTACCTGAGGTGGCTGTTGATGAAGACTCCTTTGAAGAAAGATGAAGCAACAGCAGCAGGACAGAGGATGACAATGATGTTCTACCTGAGAGGAGAGGAAGAGGCTTCTCCTTGAAGAGGAGGATGGTTCAGTGCCCCTGATTTACGTGATCTGGATTCAACCCAAGCTCCTTGGAGGACCTTGGAAGCACCTCAGCTGTCCTGGTGTGATGTTCCTCTGTAAAATGGGGACAAGGGGACTGTGGGATCTCCTGGGATGTGCCCAGAAGTGCCAAGCAGCCCATCCCACCCTGGTGGGCAGTGCCCCCCTCCCCTTCCAGAGCTCTCATAGCCGTCCTCCTGATTAACATAAACAATTTTACACTTCCATCCTGTGAGCTTCTCAAATGAGCTTTACCGACAATTAATTAAGCCTTGCAGCACCTTCTAAAGGAGATAGGCATTATAATTAGCAGTTCTATTTTTAATTAGGAATGAAATTTAAAATGGAATTTTAGGTATTTCCTCATTAAAATTTTCTTTTAAACAATTACAGGGCTTTTTCTAAGTGGTATCAAGAGTAAATAGACAAAAAGTTGCAATAGATTAACCTGAGCTGCTCATAACCAATTTTAAAGGTTTTTTTTTAAAAAATCTAGTTTGTTTTTTTGGTCTAAATTATTTTGCTTATGCATTTCTTATTCAACAAGACAGAACAGAATTTCTCAACTGCTAAAGAAATTAATGCCGTTAAAACTTTTCAATTTCCAGCTGAGAACGGAACAAAGTATTTTAAAACTGCATCTTCAAAAGGTAAATTGTTCATTTCCGGATCTCTGTGGAGGCAGACTGAGAGAGTTGGGCTTGTTCAGCCTGGAGAAGAGAAGGTTGCAGGGAGATCTGAGAACCCCTCCCAGTGCCTAAAGGGGCTCCAGGAGAGCTGGAGAGGGACCTGGGACAAGGGATGGAGGAACAGGACAAGTGGGAATTGCCTTAGGCTGAAAGGGAGGAGATTTAGATTAGATATTACAAAGAAATTGTTCCCTGGGAGGGTGGGCAGGCCCTGGCACAGGGTGCCCAGAGAAGCTGTGGCTGCCCCTGGATCCCTGGGAGTGTCCAAGGTCAGGTTGGAGCAACCTGGGATAATGGAAGGTGGAACAAGATAGTCTTTAATGTCCCTTCCGACCCAAACCCTTCTGTAATTCTATGACTCAAAACTCCGGAGTAACCCAAGCCCTATGCATGATCTAAATGCCAAAGAGCAATTTATGTTGGTTAATGGTTAAATTTGGGAGCAGAAGGTGGCACTGACTGAGCAAAGCACCTCATGGGATATGATCCCATTCCTTTGTTCAAAGACATGCCACCTTGGGCCACAAATTTTGCCTTTGTGGTTGCATGGCCTTGCTCGAGGGCGAGTTGCCATTTGATCACAAGAGAAAGAGTCTAGATTTGGTCTAATTCAGGCTAAAATTTTGATACAAACATCTTGGGTTTATCTACTCTGTCTGAAGGAGAGACAGAAGAAGGGACACACCACAAGAAGCCAGCAGAGAGCTGGAACACTCCATCTCCTAAGGCACAGTGGCAGCTCTTACAAAAGCCCACACGTATCACTTGAAGGCATCTCCAATTTTTACAGAGGAAACAGAGGAGAAAGTGTTTTAAAGACCTTTCCTTGGCAACTTTTTTTCAGGAAACCCCTTGACTCAACTCCTGCTAATTCCCTTCTGTCTGCCAGGCTGTGCTCTCACTTCTCTCTGCTTTACAGACCAGGTCCTACCTCCCAGTTATTTTTATCCTACAGCAGTGTCCTGAAAGGTGCACAAGGACATTGTTCACTTCATTCTGAGCCAGGGAAACTTCTGCCACTCTGGGTCCAACTTTTGAGGAGGCTGGAGGTCCATCCCAGACTGCTGAGGTTGCTCAAGTCCCACCCCAGATTCCTTTGAAGCACAGCAGAAGTTGTCCATGTTTTGACAAAGAGGAGCAGCAAGACTTAGTGGTGGAAAAGCTTTGTTTAAGGGGTGCTTGGTTTTATTTTTGCATATATGTTAGTGTTGTTATTTCTTTTTTTTTTTTAGAGAAAAACCCACCTAAGAAAATGCCACCTGTGAGTTTCCAGATCTATAGGGTTGTGTTTGTGGTTGTACATTCCTGGATGTGAAATACCACATAAATGGGTCACATTTTGCTTTGACTTTCCTTAAGGGAGAGAAAGAGAGAAGCACAAAGTTTAGAAATTGCCATGAACTTCCATTGCCTCACCTCCCAGTTGTGCTAAATGGCCAGTGGATCAATGTCCACCATCTGTGCTGTGTGGAGGAGAAGACTACAAAGACATCATGGCTCTAAGTACAGGCTACCAGATGTCACCTAATGGGCATCAGCTGCAAGGAGTCATTCAGCTGTGAGTTAAAGAGCTCAGCAAACCAGCCTAAAATAGAATAATTCAGCAAAGCTCTCCATTTACAGAAGCTGGTGTAGCTGCACATTAAGTTAGTCCTTTCAATCATGATTTTCTTTTCTCTAATACTTGGCAGGCTGTTAGAGGGAAGAGACAGAGGGAGAGGGAACAGCCTCAGGCTGTGCCAGGGCAGGGGCAGGTGGGACAGCAGGAGGAATTTCTCCATGGAAAGGGTGGTCAGGCTTTGGAAGGGGCTGCCCAGGGAGGTTTGGAGTCTTCATCAAGGCACTCAGAGCTCTGGGCTGGGAGACAAGGTGGGCATCGGGCACAGGGGGGGCTCCCTGGGCTGGGAGGGCTTTTCCAACCTCAGGGATCCTGTGCAGGGTCATGTTTTGCAAAGTGCTTGCAGATGTCTCCTATTCCCTCTGCAGAGCCTTCTCTGGACTGATACTGGTGCAAGCAGGAGGCCATCTCCTGGTGGCACTGCCAGTCTGTGTGATCCGTGTTTTCCATCATTTTCATAAAGTCGCTTTTATAACACTGACTAATACCATTTGTTTTCAATGTATTTATTTTCCCTTGTGTGTTTGTGTTCCTGCAAGTCCCCAGTGACTCTGCATCATTATTTGATTTCTCTAGTCAACTGGCAGATTTACCCAGACCTTTGGGAAAACCAAATGTCAGCAGGTAACACCTTCTTCTCTTCAACAGAATCCTATAAAAGTCACTTATTGTACTTTTAGGAGACCTTCTTAACTCTCCTTCATCATCCATTTTGCATTTTCCGTATTACATGCCATTATCACAATGTAAGAAGTTGTAAGTAATTTCTGTTCTAATACAGAGCATTAATTCTGGAATTAATAAAACAGGGGAAAGGATGTGCAATTCCTGCCAAGCTGCCTTAGGACACCCTGCTCCATTTATTCCTCAGCACTTTCTGCAGCCCTGCTCCACTTGTACTTTGAATTCCATGGAGCATTTCAAATATCATATATTAGACACTTCTGCCAGACATTCTTCCCCCAGCTTCCATTTTGCACCAATTTTACTTTGGAAAGCAGTGGTTTTCTGTAGGAAACTGGGAGAAAGGACCCATTTCTGGCACCATTCAGCCTTCAAATTTTCAGCTTTTTGGTGAAATTGCTGTTCTAGTGCATAAAAGTACTTCAGTCTTGTTGTCATGCAGTGCTGGCAGCCCTGGCTGCTCAACCTGAGTTTGTGGCTGTGCTCTCTGTGCCAGAACACTAATGGCCCCCTCTCTGCATCAGAGTTAATTAATGCAAAAAAGTGTTAAAAAAAGAAGTGTCTGCAAAAGCTGAGAAGTCCATAGTTTTTAAATTTCACAAGTTTCCTGAGAAAAATCAAATGTCGCAGTGTAAGATGAGAATTACCTTTGAACAGCCTGAGAATCCATTATTTTACCTCCGTTTTCATATGCTGGGGAAGGGGACTGATGCTTAGAGTGAAAGCAAATTAAAGTCAAATGTGCAGATATTAAAGCTAGTGAAAAGTGTAAGTTATTTTAAGCCCTTGCACCTATATTTGTATATCTAAGTAATAAGTCCTTAATATCTACTCTGCAATAGGTGGCGTGGGTGGAATGGGATGACCTTTAAGGTCCTTCCAACCCAAACCATTTTGTGCCTTTATGATATCAGTGTTGGAGAATTATCCAAAAGCACCCCCTCCAAGTGCTGTTGCTCCTTGCCCTCCCTCCTTATCCCTCTGTTTCCTTCATTCCAAGCCTGGTATTAATGTCAGTGGGATTAGCTCAGTGGGAGAAGGAATTTCCCCAGCTCTCTTTCTGCAGCCACTTTGGCCAGGCCATGTTTGAGCCTCTCTCCCTTCAGCACCTTTGGATCTAATTGAAAATATTAACAGTGAAGTGTCCATGGTAAAACACTCACTGTAATACTGGCTCTTCTTGTAGCTAACCAGTATATAAAATCCACTTATTAAAAATGTATACATGAGAACAGTGGGTGAAATTTTATAGCTCTGGTTTTACTGCAGAAAATGTGGTTACTTGGACATCCCAAAAGCTGTAAAGCTCTACCTGGGTTTTTACAGCACTGAGTGAGCTTGGATGAATTAAAACACAGCACTTTCCTGCATCCTTCCCTGGATTATGGTTGAAGGCATTTTTCATTTGGGTTATTATATTTTTAATTTCAAATGGCAAACAGGAAATATTCCTCTTTCTAGTTGTAGATAAATGTAATGAGGAATATAATATTCAGACAGGGATGGTCTGTACAGAGTCACTCGCGAGATGCTTTGTGTAGAAATATCCTCGTGTTTTGACACACTGATTTCTTGTTTTCTGACAGTGGTATAATTTGCCTTAAGAATTGTTTCAGTCGCTTCCCAAATATTTCTCATGCAGCGGTGAAAAGAAATAATTGAATTTTGGAAAGTTATACCAACTCCCATTACGATGAAAAAGAGCTCTCTTTATGTAATCCCATCAACTTCCTCCTCAAAGATCTGCTTAATTAAAACTGCTCTCTTAAAACAGACCATCACTTATGATTATTATGAAGTTCAATGCAAACGAACTAAAGCAAGTTAGTTTTTGTATAATAAGTGATAATTTCTTGGTGCTGTTGCCCCATAGAACTGCGATAAGAGGTGCTGTAATCAAGGGTCAGTCTGGCTTTCTGTTGGAAACCCTTAATGCATTTCAGGGGTGCATAGAAGCCTACAAGGATAAATCTGACAAAGGGAACCCCAAGATCACCAGGTCCTGTCCTATTTACCTCTTATTCAAACTGTCCCCAGCAGTTTCACACCCCATCAGTCTTCCCATAACCCAGCCACTTGTGTAGATCTTTGTAGGGACAGTGCTTTCCACTATCCAAATCTTTATGCATCTTTTGTCTGTGCAAAGGATTTTATCAGACTATTAAAAATAAATTATGCAGGCTTCCTGCCACACAATCAAATCTCTGCTTGTTAAGCATTTAGTGCCAGTGATCAAACCCCCTAAATGTCAGCGAGGTCAGAGCTTTGCTGTGTTCCCTGAATGAAAGAAAATCTTGTCTGCTGGGCTGATATGCATTTTCATGTACTGAAGGGTTCTGAATAAAACAATTAGGGGAAATAGTCAGAAATTGTGGTCCTTTTCCTTAAAGGTGCAGTTGCAACTATGAGGCAAAACCTGTGTAAGGAAAGGGTGGATTTGCTGAGCTCAGTGGTCTTTTCCAATCTTAATGATTCTAGGAAAGGAGAGGAATTTGTTCCTTTTATAGGATATTTTCTAATCCAGGGTTGATTCTCGACCCTTCCTTTTGATTTCAACATCACTGAAATCCAAAGATCCATATCATTGAACAGACTGTCCCTGCTATTCTAAAAAGGGGGTTACCAGAATTCCCTGATTTCATGAAATGTTACATTTTGAAGGAGTCAACCCTGCACCTGGTCTATTAAAGCAAAATTTGCAACTTCCACTTGAAGAGCCCCTGGATGGGGCTGGTCTAGTGGGGGGTGTCCCTGTCCACGGTGGAGGGTTGGAACAGGGTGGTCTCTAAGGTCCCTTCCAACCCAAACCATTCTGTCACAATATGAAACAGCACAAAGACTTATTATCCACAACTAAACCCAACACACTGATTTAACTTAGACCAATGCAGCTAATCCTGGACAAGATCTCCCAGCCAAAATCTTCAAGAGAAGACAGGAATGATTTACCAGGACCTCTTTCTACACAGAGATCTCTATATTATGTTTAGTTGTACCCATCCCCTTGACACCACTTATTTCAACTTGCTTATGGCAATTGTTGCACCATTTCTTCCCCTCTTGGTGCGTAAACTGTAGTGAAAAAGCAAACATCTCAAATTAACTTGCCAGTAGCTCATTTTAATTTTGTCTTGCACTGTAAGAGGGCTGATAACCTAAATCAGCCTGATTGTTATTTCAGCCAGTAAACAGCATAGATTATGTTCTACATATCTCTGTAATAGCTCCTGCCTGATCCTTTAGGCTCTGTATTCATCTAATAATTTATTTATTAATGCTATCCTTGTTGAAGTAACAGAGGAACACAGAATGCCAGAATGGTTTGGGTTGGAAGGACCTTAAAGCCCACTCAGTGCCATGCCCTGCCATGGGCAGGGACACCTTTCACCAGCCCAGGGTGGACTGGTGAACTGGTATCATTTTGGGTGTGGTATGGGCAGGATAAAGAAATGTTAGTAGCAGTGGCACATACAGAAGGAGAATCAGAGATTTCCAAAGATTTAGATAAGAAAATCCCTTGGAGGTCACAGCTCTTGGAGAGAATTTGTGTAACCCTTGCCAGAGACTCCCTCCTCCAGCTTCCCACGTTCTGCCTCCCTCCAGCCACAGCTCTGTAAGTCACTGGCCAAGTCTTCACCAGATCCCCTTGCAGAGATTTGTGTGCATAAAAGATAAACTATTATTACCCGAAGTAATGGATTTACTCCTTAATCTCTAGCAATAAATGGCTGTAATTTGGATCTGTGATTGAAACCTTGTCCTGAAAAAGGTCAGTAGTAAGGAGGTCGTAACTGTCACCACAAAGGCAGTCCTGGTGTGGAGTCTTTAGCTAAAATTGATGAGTATTTTCAGTATTGCCTCAATGAAGATGAGGGAATTGCCCCAGATTTGCACCAAAGCAGCACATCCTTCTGTTCTCTGGAAGCAGTGCATCTCTTGGCTGCTCAAACTTATTAGAATTAAATATCTGACAGTGGAATTAAACCTATTTTCTGAATGTTGCTGAGGACAGAAAGGTTTCTGCTGTTTTGCATTGGTGAGAATAAAGACAAAGTTAAAACCCCAGTCTGACTGTCAATAATGGTGGGCCAGAGAGCAATTGGAACTGGCAATACTGGGAGAGAAGGTTTTGTGCTATTCAGCAAACTCTGGAGTATGAATGGACAGAAGTAGGAGGGAGATGTGTGTCTGTAACTGTGTGTCTGTATTATTGCATTGTTCATGCAATTACATTTATTATTCTCCATGGGTTTTTGAGGAACAAGTGTGTTTAACCATCAGACCTGTGTGCAGGTCAGTGATCAGCTCCAGGCATGACTAAAGCCTGGGAAATACCCCATAAGGATGGAGATGGAGCCTTTTGTGAGTCTGGAGTGCACAGAACTGCAGCTGAACAAAGAGAATGTGTACTCATTGTGTCCAAAGGGCTTGTCATCAATAGGTTTTATCATTCTCAATACCCCAGGGAAAAAAACCCAATAAATGTGTCTGTTGATGGTGTGAAAAGCGACCTGTTTCATATCCAAGCCATATTCAGGCTGGAGTTCCAGCCAGTTCAGTGATGTGTGCCACGGGATTCCACCAGGCTGGCTCTTCCCTTTCCTGGGCTCCAGATCCCAGGTTCTCAAGAGCTGGGCTGGTTCCCAGGATAAAACCTCCCACCCCACTCTTGAGGTGGTTGCTTTAGGGCCAGCTCTGCAGGATCTATGGAGGGATCCAGATGTAGGACACCACATGCCCAGGGAGCAGTGCTGCCTCTCTTCTGCCAGGAGCACTGCAGAGATGTTGGGTGATGGTTGTCAACCACCACGGAAAGCCCTTGGCAACCAGGTCTGCTCCCTGGGGACCATCCTGCTGCCAGGGAGCTGCCAGCTGTGCCATCTACATGCTGGTGACTTTGTATGAAAATGAAACAAGACTGCCAGAGGCTCCCCAGATGCCCAGGACTTGATCTTACTTGTGTCACTGACAAGTGTGATGAATCAAGAGGTTTCAAGGTCAAAATACTGAATAAAAATCCGAACTCTGTGAGTCTCACACGCTGCCTCGGATTTTCAAATCTTGGCTCAGTGCCTTTTGGGATCATTGATAATGCTGTGGTCTTAGAGAGGTCAAGAGTACTTGTGAAATGTTGATTAAAAAGTTGATTAGTTGGCTGATTAGATGTGAGGTTTAGATGTGGATTATATTTAAGTATCAGCAGCAGTTATGGGAAATTTATAGCACATACTAAGCATCTCAGTCATAGTAGCTAATGATATTTCAGTAATAAAACCTTCCTTTCAGGTGATGGTCCTCACCATTATAACAAAAGTTTAATCAAAGGATTTAAGACTCTTTCTTCTTGGTTTACAATCTTCAGTTCTTTTTCCCTCTGGAAACCTTAAAAAGAACTGCAAGAAATATAAATTTTAGGCAAGGAAATCAAACTCCAGTCTTAATCCCAATAAAATTACTGAGAACATTCCACAGACTTTATAAATGAGGACATCAAAACACCTTGTAAGTGTATTTATCTTCATGACATGCCCATAAAACAGGGATATTCCAGTCTCAATTTACCAGGAGAAACCCACTGAGTAGCCTGGCTGGTTTCACATGGCTCTTCTCTGCCCTCAACTGTGGTGCTTCCCACCACCACCAGATCCTAAAATCACCTCCATTCCATGGGGAGCTCAGAGTTTAGCATTGAAATTTTCCCACCTCTTCAAAACTGAGACTTGATCAGGTGCAGATTTTGGGTCTCAACCTGCCTGTCCTTGAACAGACTGCACAAAACAAGGGGAAGCAACTTGGAGCTGCTCTTTAATGTTCCCAGGGACAAATCCATGTCCCATTTAACATTAACCTTACACCATCCCTGGGCACTGGTGGCCCATAGTGCTGGGTGGGCATCTGGGGATCCTGGGCAGAAGTAGAACAGGCCAAGTTCTGCCCAGAAAAGTAGGTTTTTCTCCTGGATGCCCAATAGCTAAACCATAATATTGGTCTAGTTTAAGAGAGATTCTCTCTGGGAGGAGGAAAACATGGATTTGAATGTTCTGCAAAATGACTTGTTCCTTAGTGCCTGGGCTGTCCTGCTTTTCCAACCAAACCTGGGGCATGTTTTAGACCTAATCACAACCACTGACCTGGAAAAGGCCACTTTCACAGCCAGGGCTTGTTTTCCCTGGTGTAAAACTCTTGGTCTGGGTCTTTAGGAGGCTTCTTTTCCAAAATAACAAGGGCAGAGTGTAACCCACCCACTGCCTGTTTTCCCATTGTGGTTTGAGAGAGTTCCAGTCTCAACATGTAATTCCTGTGTCTGCTCTGAGCCCGTGGATTATTTCCTCCTCCATAAAGACCAGGAGCTGTTTAAAACCCCTTGATGAATATTGAAGATAAAACAGAGTGAAAGTTATAAGAGGTTACCAGTAAACAAATTCCCACTGATGTTCAAAAGTTGCTTTAAGTATAATCTGGTTTTCACTCCAGCAAAGCATCATTTCCCTCTCAATAACCCTAAATAATGTATATGTACATCAAAATGTCTGCTGCAATGTGGAATAACCACCCTGTTAGTGGAAATGGGCACAGTGCTGAGTTTTGAGGACCCTGGTAGAGGAAAATCCATTTTGATTCTTTTACTGCAAGTCTAAATTTCCCTTTTTATTGTTGCAGTATCATATAACTTCATCACTCAGAACCAAGTGCTGTGATATGCAACAGGAGTTGCATTCTCCTGCGCTTGAAATTATAAAGCACCTACATTTGGGTGGGGTTTTGGTTTTATTTCTGCTATAGGTATTTTGCTACATGCATAATTCATAGCTTTAAATGCAGTTACTGGCAATTTTTGCAATAGCACTTAATCCCCTCTCTACCTTAAAGGAGATATTTGATCTTTAGAGGGATTTGTTTCCTGAGACAACTACAGGAGTATTTAATTATTTCTGTTTCAAATCAAGCAAACTTCACAGACAACATTTTTTTTTTGTTAACCTCAGTGGATTTGCTTTTAATAGCATAAAAGAAGTGTGGCTCATGATAAGACTCAAACTCTTCTATTTTAATCCTTTTCTGACCTTCTTGTCTCCTGTAATCTTTGGTAACTGTACCGAAAAAATATGTTTCCTCTGTTTCTTCTTCTATAATAAAGTAAGTACTACTTTTTTTACCCAGATTACAGTGATTTTGCTGCTCAGCCTGCCAGATATCTCCGTTTCTGATTGCCATTCACATCAGCAGTAACAAGAACGATTGAAATGTCTGCACATCCAGCCTGGGCTCTTTTAGATTACAGGCAACACATTATGCAAACCACAGTTTACCCATCACTTCCCATGTGCAATTATGATTTAAAAATACCCAAATTCATTGAACAGCTTAGGCACAAATTAGGCAGGAGAGGTGCTGATTTCCTTGGAAAAGGAGTTGTTCATTGACTGCTTGCGGTGGAATCCCAGCTCTGGTGACACTGTAGGCAAAGTTTCTCACTGTGCATATTTAGCTTGAAATTGTCTCTTTGCAGTGGCAAAACAACCCTCCTCACTTATTGATGGCTGTGGGATCATAATGACACCAGTTTAAAAGTCGTAATTGCTGCCTTTTAAAATAAGTGATAAACACCAATGCAGTGATCACAGGTGTCATGACTAGTTTAAGTGCATGTGGGAACAAAGCCAGAATAAAGTGATTCAGGATTGATTCATTATAATATATTCCTTCTAAAAAGTGTGATTCATGTTTACATTATTCCCCATAATTGGAATACAAGCAGGCACAATACATTCCAAAAATCCAATTCTTGAGGACCTCAAAAGCTGGTTCTTTCTCCCCGTTTACTCATTTCTATTCAATAAACCTTCTCAGCAAAGTACTCAAAGAGCCCGGAAAAATCGGTACCGTTTTATTTCAAACAAAGGAAGAAAACAAACCCGTGCTGAAAGCCTGGATTTCCTCCTGTTTCCAGCCCTCCTTTCTTTTGCTTTGGCTCTTTCAATGCACCCTTTCCCAGGGGGGAGGGAAAATCCATATTGTCCAATTGTCTTTCCATTAAAATCCTCGACAAACTCCCCCAGCTTTATAGAGGAGCAGGATCAAGGGAGGAATATTTGTCCAGGTATTGATCCCTCCTGCAGGATATCATGGTTCTGCTGGGGTTGGGTGTCTCCCATCACTTCTGATCCCGGGGTTTCCACTCCCAGGGAATGTGTGGCAGGAGGAGATTGCTGCTTTTTGTCTGGCTAATTGCCTTCAAGATTTAGGTCTAGATTTTAATCTTAGAAGGGTGATATATCTGAAGAAGAGGAGGAAAAGAAATGGTGCTAATGAGGATGCTGGAAGCCTGGCAGCTTTTCCATGGAATGAACATCACAGGACATGGACCTGAATTAGGATCTGGGAGCCAGGAGATTTAGATGGAGAGCCCTGCAAGGAGCTCCTCACAATTTTTCTGCCATTGGCCCAAATCTCCCATATAATAATCTGAATAACTCTCTAAATATATCAACTAGGGGAACTGCAAACCCTTTCACACCTAAATCCAGGTTGCACCTTTATTCCTGTCCCCAAGAATGTAAAATTACTTTGTATTTCTTCAATAGCAATTTGTAAATCACAGAGCCCAATTCTGGAGTTTTGTTGCCTGGTTTTATTTCTCGTGCCATTGACTCAGATTTAGTTGTGGTCCAGTGGTCTCATGGAAGGTGTTTAAAGTCCCTTCCAACCCAAACCATTCTGGGAGTCTATAAAATAACACTGGTAGAAAAAAGTCCTTAAAATGCTAATTGTGACTAAGAGGGGATCTGCCCTCCCCAAACACATTTTAGATATTGCATAACTTTGAAGGCATCAGAAAGATTTGTGAGCCTGCATTTGAATTCACTGTTTCAGGGCAGGTTTTGGTTTGGTTTTGCTTTTGTTTTTGGTGTGGTGGTTTTTTTTGAGGTTTGTTTGTTTTGTTTTGCTTTTATAGTCGTTCCACAGAAAACAAGATAACTCCACTTCTTCTCCTGGAGTGCTTATTATGATCTGTCAGCTAAAAACACTCCCTTGTCTTTTCCATTGATTACTGATCCAATCCAAGGGTAATATACTCCTGATGCCCTGCCTGGCATGAGGGGAAATCCCTCAGGGACTGTCAGGCTTGTGATTCTGGACTGCAATTTATATTTTAAAACGTAAATTTATAATTCCTATTTTAAAAGACACGTTTGTAATTTATATTTAATCCACTCCAATCATTTATATTGCCTATAGGTAGGTGTTGTTTCACTTCTAGCTCTGCAGTGTTGGATGGGCAATGCATGGCATTGTTTCCTGTCATCTTTTGGAATCTTTATTGCACTATTTGGCTTGAAACATCTTTTTATCCATGTATATAATATAATTATCACTAAATTGGTTAAAGCAGAGAGCACAGGTAGAGCTGAGGCTCTTTTGGCAGCTTTCAGTGTTCCCACAAGGCCACCAAATATTCCACCCCTGTGGCTGTGCTGCACTTTGAAGGATGCACCAACATCTTCCCCAGTATGATGGAATCCCAGGATGGTTTGGGTTGGAAGGGACCTTAAAGCCCACTCAGTGCCACCCCCTGCCATGGGCAGGGACACCTTCCAGCAGCCCAGGTTGCTCCAAGCCCCATCCAACTTGGCCTTAGACATTTCCAGGGCTGGGGCAGCCACAGCTTCTCTGGGCACCCTGTGCCAACCCTGCCCACCCTCCTAGGGAAGGATTCCTTCCCTATATCCACCCTAAAATTCCCCTCTTTCCCTTTGAACCCATTGTCCCTTGTGCTGTCACCACAGCTCCTCAGGTCCTGGGAGGTGCTCTGAGGTTCCCACACAACCTTCTCTGAAAAGCCCAAACTTTCTCAGCCTGTCCTCACAGTTGTGTTTGGTTCACCCATGATATCATATTGCCTATATAATTGTGATTTTAATAGAACCCCAAGATTTTGTGGAACCCACAATGTTAACAAGCCTGAAGAAATTTGATAAAAAAAATGTTGGTTTCTTTGTATGCTCACTAAAGCTTTTAATTTTTTTTTTGCCCAACTGTTGCTACTGAAGTCAGAGAGTGTTTGAAGATCTGAAACTTTGAGTCTGAGGGAAAAGTTGCCTTCTTGTTCTTTTCCTCACGCTGTGTTGGCATGTTTTCATCAGCTACATCGTGTTACCTCTTCTACATTAAATCCTAATCACAGGCTTGGAGTTTGCAGTTCCCAGCTACAAATAGACAGATTTCTCCCTCGGAGACCACAGCATTCCTCAAGCAATTTCCCACCTTTATGCCGGGGTTTGGTTTCGTTTCATCAAGGTTTGCTTTTTTAGTTTTTGTTTCTTACCATCTGCCTGGCAATTAAGCTGTTTAAGAGCCCCCACATCAAAGCAGTGCTCTGGTTCTCTACAAATAGACCTCAGTGCTGCACTGCAGAAGGGACAAAAATAATCTCCCCAGGGCCAGGGTTTGTAATGGTGAGATCAATATTTTTCCCTGGTATTATTTTATTCTCACCAAATAAAATAATTCTTTACTGGAGAAAGCACAGTTGGACAATGCAAATCCATCCAGCAGCATCTGTATTTTTGGTAAGTCTTTTTCTGCATGGAGAAATGATATTATAAAATTCACAGTGATCTTTATATTTCCTGTGTTGTTTCAACTTCTTTGTTGAATTCATTGCCTCTATTAAAACCAGGATGATGTTATTACATTTATATTTATTTGTATTTTATATTTATTATATTAGGAATGTAAATTTTATTTTTATATATCTATTTTTATACTTATTATTCCATATTTATTTTTAATATTTATTCCATATTTGTACCTATACTACATTAATACTTATTTTTTATGGAGAAAGCTAATTGTGGTCTGAATGTTATTTTTAGGGCTCAGGTTTCATGGAGTGTGGAGAACAGGAAGCTTTGAAGGAAGAGGTGGAAGATGAAGGTTGAGGAGCAAACTTTAGAGTGCTGAGCCAGCCAATCCTTCACTTTGATTGTTGGGTAAGGGTGTTGTGGGGATGAGGATCCTCTTCAGAGGTTGCACTGCTTGAACAACAATGTCCTACTGAACGTAAAGATGAAGGAAAAAACCTTGATTAGAGAAAATATTTAAAATAAATGCATTTTCCCACTTCATAGAATTAAGTTTGGGTTGGAGGAACCTTAGAGATCAAAGAATTCCAAAGCCATTCCATGGACAGGGACACTTTCTATCACCCCAAGTTGCTCCAAACCCCATCCAACCTGGCCTTGGTCACTTCCAAGGATGGAGCAGCCACAGCTTTGCAATATAATTATATTTTATAATTACAGTAGAATGAAAACTCGTGGAGGAATAAGAAATATTTTAGGGAAACTATTTCCAGAGGTGAAAAAGTGCAGGTGGTTTCTGTGATGTGACAACAAGCCACATGTGTCACAGTGACCAGACCTTGCAGGTCATTTGAGGTGAGGTTTCATTGCCCAGGTGGGTGATGGTGTGGAGTGACCTCCCTCAGCAATGTGAAACCAAGCTGGGAAAATGTGATTTTCTGTCCTCTTCCTCGCTGGCCTCTCTGCCAGCTTAGAGAGAAAGTAAATTAATCCGAGTGTGTTTGCTTTATTCAGAGACTAACGTTTTCCTTTTGGCTTATTAGGTTTTATTTCAACAGCTTATGGTCCAAAGTATTACGAAAAAGATGGGAATTCTGCAAATTCCTCTTCTGTCATTATTGCCAGATGAGTTGAGTGAACTGGGCCCTTCCAGCTCCCCTGTCACAGAGCAGAGTCGGGCAGGTCATTGCTTTGAACCTGATATTCAATCATCAGGTGCTCCCTGAGGATTCCAAATCGAGTGTCTGTAGGTTGTTCTTAAACTGGGAATGAGCTGAGACTGGAGAGGCAAAGCCAAAACCCTCTGCTCTCCTTTCCTGACTGAGTGACAACACCATTTCTTTCCACCTGAAGATTTGTTTGGGAGCTTTAACCATCCTTTGCTTTCTAATTTAAATTCCCCAGGCTGCATTCACACGCAGCTCTCCAGAATTTGCCCTGATTTATCTAAAGGAGCAAAGGAATTATTCTGCACCAATGGCTTTTTTCTACCCAGCAATTAAAATTTCTGCCATCCTTCTGCAAGACGAGTGCAGGGGCCTTTTGACCCTGAGAGCAAAACTTCAGCCTTAGAAGTCATTTAAAAATCTTCAACTTCCTACACATTTAACTGCTCCTTTTTTATTTTCTATACATCTTGAAAACTTCAGGTCTTTTCTGTACCCCCCAGGTGGGAAGTCAGGGATCTACAGTGCCCATCCCTCCCTCTGCTCCTGGGATCAATCCAGAGTTACCACCATGTCACTCCCTTCTGGAAATCACATTTTCCTTCCTTTGCAGTGGCTGAACATCAGTCACTGCATGGAAATTCAGCATGTGCTGTTGGGAGGGATTTTATCCAGCTTTATCCAGCTTTATCCAGCTGGTGTGGGTGGTCCCTTAGGACCCAAGCCAGTTGGAATCACCATTCCCGGGGATATGACTCAGCTTTGGATTTTTGCATTTCCATGGACATTTCACCCAAAAGGTACCACCTCTGAAGAAGTTAGAACAGAGGATTTGTAATTTATTACCAGCTTTGCCTTGTTACACTTTCCCCATTTTTGCTTTTGTTGCAGTGATTGCGAATTACCAAATTTCAATTAATTGTCATATTTTGAGAGAATTAGGCTGAGTGTTTTCAAAGCAATGTCAAGGCTGTGGCAATCACTTTGTTGCTGTGTGGTGGCTGTCTCAGCAGCTTCCCTGAGATGCAACTTCCATGCAAATGAAGGAGCTGGTGTTTGAAGAGCTCTGTGAAAGCTCCGATCAGAGGTGCCGTCTCTGTGCTCCTCTCATCTGATGTCACTTCACAATGAATTTGTTTTCACACATCACTTTCCCTTGGATTTCTCCTTTTTACTCCAGGCTTGATCCAAAGCTTATTTTAGGCAGTAGAAAGGTTTCTACTGATTTCAGGGGAACTTGTCTCCATATGAAGGAAGAGGAGTCAAAGGGCTGGTCCTGTCAGTGCTGTACTCCTGTCCTGTCCCATCACCCACCATGAATGATGCTCCCTCCTCTTCCCTGAGCTCTCCTCTTCTTAAGGAATTCCCTCTTCCCTTTAGAAGGGGCTTATAACAAAGAGGAAGAGTGATGTTTTACATAGGAGAGGCTTAGATGGGATATTGGGAAGGAAATCCTTCCCTGGGTGAGTGGGCAGGCCCTGGCACAGGGTGCCCAGAGAAGCTGTGGCTGCCCCTGGATCCCTGGGAGTGTCCAGGGCCAGGCTGGATGGGGCTTGGAGCACCCTGGGCTGGTGGGAGGTGTCCATGGCAGGAGGTGGAACTAGACAGTCTTTAAGTTCCCTTCCAACCCAAACCTTTCTATGATTCTTCTCCAGAAATCTCTATTTTGCAGTTTCTCTCCCCAAAACAAAGCTTTGGTCTTTCAAATTTGTGCTGTTTCATTTGGCTCAAATTGTATCAAATAAAAAAAACAAACCCTAAACTATCCATTCAGTGTCACGTAGCTCTCACATAACAGCAAAAAGAAAGATATTTTAGCCTCTGTACTAATAAAATTGCAGACTAACATTCTCATTGAAAGTCAATGGGGCTGAAATCTGAGGAGCTGGAAGGGTGGAAGCAAGTGCAGGGTTTGCTCCACTAGTGCCTGTGATACACTGGACATCTGAGGTGAATCCTCACATCTCCTTTAGCAAAGTTTTACAAAATTGCAAGTAAAGGTTGTCAGGATGAGGACCATAAAGTTCAGCAGTTCTGAATAATGTAAATGAACACATCTTAAAATAGTATTATGTCTAAAAAGCCATATAGCCTCAGCATGGCTCAGTGCTGGACTCCTGATATTCTTTGCAAGTGTTAAGGAGTGAAGTTGTTCTTCAGAGGAGCCCTCCAGGGCTGCATTTATTACAGGGACCAGCAGTATGGAGCTGAAAGCATAAAACTGTGAGCAACACTTACAATTCACCCAAAAAATCTTCTTAAAGAAAGCAAAATACTCAGAGTGAGCTCTGCAGTGCCTCTATGTTGCCTTGTAATGTGCACTTTAATAGGCAGGTGTTAATGAGCAAGATCTAAAGACTGATTTGTTCTCTCAAGATAGTGGGTGCTTCAGAAATACAACCTTTTAACCTAAACAGAATGAAAAAAAACCTTAAATCTCGACTGCATGTGGAACTGCAGCCTGGCTGGGGAAGAACAAACCCAGAGAGCAGCCCAGTACTGAAAGTTTAATGCAGAAAGCAGGAGCTGCTGGGGCTGGGGAACATCCCAGTTCTGCTGAAGTTACTAATGAACTGAGTTGGTCACTTCCTACCAGGTGAGCTCAGACAATGAGGACAGGACCTGAAGGGAGCCTGCAGGAAGAGTGGGGAGACACCATTGCCAAGGGCCTGGAGGGACAGGACAAGGGGAATGGTTTCAGACTGCCAGGGAGCAGGTTAGATGGGATTTTGGGAAGGAATTCCTGGCTGGGAGGATGGGCAGACCCTGGCACAGGGTGCCCAGAGAAGCTGTGGCTGCCCCTGGATCCCTGGAAGTGTCCAAGGCCAGGATGGAGCAACCTGGGCTGGTGGAAGGTGGCCCTGCCCATGGCAGGGGGTGGCACTGGATGATCCATAAAAGTCCCTTCCAACCCAGACCATTCCATGACTCTGTGATTGATCAGATATACGTAAGTTGCAGTGGTTTGACTTTTCTTTCAAGGTTAATTTTGACTCCAAATATATAAAGGTCATTTTCACCTAACTCCTTTAAAAATGCAAATCCCCAATGCACATGGCTCCAGCAGAGCTTGAGCAGGTGGAGCAGCAGCCACAATTCATCAGGAAAAGCAGGTGTGAAAGGCATAGAAAAAGTATAATCAAAATGAAAAATGACCAGGGTTTGTTAGGAAAACTCTTATTATACTAATTTAATCAAAACATTACATTTTTATGCACATTTTTAGGTGGGTTCTTCTAATGTGCCCCTTTAGAAATCTCAGTTTTCTGAAGAAATGCCGGATCCCTTAAACTGGAGTAATAACTGACACAATATATCTTCCATCTGTGGAGTCTCTGTAAGGATTCTCAGGAGATTCATCAACTTTACAAACCAGATATAAACGAATCCTATATGAATTACATTTCCCTGGGCTATCACTTCTGTCCCTGATCACATCCTACCAAAAAAAGAAATCCCTGCCTTTCCAATAGAAAGCCTTAAACCCGAAATTTCTGAATATCCAAGATCTGCCAGAGCAAAGGGTTAATAAAACACATTGCAGTGCAGAGATAGACAGCAGAGTGCAGGCAGAGCTGCCTTCCTTCCATGATAATGGAATAAACAAGGTGATCTCAGCACAACTAATTGTCAGAGATAAGAACCAAATGTCAAGCAGGGAGGTGAATCCGGAGCTCTGACACATGTTAAACACCTCCTGAGCTGCTCCAACCAGATCAGGAGAGATTAAAGCTCATTTGCTTAGAGAAGGGATGTGGATTGTATTGAAAATTGTCCTTCAACACCCCTTTCCCCACCAGGTTTGCCTGTTTTGGAAGAAGCCTTTTCCCAGCTCCAGAATAAATCAGAAGGCTGTGTAAATAAAGCCTCCACAAAAGTATGTTTTCTATCATTAGCCAAACCACTCTTTGTTGCAAGTATTCCTTGGAGGACCATTTTATCCCAGCCCCAGCAACATGTTTGTACTACACAAAGTACTTATTAAAGTCAACTATGGAATGTGTTAAGTGGAAACCATTTATAAATAGAACCTGAGAGTTAAATGCCATTAGTCATTTTGAAAGTATTGATAGAGCCTCTTATTACAATGATTAGAGATATTACTTACGCAGCCACTCACTGAGGAGTGAGAAGGAGTGATGGAGCAGAGCTGGTGCTGCTGTGCTCCCTGAAATATTTACTAGGACACCAAATTTGCCTTCAAGCAGGTTTTGACTCCGTGAGAATATTCCCAATGTGTTCAGTGCAGGCAGAGTGAGCCCAGGTACAGCTGTGGCTTGGATAGTCCATCCAGGACATCCAGGAAACACGGAATCCTTTAGGTGGGAAAAGATCTCCAGGATCACCCACCCTGTGCCCGATGCCCACCTTGTCCCCCAGCCCAGAGCTCTGAGTGCCACGGCCAGTCCTGCCTTGGGCACCTCCAGGGATGGGGAATCCAAACCTCCCTGGGCAGCCCCTTCCAAGGCCTGACCACCTTTCTTCCTGAATTTCTTCATGGAAATGCTGGAGAATCATTGCATTTCCCTGCACTTTATTTACACACCTCACAGGCTGCACGGGAAGATTGAAATATTATAAGTGAGCAATGTGTGAAGTGAAAATAATATTCATTTTTAAGGATGCATCTGCCTGTTCCAAGGCCGACTGCTGCCAGGCAGGGAGGAAGACAGCATTTTCTTGGGCAGAATTCTTCTTCAAGTGCAAGGGAAAGTAAGAGAAGGTTAAAATCAAAGTTATAAGAAAGCACAGCACAGCAGGACCGGGAGGAGCAGGGCAGCAAACAGCAATTCCCTCTGGACTATGAAATGAAAAAGGCTTACTAATTCATAAACTAAAGGTGTCTGAGCTTTAAAAGAGGGAACTTGTGGGACCAGAGCTTCGATTTTTCCATTTTATTAACCATATGATGTGCTGTAGGCATGTAATTTCCTGCGTTTGGAATTCACTCACTTGCTCAGCTCTGTCTTACAATACCTGCCAGCACCTTGAAATAAGAGCCTTCCCCAGCAACAATATCCATGGGCAGAGGCTCCAGCTGGGGGGAAAATCCATTCCATGTGCTGCAGGGCTGGCAGGGAGGGCAGGAGCGAGGCAGAGAGGAAAGGCAAAGTGATGAAAAGGGAAGAAAAGCATTTTTTCTCAATGCTCCACTGATTGTCTTTTCTTTTTAAAGAGGTGTTATTAGTGATATTGCTATTGTTACACTGGGTTGGAAGAGGAGCATCCTGCCACGATCCTCGAGGAGCTCAGCAAGGTGCTCTCCATCCACCTGCAGCTTCTGTATCCTGTGAGTGGGGTTTGGAAATAGAAAAAAAATCTCCCTGGAATAGAGGAAGTGTTCTTATCACCTGTCTGCAGACAGAAACAGTGAAATGAGTGCCCAGAGAATAAGGAAAGAGTGGTAGCAGCATGGATCAACTTCATGTCTCCTGGGTCACAGTCTTGATGCTTTCCTTATGACAGCTCAAAGGGGACAAAATTTGCCAGTGATGATTTCCAAGAGGAGGAAGGATTATTCTCTACCTGTCATGTTATTAAATCCTTCCATAATCATCACTGCCACGGAGCAGAATCTTGCTAAATATATCCTTAGTCTGGCCAGCTGTAGCTGTTCTCATGTCCTTAATATTTTTTAAGTGACATCAGAAACGAGGTATTTCTCTCTGTTTGAACCCTTACTAATTTTTAACCCTTTTAAACAGACCATAAAATGAGATTATGAAGTGTTTTAATTATTTGGATTCTGCTCTCTAATTTGTGTCTGAGGTATCATCGTGGAGTGTTGCATCACTGCTGAAGAGGAACTTTGCACAGGGTAGGACTGGCAACAGCTCCAGGTGATCCCTCCCTTCTTCAGAGGGTGATTTATGGAGCCTTCTGGCCAAAGTAGTGTTAGCAGTAAAAAAAAGCTCTCTGGGGAAGAGTAAAGTCAGAGCAGAGAGTGGGGAATTGAAAGACACAGTAAAGAAAGATTATTTCACTTAATTATTCTTCTCAGTTCAAGGCTTGGCTCCCTGCACCGGTGGCAGGAGTCCTGCCTTGGAGAGCAGGGAGAGGGACACACAGGGCACCTGCTGTGAGGAATATACCTTGAGAAAACCTTCTTTAGAAGTTGGTACCCTGAGATGGTGCCTTTTGGAAAGGCTGATGTGAGAATTGCCAGGTGCAATCAACCCACAGACAAGTGGAGATTGTGGAGAAGTGTTTTGAGGACACTCAGCTCCAAATGTACCTGCCAAGGCAAGACCTCTGTGTGTTTAGACTGTCCCAAAATATGCAAGACCCTCAGCAGGGCATTTTCAGCCCTTTGTGCCTCATTATCTGCACTATCCTAGTGGGGTCAGTTCTGGCATAAGGAACTGCTCCATAGTAAAAGGACATCCTGGAGGATATTGCCCTGCTGATCATAAAATCCCAGGATGGGTTGGGTTGGAAGGGACTTTAAAGACCATCTCATTCCAGTGGGCAGGGACACCCTCCCCTAGCCCAGGTTGCTCCAAGCCCTGTCCAACCTGGCCTTGGATTTACTGTTTTCATTTTGGAGAGTGTGTTAAAGCCTTAGACAAAGCACATGGCACCAAAGTTTAGACAACAAATTAAATAATTGCATTGCCAATTAGAAATATTTTTTAAGCATTTTCATGCATTGTCTTGCCCGATTAAACATTGCTGTAACATTTAAAACTGTTAATGTGTGCTGTTTGTAAAAGTTTGCCAGTTAAATGGAAATGGAGACCTTCAGGCTGAATTGTAACTAATTATTCAAAATATTGCTATTAGTAGGCAAGGGGAAATGATATGAAAAAACAAATGTGGCTCAGATGTCTAAATTCCGTGCTGTACAAGTGCAGCTCTCAGAGATTTCCATGAACATGAATGTACAGCAGTGAATATTGCTGGATATAGAGAGATTTGGCAGGGCTGATGTTCCTCTTGCAGGCAGCAGAGGAGAAATAAACCCCACGGATTTCAAGCGGTCGGATTTGCCACGTAACATCCCCTTGGTCAATAAAGGGGGAATTTTGTGCGCTGTGCTGTGGTGGGGAGAGAGGGAAAGAGTCTTCATCCTGATTTTATGGGGCTGGATCAGTCTCTAAGTACCATCAAAGCTCCTTGCAAGGTTGACCTAAGAACTTCAGACCAGGCTATGGAAAAAGCATTTTCACTCCGAGGAGCAGCTGCAGCTTTAATGTAACTCTAAGACAGCCGTATAGAGATGGATTTATGGCATTTCAAACCTGACCTTGAGTGTGTATTTAATCTGCAGCACTTCTTTTCACTCTGAGAAGCACAGTCACCTTTCCAGTGGCCAACAAACTCATGGCCCAGTGGCTTTGAATGGCTAAGAGAATGCAGCAGAAATCAGGCTGAAGTCACCAAAGGTGATTTAACTGAGTTTAGTAAAAAATTCCCCCCCCATATATATATATATATATAAAAGAAATAACAGTCTCAAGCACCTTAACATTTCCAGTTTCAAACAGCTGAAAAGACAATCCTTGAAACCATTTCTAAATGCCCCTGAAAATATTCAAGAGGCTGTGAACTCTTCAGTTAAGGGAGTTTGAAAAGGCATCACCTTTGAGATTTCCTTAGTTCAGACAGATTTGACTCTGTATATATCTATAAGGAAACAGGGGGTTCTGTATGAAGACACAAGCCAATATTTATATGTCAACAGCAAAGGCAGGCGAAGTCTAATTACGAGAGAAACTTGAGTGATTTCCATATGTTAATGGCAAATCCTTGCTTTTTGCAGTAGGAACTGTCATAATCCAATTTAGTATGAGGAGCTGTCTTATAATTTTAGAAAAAACAACATTTACTAATCTGTTAAGTCACTGATATGATAAAAATTATGTTTAATATGATAAGACTTCCTTTTGCATTAAAGTCTCCCGTCACACAGGGGAATTCCAGGCTCACTAACACTCTAAGAAGCCTCATGATTTAAATGACTTCAGGTTAAATAAAACAAGATATGGTTTATTTTCCAGCCATTGCAGCATTAGTGTTGTCAGTCAGCTGTCCCCAGCAAAGAGGGAAGCTCTCAGAGAAAGTGCTCAGCTAAGGAGCAGGACAAGAGCTAAACCAGGATGAGGGTGGGAAGGTGGAACTCAGGGAATCTCTCTCAGCATCCCTTGACCTTCAGCTCGACTTCCCCAGCGAGCTGAGATGAAGTCCCTTAAAAAGATTAATTGTCCCCTGTGGTTTTAAGGTAAAGACAGGCAGAACATAATGGAGCTGAGCTCGCCTTGAAATGTGGAAAGTTTTTATAACCTGAACCCAGGGCAATAATGTCAAGGTATTAAGAGGCGGTTTGTGCTGGTGTTGTCCACCCCTGACAAATGGGATGTGTGATGGGACATGAGTGTGCTGTGGCACTATTGCCAGGCTTTTTCTTGTGCAGATATAGGAATTCATTTCCTTCAGATCCATAGTCTTTTATTTCCACATTTGCTCTTTGACAAGGAGCTGGCACTGTGTGCTTTGGGAAGAAGTAGATGTCTGCAACGTGCCAATTGGGGCTGTTAGGCACTCCATCTTCATTCATAATCATTAAAGAGGTGGCTCTGAAGCCAGATGCAGGAGGCTTCGTGTCTCTTGTACATTTTCTAGCTAGATAGGCTCTAAATATACCCATGTCTTTTTATTAAAGCACAAAAAGATGAAATAGTATCATTATATGCTGGACACTTCTGCTAACCCTGCCAATGACTGGCTTGTAGAATCCATCTACATTTTTTGCATCAATTAATTTCACTGACTAATCAGGCACTAAACGAAAACAGTTCCTTTTGATCCACTTGGGTTATGTCACTGTTCAATGATCCCTCTTTTCTTAGAGCCTGAGATGACGAGAACATCCCTCTGCCATGCACTATTTGATATCATTCCCCACTCTTTCTGTATCCAAAGTCAACAGCCTTGCTTTTCCAAAGGCCTTTCTAATTCCTAATCCCTTCATGCCCAAGTTTCTTACCTGATTAAAACAGAAATGTCAGCAAACCTTTATTCCAAGCAGTTGCTGGATTAGTCAGCACCTTTTCCAATAAATTTATGTCATATTGAAAATTTCTGTTAGGCCTTACCCTACATTATCCTTCTCATATGATTCCCACTGGGGTGGCTTCAGTAAATATCCTGTTGGAGAGATGAGGAGAGACACTCATCTAGGATGAGGATGATAATAACAATAATAATAATAATAACAACAACAAGAAAAATAAGGATTATAATTATAGTAGTTAATAAATTAATGAAACCTCAGGCAGGCAAAAGGAGAGTTTTACTTTGAATTCTGACAGAGGGGACCAGAAACACCACTCCTACCCCAAGCACGAGCAGCTGGGAGCTGTCAAAGCCTTCAGCATCTCTCCCAGAGCCCGTGCCAGAGCTGGGATCCCGCTGTACCAACCCAGAGGATGAAAGCAGAGGGGAAGGTTTCTCCAAACTTCCATCCAGGAAAGGCAGATGCCACCAAGCTGTGCCTGTGACATATTTCTTGTAGGTGCCTGTCAAACAAAGCTGATGAGAATTGTGAAGGTTATGTTTGATTAGGAAGATGAGATGGGAGATAGTAGTCACTCTGTCACATAATAAGTCATAATTCCTCCAAGAGAAAGGAGTCTAAGAATAACTCAACCTAGAGCTTAGAAAGGGAAATGCTAATGAGTTTAAATCAAAGCTCATTTGCATGTGAAAATGCAAACTCTTGAAGGAGTAGCTTTGTAAGCTGCACAATAACCTCTGGGAGACACAGAGGTTGTGCCTGGTGTCAGGGGGAGATGTTGGGCTGCCAGCCCTGGAGCCTCAAGGCTGTTTGCTCAGAGCAACGGTGCCAAATCAAGGAATCATTAAGCTTGGAAAAGACCTCCAAGATGATCGAGTCCAACTTTTGACCAAACTAAACCGTGTCCAAAGTACCTCTTTCTCTGAGCTCTTCAAGGGATGGTGACTCCACCACGGTACCCTCAGTCTGGACTGGTGCTGGTGCCCTCTCAGACCTGGTTCCTCCTCCTGTATTTACTGCAACCCACCCTGGTCTCTGCCATCTGTTTACCCTTGGATTGTGCCCTCCCTCCTCGGGATGCATTTTTAATTAGGTGCACTCCAGCTCTTTCCCTGCTTGCTCGCACTTTAATTTGGGAAGCCCAGTTTCCATTAGCTCTGCAAATATCCCCTGTTCTTTGCAAAGTCAAATCTATTACTTGCAAAATAACCTTGCTTAGCCCTGGTTATCAGTTATCCCAATATCACCGTGCTCTCTAATTAGTCCAGCTGTTAACTGTTCAAATTCTCAGGGCTTAGTTGCATTAGGCAGCTCTGCGTGCACACGAGCAACACTTGGCAGATATTTCCTTGCAGAGAAAAGTGGCTTTTCCAAGCTCCTGGAAAAGGTACAGGTTTGGGGTTTTGCTTTATATTTCAGCCTGATTTTCTCTTGCAGTCTGCACTTTCCCTGGTAATCCCACTGTAATGTACTGCCTGTTCCTAATGCCTCTAAACCTGCCACCGAGAGCTGAGGATTTCCCTGCCTTGGGGATCTCTTCAGAACTATTCCCTTCCAAGGGAAAACATGAGAGCTCCAATATTCCCTTCCAGTCCAGAGGCATGTCCAGCTCCTCCCTGAGGGATTCAGGTGGCTCCATTTCCTTCCAGGGATTCCCTGGTTCCTGACCCCCCATAATCACCAGAGGCTCGTGGGTGTATTGGGGGGATCAGGGGGTTGTGATTTCTGGCCCCAAGAGCTTGGCAAGGGTAAAGCAAGAAAAGGGATCCCTTTTCTGTTGGAAACTTGGGATACACTGATGAAGGGCTCAGTCTTTCACAATCACAAGGTTTTGTATTTTGAAGAGCATTCTCAGAAATCAGTCTTTTGTGTTTCCTTCTCTACCCCGAGCATCAAAGAGCACTGTAACCTTTCTGATGGGCCATTCAAAAATCTCACAGACTGTTTAAAACCTGAATTTTTTATTAAACTACTAATTTTGGCGAGATTGATTCAATCAAAAGAAACTGGGGTGAAAAAACCCTAAACCAGTAAAACACCAGGTGTGTCCATACTCTCTGCAATGAATGCAACATGATTTTTTAATTCTTACCTCCAGTGTTTACTTCCTAAATGTATTTTCATCTCATTTGTAGATGTTTAAGCAAGTTTCAAGCAGAGAAGGGCATTTAATTTTGGATCTGAATGGAACATTCTGTTCAACCCGAAGAGAAAGCTTAATTATTATTTTTAAGTCTGCCAAAAACTTAAGACAAATTTTCGTGTCATGTTGACTGAGATTTTATTTTTTTTTTATATAAAATGAAAATAAACTACCAAATCTCTTCCCAAGCTGTACCTAGAGTTGTTCTTTGCAGTCAGAACTTAGAAACAGTGTGAGTGTGCACAGGGGGGTGGCAGGGGGGGTTCATTCTCATCCCTCTCCCACCCTCGTATGGTCTCACAGATTGAGAACAGACCCACCAACCTGAGCAGAACCTGCTCACTGGAGAAGTGTCCCTCTCAGCAAACATATGCTCAGCATTTGTTCCCAAAGAAGTAAACTCTCCAAAATGAAGGCACAGGCAGCTTCTTCTGGAAGAACAGGGTGGATTGGGAACTCCTGAGCAGAACCAGGACTGGGGGAAGGCCAAGAGATGTGGAAAGATGTAGAAAGCTGCCAGTGGGATTTCAATTATTTGTAGGTGGTGTATGGATTTTTTTATGAGGGATCCTAATAAGCCCTGTTAACTTTGGACAGGCAGAAGTGTGGGCATTTTTATCAAGGAAATCAAATGGGGAAAGGAGAGTCCCTTGGACATGGAAGGGGCATCTCCTGCTCCTTCTACTTGCTCTGCCTTGGAGAAGACTGCAGGAGCCACTGTGAGGCTTTTCCTAGAATCAAAGAGTCATCAAAGCTGGAAAAGCCCTCTGAGATCACCAAGTCCATGTCCATGTCACAATATAACCCTGCTATGGAATTCCTTCTATAAAGAAGGAAAAGAGGCACCTGAAGGTCAGGTACTCCCTGCATCTTTCAGGCACAGATGATCCCTGTGCTGGTAGCACCGAGGATCTGGCACCTGAGTGCTGAGCAGAAAATGCCCAAAACAAACTGGCTCAGCATGTCCACAGGCAAATCTGAGTGTGTCAGAGCAAAGTCCCAGCTCCAGGCCCTGCTATGGCCCAGTCAGGGCTGCAGCAAAGTGATGGTTGGACTCATCCTAAATGGTGCCAGGAAAGCCTCTTTTGAAACAGGGTCTTTCTTTAAGCACCACCTGGTGGCAGGGAAAAACCTTTTAGCATGGCCTGTTGCAACAGAACAAGAGTTAATGGTTTTAAACTAAAAAAGGGTTGATTTAGGTGAGTTATTCAAGTTTTTTACAATGATTATGGGCAGGCCCTGGCACAGGGTGCCCAGAGAAGCTGTGGCTGCCCCTGGATCCCTGGGAGTGTCCAAGGCCAGGTTGGACGGGGCTTGGAGCACCCTGGGCTGGTGGGAGGGGTCCCTGCCCATGGCAGGGGTGGCACTGGGTGGGCTTTAAATCCCTTCCAATGCAAACCATGGTATCATTCTATGACCTTCATCCCAGGCTCCTTCTGCTGGGTGTGAACATGCACTGGAGTGTCTTTGACAGCCTTTTGTGGCTTTCAGGTCATCATTCCATCACTGGAAACAGGCCATTAATTAAAAAAGGTCCATCTGGGATGTTTTTTCCTGCTGCCACGTGGAAAACTGTGCCCAGATCTCCTGCCTAGGGCAATCCTGCAACCCTGAGAGCTCAGGAGTGTCTGAGACACAAACCCAAAGCTGTCCCCACTGGTGCTAAACATTCCTTACCAAAGTCAGACTCCGTGGGGGCAAAACGTGGGCACTTTCCAAACTGGTATCTAGGGCTGGAGTGAGGAAGAGGCCACAAGCTGTAGGATTTGGGGCAGCAGCTTTTAGGATTGGTGCTGGATACACCCCACCATGAGGAGGGAGAGGAGCTGGGCACAACCAGCAAACAGCTCAAAGGAGTCAGTGCAGAGATTTTTATTTTTTTCTTGAAGATATATCTTTGCTTTTCATATCCACCCACACAGAAGCAAAATGCCAGCAGGGACAAGTTGTATTTCTCTTTTATGTAAGATAGATGCTACTGTGGTCCCTGTTACCTAAGAGCCTGAGCACCTCCTAAATCTGTCATTTATTGCACAGTACTATATTAAATTGATATTATGGGGTGTGGATGTGCCAAGGGACTGAAGAGCACAAACAAGTCTGCACAGGGGGTCTGCAGTCCCCGGAGCAGGGAACTGGTCCTTCATTTTCTTCATTTCCTGACTATCTGAAAATGCTTCCCTCTGTGTTTTCATCCTTCTCCCAAGATCAGATCAGCTCCTGCAAAAGCACAAATGCTTCAATTTCTTCCTACTGTTTTCTCTGAACACTTCAAATTTTATCCATGAGCTTCACAAAGTTGAACTTGATTTGCTCCAGAGCGCCAGGATGGTGAGCTTCTTTTTTTTCCTGCACCTGGTGACCATGAAAGCAAAACCTTTCATGAATTTATCACATTGTTACCCAGAAATTCATCAGTGTTTCATTAATAATAAAACCTGGCAAAGGGTAAATTTAAATGCCTTGTAGCCCCCCAAATGACAATATACCCAAGGAATAAAGTGATAATGCCTTTAAGCTTCTCCAGTGTCCATGGTTTGGTGCTTTATGGGATGTAGTATGGAGACAGCCCTTTTCCTTCAGAAGAGATCTCCTCTGTGATGCTCTTTGCAGGAGGAAACAGTGGTTAGTGAGGGCACTTCTGCTGTGCTGCCCCAGGGAGGGCATCAGCCTGGCCTTCTGAAATACATCTCCAGCCAGCCCTGTGCTCACTCCTAAAACAAGGGGTTTATAAACACCCAAAGCTTTCCCTCTGTTCCAGCCTCTGTAACACGGCACTCTGTCAGTGAGTTGTGGAATAAACCTGAGAGTCTCATGCCTAAAAGCTGTTTGTGTTCTCTCCAGACAGCCCCGGGGATGAGGCACAGCAGTCTGACACATTTTACTCCTCTTTTTTTGGGGACACACCCCCTTCCCACCTTCAGACACACAGGGCAGCACTGCCACTAAGCATGGGTGCTGTGCTGGGGCAGCTCCAAGGGCTGAGGACATGGATGTGGTGGCCAAGGATTTTAGTGTATTTTGTACATTTTTAGACTTGTATGGGTTGAATGGATGTTCCTGCCTTGCTCACTTTTTTTAGGTGGTGTTTGGAGGTCACTGGGCACATTCTCACACATTTCTGAGTTTTGCCAAGGATTTGAAGCAGCAGCTGCAAGAGAGGTTGAAGACAAAACAGAAGAGGAGGCTCAAAGCCCTTGGAGAGGCTCCAAGGGGCAGTTCTGAGCTCCCTGAGGGTGGGCACCAGGGAAAATGGGTACCATGGTCGGTTTTAGATACCATAGATGTGAATTACTGGAAGTTATAAAACTGTCACATCACTGAAGCACACGTGCTCATACTTCTGGTGTGCACCTGGAAGCTTCCAAATAAAAGGACTTCTCTATATATCTCCACTCATGCTGTTTGGAGCCTTTCCCCAGGAATTTTGGCATCAGATGAACAAAAAGCAAGATGCAGGAGGTGGATGCAGGAGTGAGGGTGAAAGGGCCCTGGGCACAGAGTGGCTTCATTGCTGCTGGCACTCTTGGGGGGCTCTGACTCCAAAATATGGGGCTCAGGGTTCATCTGACTACCCTTTATGGAAATACTTTACCAAATATTCCAGGGCAAAGCCCACTTCAATGTCCAGAGTCCCTAAGCCTGAAAGGAACTCGCCATAAGGCTTATTCTTCTCTGAGCAATTTTCTTTCTGCTCCCCTAAAGGCAGAAGTTTATTGTTTTATTGGCAGTGCTGGAGGAAAGGATCCTGCACAAAATGTTTGCTAAGAGCTAGGCTGTTCTCATGCTGCTCTGGAGGGCTTTATTTTATTCATTTTTTTGTTGTTCTTTGTTGGTTTTTTTTAATGTAAACTTTGCAGAACATGTTTCTGCAGTCCCAGATCTACTTTTCTTTGTGTAATTGAATTATTAACCTGCTACAGGGTCAGCAGAATGGCTGATTTCTCTAAGAGTACAGCCCAAATCCTGTATCATTATTCACATTGAGAAGCACCATGCTCAGCATGAGGCCTCACTGAAGGATCTACCTGCAAAGTGTGCTGCTGCTGGGAATTAAATTAGTGGTCCCTAATAAATGGAATCACAGCACAGGCTGCAGAAAATCAGGAGGGGTAATACAAGCCTGGACTGGTGTAAAAAATCCAGGTGCAGTGGGAAGCAAGTGACTCCAAGCTTTGCTTATTCAAAAACAATAAACCAAAAGGAAAACCAGACCCCAAAAACCAGCTTTTGGAAAACCTCTAATCCTCCTTGGATGGACTGAGTTCCTGTGAATAGAATCCCTTTTCTGTTTCAAATTCCTGCTACAAATCATTTGCAACCCAGAATTAAATTCTTCACCTCCTAAAAGTGAATATTTCAGATCCCAGCACTGAAACCTGTTGAAACTTCAGGTGTGCTTTAATAGAAGATGATTCCCTGTAATGCATCTTCCTCTGCACAGTTTTTTTGTTGCATCCTGGTTTTTTACACATTCTGGGTTTTCTTCGTGCTCTGTTCTCCAAAGAAAGAGAATTTAATGTTGAGTTTCTGCAGCCTTTTCCCCACAAATATAAAAGAAACAATGCTGAAGTAAATAACAGATGTCAGTTCCTGTCATTGTGTTACTTTGAGATGAGAAATGTAGTGTTAACCAGAGAGATCACAAGCCCTGTGAGCTAGAGGGCAATTAAGCATTGTTAATCAGATGTGTTTAGTAATCAAGCAAAGAACGAACTAACAAAAATATAGGAACCAAAAGCACATTTCATACACTCACCTGGAGCTCCCTAAGACCTGAAAGCTGTCCCTGACAGAAGTTTGTCCTGTGGAAAGTAAATATCCACATTGCTAGAATTCAAAGCAACACTGCATGGTGAAGGTGGAACTTATTCTGGCACATTGCAGAAAAATATGGAATTTGGGCCCCTGACTCGAGTGTTTCAGCCTCCCTTCTAGTCCTTGAAAGCAAAGAGTTGTCCTCCAAGGATACAGTGAAATATCCCTCTCCACATAAGGGTCTGTATTTCAGGAAAGGAAATCTTTGGAGGCTTTTATTTCTTTCCTCTGACTCTAACTTTGGCATAAATAATATTCAGAGTTGGCAGCCTGTACCTTACTCCCAGTTTACTCCCTGGAATGGGAATAGGAGGCTGTGTGTTAGTCAGGCTGCCTAAAGCACCATTAAGGGATGTTCAACCCCTCTCAGGATCCTGGTGGCAAAAAACCAGCTATTACTGGATTTGTCTGACAAACCTCTTACACTGGGTAATGTTGATATGTCACAAATACTGCCAACATTATTATTATTGTTATTATTAATTATTATCATTGGTGTTGTTACTTATGCTGTTCATTAGTTTTGTTGGGGGTGGTTTTGTTCTCTGGTACATCCCAAGGAGAAAGAGGGAATATTTTTCATTTAAAAACGTTTTCTGAATGTCGAAACCCTTCTCTGTCGTGCTCTGTCTCTCTGGTTTGGAGTAGCTGGCTGGGAGGGGCTTTCCTGCCTGAGGAGGAACATTTTGGGATGGGTATCCCAGGAGTGTGACCCCTCTGGAAGTGGTGGGGGCTGTGGCACTGAAGTGCTACATATTCCAGTCCAAGAACCAAGCATTGAAGTGCTCCGAATTTCTTTTTGATACCCTTCGAAGGAATTCTGACATCTGGAAACAATTCTCAAACAAAAAACCTGCCCAATGAGTTTCATGGAGTTTCCTGGGTTTGGAAGTCTGGCTCTACCTTGAAAATAATTACAGCATTCCGAGTCTCCTGCTGGATTCCCTCACCATTCAGCTTAGGTACAGCCACGGAACGAGCAATTAAACCAAGCTGAGAGGAAGAGCAACGTGGGCTCTGTGTGTGGGATGGTTTCCAGGTGGGATGGCTTTCATAAGTGCCTTAAAAAAACATTCTGCCACATGGTTCTTTAGAGGCCTCCCCACAGAAGCAGCTCAATTATTCATTCAGAGCAGAAACTGTTTTATTACATGTCTTGTAGATCGCATGGTTAGACTGAAATGTGGGACACTCTGCTCTCAACAAGGTTCTGGTATTTGCATTTGTACTTGCACTTGTCCTGTGGAGCAGTAAAAGAGTTGCCAACACCAGCTGGGAGATAGGAATATCATTAGCACATATTTTGTTTTGTATCTTCAAGGTTAGTACAAATCACAAAAGCTCTGCAGCTGAAAGAGAGGGGGGGGAAAAACCCCACAGCTCTGGAATGAAGTTTTGGACAGCTCTGGACAAGTTTGAAGAGATGATGGAACATTTGCCTTTGGCCCAGGGGAAGATCACTGTTGTGTGGCACCTTCTCATCCTTGCTTGAAAACTGTTCTTTCTGCCCCAAAAGGTGTATTTCCCATTCTCAGATGGGCAGTCAGTGCTTCACTCTTGGTGTCCCTCTTCTCTCTCTCCCCAGACAGGGGGATTTGAGGACTTGAACTCAGGGTGGATCCTCCTGGCCAGTGTGGGTTCCCCTCCACACACCACCAGCTTTAAATCCAGCTTGATTTTTTTGAGAGCTGGGGGATTTAAAACTGCTTTGGGTTAAAAGAAAAAATATATATCAACCCCTCCAAATTTTAAAAAAAGCATTTTTCTAGGTGAAGAAAATGCAGTTTCCCCTTTCACACCCAGCACAAAGTTGTGTGGACTCATATTAACCTAGTGCCATAAAGGTGCAGGGCTGGACTGGGGGCTGTGTGGTGCCACTGCATTAGCAGGGAATGATTCTCCAAGATTTTCCTTGAGCTAACATTGACTTAATTGTGTAACACATTCTATATTACCATATGTACACATTACCGAGGCTCTTGATTATTTTCTAATTTGAATTTCTCCGGCAATTCTCTAAAGGGCACTAATTCAGCATCACTGGGAGGATGGAAGCTCCTCAGCACCACCATGCCCACCTGGAACCATCCAAGCAAGGTGGGTGGTTCCCCCCATCCCTCCCCAGCTGTGCATCCCCCAAAGTGGGGAATGCCTTGTTCATTGTGGGCAGTGTTTGCACAGTGTTTGTGATTTCAAATTGTTCTACTTGCTTTTAACACTGGATTAGCTCATGATTCTTCATAAAGCCACCACATTTGGTCAAGCCTGTTTGTTAGCACTCCAGAGACAACTAAAGCAGCAAATGAACCCTCTCATCAGACACAGAAACTAATTGTGCCAGTCCAAGAGCTGGGGCATCTCCTGCAGACAGGCTGAACCCTTTGTCTCAGAGGGCAGGACCAAGCCTAGAAGTCCTGCCAGCAGGACATGGTGATTCCCAGGTGGGATAACACCACAGGGAGACACATCCTTGTGGGCACAGAGCTCCTGGAGCAGCTGGAGATTTGCTGCTGTGCTTTGTACCCCTGGGAAAGAGTTCTTCCCACTCTGAGACAGCATAACATCTGCCTTCTCCCGTGTTTCAGAGCTGGAGAAATAGAGGAAATGACTAAGCCTGCTTTGCCAACACGCAGTTGGCTCTAGCACGACTCCCTGCCCTTCCTACTATCCCCAACCTCGGGATTCTGGAGATTTAAGAAGCTATGTCTGTTCTGCTCCATTATTCTGGTTTATTCCCCAGTGTTTGCTCTGAGTATCTGAAGTTTTAGAAACATTTTGTGCTACCCAAAGAATTCACAAACAGAATGCAAGTACTCACCTCAAGGGGCAAGACCAAGCCTAGAAGTCCTGCCAGCAGGACATGGTGATTCCCAGGTGGGATAACACCACAGGGAGACACATCCTTGTGGGCACAGAGCTCCTGGAGCAGGGATAAGTTCACTGCTGCATTATATGCCAATTTATACCCCTGGGAAAGAGTTCTTCCAGCTCTGAGACAGCATAACATCTTCTTTCTCCCGTGTTTTGGAGCTGGAGAAACAGGGGAAATCCCTAATCCTCCTGGCCAGCACAGAGTTCCCACCAACAGGACTCCCTGCCCCTCATCCCAGACCTGGGGATTCACATTTAGGAAGCTGTGCCTCTTCTGCTCCGTTATTCTGGTTTCTTCCCCACTGTTTGCCAGGAGGATCAAACATTTCAGAAACTCTTCGTGCTACCCAAAGAATTCCCAAACAGGACATGAGCAGTGGTGAGAGGCTTTCTGCCCTGACCCTGGCAGCTGGGGGTCTCCACGGTTTGTGAATCCCATTGTCCCACCTGATCCCCCAGAAATCCCCTTCCACTCGCTGATCTGCTCTTGAGGAGGCCAGTGGAGTGTCAGTGTATGTAATTCTGGGAGCAGTTTTATTAGAAACAGAGAGGATTCTAGTTGTGAACATCATCTCAGGAGCAATGGGATCTTTTGCACACCAGCACCACGAAATAATAGTGAATTAACACGGCGTCACCCCAGAGATCCTTGAACCTGCAGGGGTTTTTCCAAAGAGAGTGGCCTGAGGTTTTAATTTTTGATCTCATCCGAACTCAGATAAACTGCAGCTTCATGATTTCATGCCCAGCATGAGAGCACTGCAGTCACCACACATTTAATGAATATGCTAATAGGTAAAATCAGGGTAGGAAGGGAAAAATGGGAAACTTCTGGCTAAAAGCAGCTCAGAATTGAGATTCCTCGTTCCCTGGCTGTGCTGGCACACACCTTTCCTGCCACTCTTTCCATTCCCAGTCTGGATCAATCTTAATGGAATAAAATAAGTGTGAATTACAATATAGATGAAGAGCTGAACAACTTCGAGAAACTCCAGATCCCAATTTAGATTAAAGACATGGGCAGTCCCTCCCTGGGGGGAGGTGACAGCTACATCCCCCTGAACGTGACTGAACTTCTCCTTTGAACAGTCTCCTGTCCTGCCTGGACATGGTGGCAATTGCAAAGAGAAGGCTCAGGTAATACATTTTAAATGAAGACACAAAGATACAGATAGATGGAAACATGATTATTTAGCCATGTCAGGCACCCGACCTCAACTGACCTCATAAGATGCCTACAGGAAAAATGACTCCTGCCTGAAATTCCAGGTCCTGTTACCCTTTTTCAACATTTCTGTGGTATTGTGTAGTGGAATGTTCTCCTGTAACTACAACATACCTAGATGGAGTCTCTCAGAAATACATGACTTTTTGAAACACTTTGCTTGCTTGTTATACAAGTGTTTTGAAATGCTACTGAATATGAGTTTAAATACTACAAGTGAGACATGAATGTTTGGTCTGCAGCACATTTATAGTCTTCGGTGTCTGGAACGAGTTTATCCAGAGGCTTCTGTTCATACAGGAGAAATTGCTGTGATCAATCACTGCATAGCCAGGGATGAGAGAAATGCTGAATCAAGGGCTGGGTCTCATTTTAACCCCTCACTGAAAGCAAGGAGACACTCCAAGGGACCTGCTGGATATCCTCATGGAATCTCAATTGCAATTTAGGTATTCCTTAGGTATTCCTTCCCTTCCACACACCCTGAGTCCATCCAAATGGTATGAAAACATACATGCTTGATTTATTCTTTCCTTCACATTAAGTGACAAGCCAAAGGCTGCTGGCTTTGGGTCCCTCTCCCTCCTTGTGCTCGTGGGAAATCAAATACAGCAAGAGGCATGTTTTTTTCCTATTTTGCCCAGATTTCTGTCCTTTCCTAGGGAATAAACTAAAGAAACCTGGACAATAATCCAAATAAGCGTAATTTTCTGTTCTTAGATTCTTCACTGAGCAAATAACACTTTTCTCTCCTTCCTTTCCATGTGCCAGGTAATAGCTATTCCTTTAAAGTTTATAACACATATTGGAGCCCAAATTGAAGCGTCAGCCAAGAGGGAAAAGCTCAAGCTCTGTTCTGTGTTCATCCTGGAGGTGCCTACAGATCCCTCAAAGGCTTTTGCACCTCTGAGTTCATGGAAATCAGAGCTTCTGGTTCTTATAATCCACTGAAAGGAATAATCCTGTCAGATCTGTGCATCAAACCCAAAATTTCCAGGTCTGATGTTGTCCAAACCTCTCTATTAGCCTGGTTTGCATGAAATTTAGGCTGATGACAGACCTACCTGGATCAATTTCCTTTCCCTAAATTGTTGGACCATACCCCTTGAAGTGCCATCATTCCCTCCCCCAGAACTGCTGGGCTTTGACATCAGGTGAAAAGTGGGGCTACATCCACAAAGAATTCAGATAGAGACACAGGTCCTATCACCTTTTTGAGTGGGACAACTGCATGATAGAGGAAAAGTGGGTGTGAAATCCCTGTTCCCCAGCACAGAGGTGGTGCCTGCGGGATGAAGTGATGGGCATCTCTCCATGGAGCTGGCAGGGGCTGCATCTGGGATGCCACCATGGTGCATGGAGGCTGCTTGAGACATTCTCCAGGCTGCATTTCACCTTGGCCTGGGGCCAGATGCCACCAGCAGCAGAGCATCACATGGTCCTGCACCCAAGTCCTGCCTCCAGCACCGCTCTGAGGAGCAGTGGCTGCTCTCAGCCAGGTGGAAACAGCACTCGTGATGGATGAGAGGGCAAGAACTGGAAGGGGAAAGAGTCTCCCCAACCCTCAAGAAGAAATAGCTTCAAAGCATCTCACTGCAGCTGCTCTGACACCCAAGGACAACACAATGGGTGTTAGCAAGCACTGACAGTGCAGATCTGTCAATATAAAATATTGATTATATCAGCTATTTTTACCACTCATAAAGATGTATTTTTATTAAACTTCACAGTACAGGTGCAAGTGTACTCAAACCCCCTGGTCCATCCCTACCCTGTAACTCTGTCCTGAGGACAATGTGGGTGTTTTAGAGACCCTGCTGGAGAGCAGAAGGCTGAAAAAAGCCCCAGCTCTGCTTTGCCCCCACTGGGACAATTTTCTGAACTAAATTAATGCTGCAGATGTCTGTAACTGTGAGGCAGGAGAGGCTCAGGCACATCCCCAGAGTGTGGGCACTGCACCACTTCAAAATTAAAATATTTTTCATTTGTAGCTCTCCAGGCACAAAGGTTGGAATTAACCCCAAATATCCCCTGTTACCTGATCCTTATTGTCACAACAGCATCCAGCACCTCAGTCCACCAGAGAGATGCTCCTGCTACTACTCTAAACCCAAAGCCTGATTTTACAACTGGTTATTCCAGAGGAACATATTCCAAAGAATGACTACAAGGGCATAAAGTGAAGGTTCTGCTTTTATTTTTTGTAAAATATTTCATTTTTCTATGTAACAAGCAGCAATTCTCATCGAGGCCATAAAGTGGACAAGAAGGAAACAAGAGAAGGGAATTCTTTCCCACACTTATTTATAACTTGCTCCCATGGAGCATCTTGCTGGGGAGGGAGAGAAACCCTGACATTATATCACTCCATGTGGCAATGCAGATATGGAAATGAAGACATCTCCCAGCAGAGGAATGTAGAATTAATAACGATACTGCTGGAATTGTCAGGGAGAGGCCTCGGGAGGTGAAAAGACTGTAGGATTAACTGCTTTGTTGTTCAGGTTCTCTTTCTCCACCTGGGTGATGAAACTGTGACCATAAGAGGGAATGTTTTGTGCAGATTAATTTGGTGTCCCAGGCTGGGCAAGAGTGGTAGAAACAAGGAAAATTTATTAACTGGCAGCTCCAAACCAAAGTTTCTCACTGCCTTGTCCCCAGTGTGGGCTAATTAATCAGCTTCATGGAGACCCAGGGATCCTCTTCCAGTGAGCACAGAATTTCCACACAAGTACAAATGCATCAGGGACAAACTGATACCCTGGAAAAATTATGGCCCAATTCCTAATACAGACATGATTTTTGCAGTAGGAGTCCTGTGAGCGATTTTTTACCTTGGCTTGGTTTTCAGCAATTTTCCAGGTATCAGTTTGTCTTGGAGTTGTGACTCCAGATGCACAAGTTGAGCAAGTTTAACCTATGGAATCCAGAATTCCCATTTCGTCGGGGTTTTTACCTATTCCTTGAATTCCAAATTCTCGCTTTGGGATGTTTTTAGCTTCTGATGTATCAAGACAGTGCTAAATGACTGAAACTGGGGCTTTCTGATCTGTTCATCCCTCCTGGATGAGCAGCTTCAAGCCCAGCACAACACACACAAAGTGAATTAACTTCTCCTGTCCTCTCACCCACCTCACCTCCAGTGACTGATGCACTGAAACATTTTATCACAGACTGCAATACATTCAGAAAGACTCCATTTGTTTCATGCAGGTGATGAGAGATGCAGCAAAATGTATTATTGATACAATCTTTGAGGCTAGAGGGACATCCCCCAAATAAATATGAATTTATATTCCTCCAACAGCCACCTCTTCCATGCTGGCCCCAAAGAGAAGGGAGAGCTCAGAGGCACATCCTGTACCTGAAAGGGCTCCAGGAGAACTGGAGAGGGACTTTGGATAAGGGTATGGAGTGACAGGACAAGGAGGAATGGCTTCCCACTGCCAGAGGGCAGGGTTGGATGGGATATTGGGAAGAAATAAAGGTGGGCAGGCCCTGGCACAGGGTGCCCAGAGAAGCTGTGGCTGCCCCTGGATCCCTGGAAGTGTCCAAGGCCAGGTTGGACAGGGCTTGGAGCACCCTGGGCTGGTGGAAGGTGTCCCTGCCTGTGGCAGGGGGTGGCACTGGATGATCCTCAAGGTCCCTTCCAACCCAAATCATTCTTTGACAAAATAAAGTGTGAGTTTGGGAGCTACGGGGATCCTACAGAAAATATGACCATAAATTTTTAAGGCAAGGAGAAGGAGGGAAGGAATCATGACAAGCATTTCACAGCTCCAAGTGCTGGGTGCCAGCACCCTCTGTGACCCCTCTCATGGGCACCTGGTGCTGCCAGGGATGGTGTGATCCCCATGGGCAGGGCCACCAACCTCCTCCACCCCACTGAGGGACCACAGCAGCCCTGAGGGGGCAAAAGATGCATATTGGAAGTCTTTAAGTGTAAAAAAACAACCAAATAAAAATACTTATTTTTTTTTAGTGGAGTAGAAAGAAAAGGCACAGGTTTGGCTCCTGGGGATGTCTGTAAGTCCTCCCTGCATTCCATCAAAACTCTATGAACCCTTAATGAACCTAAAACATAAAGTAATTATACCCATTTCAGCTTATTTCATGTCTGCACCCCCATCCCTGCTGTGCATTTCCAACAAAGCATTTAAATGACAGTCACAATTTCAAGCTATGACTGGAGCCAAGAGCCAGTGGCCCTGTCTGGGCCATTCCCAGCCCTCCACTGGTGTCCAAATTTGCAGCAGACTCGGAGCTTTGAACATTGCCTGACTATTTGGTGGTGCTCTAAGACTGCTCATGAATGATTCATGTAGTACAGCTCAACACGGGAGGTTTTACAAGAAAGAAACCAAAAAAATAACTCCCAAATTAACCCCAAGTTGTGTTTTCCACCCTGTGTCCTCTGGTGCTGAGGTGCAGGGGGGATGCTTAGAGAGCACCCCTCGAGCTGGGCTTGTCAACTCCTGAAATTAAAATAAAAAGAGGGTTGTGATGAGCAGAGCAGCAGGAGCCATCTCCCAGCTGTGGGACCATATGTGCCTCCTGCACATTCCTGCTGGAACTCCAGTGCTCGGGAGCAGTTGGATCATCTGAATTTCTGGCTGTGGGAGCAGGTGGTGTGGCCAAGGATGTGATTTCCCAGCCACGGGCACTGGCTGCCCACTCCTGCCCAGCCCCAAAGCTGGAAGCTGCAGTTCCCACCAGCCCCCGAGCTGCTCATAAAAACTCCCAGCACTCCAGGAGTTGTAATATGGATTTTGGCTCCACCAAGATGTTCAGTGAGAGGGTCAGGCGTTGTTTGATGTCACTGAGGACCCGGTGGCACATGAGGAACACAATGAGAGAGAGAAGGTCAGGGGAATGTGAGTTTCCCTGGGGATTTAATTCACCTGTCTTACAACTCAGGCTCTTAAAAGCAGAAGAACTGTCCAGAAGTCTTAATTAATATGCCAGGAGATGACTGCTAAATTAAGCACTTTAGGATGTTATCTGAACCTTATCACACGTTGTAGCAGCAGCTAAAGGGCAGTGAGCTCTTGGAAGGGAAATCCAGGCTCTTTCTTTCCAAAGGCAGCAAGGTCAGGGTTATTTAGCAATTTGCTGGTTGCTGGTGAGATGATACATCACTAAATCTTCTTTGTGGGAGTGAGTCCTGCTGTCTGGTGCTACCAGAAAGGAAGGGCCTTCATCTCTCTTGGTTTTTGCTGTTGAAATTCATGATTTTTCACGAATTTCTATGCCCCACTTTTGCGTGACATCAAATGTTCTTTACACATATGCCTTTGCTTAAAACTCAAGTCACACTGTTGTTTGTGTGTGTTCCCTTCTTCCCACCCAGTCCTACAGCTGGAATATCACAGTTTCATTTCAAGGTTCTGACCAGGAATGGGTCCCTGTTGTGCTGGATGCTGCACAAACAGAGATAAAGGGAAGCACCTGCTTTGGAGAGAGAAAATGCCCACTCAGGCAGGATTTGTACCCTCCAGGTGGGGCGTGTTCCTGCAGGGGGCCATGAAGAAGTGAATCCATCACCAGCAGAGCCACGTGGATCCAGGAGATGGAAATCCAGCCTCGGAAGACTTTGGTGGGGACAAAGAGCCAGAGCTTTGCCTTGTTTATCATCCTCTAGTTCCAGGTTAAGCTCAGCCTTAATCCTAATGGAGCGAGATATGCACGACTTTTATTCTCATGTCAGTGATTAAACCAGTAATGCATCTGCCTCCCCTGATCTATTCAGCTACAGAGGTTAAAAACAATCTGTGGGTTGCTTCATAAGAATTTTATATTAAAATACACTTCAGGACACTGTGAGGCTTCCAGACCCTCTGGGTTCCACTCCTGCAGATCCCCTGCTTTTCTCTGTGTATAAATCTGTGAATTGTTGTGTTGCTTTGGTGCTCACTGAGCACAGGCTCCAGTTCACCTGCCTGGGGATATTTAAGAGGCTGCTGAAGAGCCTTGGAGGGTGGAAGGTGCTTTGCAGGGGGACTCTGGGAAAGGTATTGCAAATCTGGGTTCTGGAGGTGCAAGTTCGGTACTTTTGGCAATTAAGGCATTTAATTAGAAAATGTGAGACTAGACAGCGCTGTGTGTCATGTACGTCATTCTATTATTTTTATTTTTTAATTACTTAGAGTGCATTCTTTGGATTAGTATTGCAGCCTTGATGATTACAGTATGTTGGGTGCAGAGCTTGTTTGCAGGGACGCTTTAAAAGGCTTTACTAGATGAAAACCTTTGGTGTTGGCACTAAAAGGGCTTCTGGGGAGATGCTGAATCAGGGACAAGTTTGCCTTTATGTTTTCTATCATCTTTATATAAGAATTGCTGCTCATACCCGAGTTCCATCCCATGCCAGTCACTGGTGGGACAGCAAAGTCCTCCTTCATTGAGCAGTTGGGTGAGACTTAAGGAGGTCAGGGTGCAGGGCTTGTCATCACATTTCAGGGTGAATGGCTTTGAAAGCTTCACCTGGGGTGGGTTTCTTGCCCTTCCCAGGGAAGGTTTGCCCTGGAAGGAGAAGGGCAGAGCTCTCCTGTCCTCCCTGAAAGCCAAAATCCTGCTGTACACTTCCTTTGATGGCACAAACCTGGCTGTGCAACCCCCCGGCTCGCTCCCTGGCTTTATTTTTAGGTGTATATTTAGGTGCTGGCTGAATAAATCCCGCTTAAAAATATTTTAGCAAATTAAAACGTCATCTCTGTGTAAGCCTGTTATCCTGCTCTGGCGCTTCTCAGATTAATTATTGCATAAACAGGGGGCTGGGCTGGGGTTGCTGCTCCTCTGCTGCCTCAGGTGACCTCGGGAGACAAACCTGAATCCTTAAGAAGGACAATGATTCATGGTTTTCATCTAAAACAAATAACCCCTCGTTTTAATTTAGGCAAAAGGGAATCTGTGCCTTCTCCCGAGCTCTAAAGTCACCATGGGAATTCTAAAGCAAAGGTGCTTTTGCCAAAAAACTTCATGGAAATTGGAAGTTTTAGGGACAATCTATCCCATGGATTTTCAACTTGCATTTTTTTAGATTTTCAGCCAATTAAGTGTTTTGATTGGAATTCATTGAGTTTATACAAGTTTAATACACTCAGAACTACAGACATCTCTCTAATTCTCTCATAATATGAGGTCTCATAATAGGGGGGAATGTTGCAACTATTTTAATCAGCATTTCATCTCTTTATTTAGAAAAGTACCCAAGGAAAAACAAATTCCAGCAGCCCAAAACACTGTGCTAGAGGAGATGGCAAAGTGGGCTGAACCCCAGAGGGGTCCCCTGAAGTTCTTCCAAGCCAGTTCTGTTGGTTACAAAGATTATATATTTCTATGTATTTGAAACACATATTTTTGCTGCAAGCATTCAGAAAATTCATCCCTCCAAATTAAAACCCAAGCCCAGCATTAGATAATACACTATTTTTAGGGTTTCTCCTCTGAAGAACAGATGCTCCAGTGATAGAAAGAGACCAAAGTACATTCTTTGTCTTCGAAGACATTAAATAAAGGATGTTAAATGCCTTCATTTGTGCTCTCTCCTCATAATTACAGAAATAATTCAAATTACATGACACCTGTATTTTCTCCTAACTCAGTTGCAACTATGGGGGGGGGGCACAATTTAACATTTCATCTCTTTTTATTAAAGGAGGGGGGAAAAAACCTCTTCTGGTGCAGTTGTAGGAGCTTTTCTTGAGAAACACTTTTGGGCCCCTGAAATGCTGCTCAGAAATAGATATTTTTAGAGTTAAGTGAATAACCTGATGATTACAAAACCCAGTTTAGCTCTTGGCAGAGTGTTCAGTCGTTATCCTGCCTTCCTTTGCAAGACACCCTGAGATGCTGGGAAAGCTCTGATGGGCTTCTTTATTTATTAAGCATTTATTAAAATGAAGCAGCTTGGCCTTTCAGAAGGTGTGTGTGAGAGGAAGAGGAGCAGCCTGTGTTTGCATCAGGGGCTGGGGTAAAGCTACTGGAAAGAATTACTTCTCTAATTACTGCCTTGGGTGTTTACTATTTCTTTTTTCACATCAGGTTGTTGTGTCAAACTGTTTCACTGCAATATAGATGAGAAGGGCAAACTTGGAAAAAGAACCATTTCCAGAAAGCAGGAGCTGCCCCTTAGTGATTTTTTTTTCTGTTTAAATAAAACTACTCCCAATAATTCTTAGGGAAGAAAGGGGAGGGAAGAAGCAAAAAAACCAGAACAAGAAACCCACCAATACCAACCAATCAACCCCAAAAAACCCAAACAAACAAAAAACCACCAAAACCAACAACAAAAAAGCCCCAAACCCCATGTTTTTAAACAGTGTTTCTGTCAAGTAGAAAACATGACTGTGAGTAGCTCAGGTGAGCTCTCCCTGCTGCTAATTTGGTGGAGGCAAAATGTGCTTTATAAATATTGCATTTTGAAAAGAAAGTTTCCACTTTTTTTGTGAATAATGCCATTATTTTTATTCTGAAGCAAACCCATAGTAAGAGTGAAGCAACACAGCCAGCAGGAGGGACAGCCAGGAGGAGGTAATAGATGCTTTAACTCAAAGAAAACTTCCAGCCTGTGATTCAGGGAATCAAAATAAATAGGATGGCTTATTTTATCTCATGTAGTTTGGGGGAACTGAGTGTTTTGATGGATTTAAAAAAAACTATCTATCTTTAATACCTGAACAAGAGTGAGCCGAATAATTCCCTTCCTGCAGCAAGGCTGCTTGGAATTGTTCTTCAGGGAAGTCAGAGAAGGCTTTAAGCTGAGAAAGAAAGTTGTAGCGTTGAATGAAATAGTTGTGACTTTGATTTCTCAGAACAGAGTAGTGGAAACACTCACAGCCCCAAATCCTGATGGAATTCCAGGAAAATGGGTGCAGGGAGACCTCAGGGTGATGTTGGTGAGAGCCACCAGATCTGGCTTTGCTGTTTTGTTGGCTCTTTGTTGTAACTCTTCCCCAATCAACGTGATAATAATGACACAAAATTTCTAATCACTAAGGTTTCCGAAGCTCAGAGGGAGGAGAAGGAGTGAGAACTGAGAAATTACTTTTCCTGTTTTATTTCAAATAAGAAATTCAGTCCTCAGAAGTGTCTTTGGTGGCTGAGGCTGAGCCTGAGGAGTGCCAAGCTCTACCCCAAAAAACCCAAACAAACAAACCAACACGGCTCACCAAGCAGGAATTGCACGTGTCCTTGGTCTCTCTGAGCTTGCAAGGGTGTGTTGAAGAGTTCTGCTGGAGAAAGGGCTGCTCTTCCTACATAAACAAGATTTATCGCTGCAGTATTGGTACAGAAATTTCCAGGGAAAGAGAGTTCATTGACATGGATGTTTATTTTGTGACTCTCTTAATCTCTTCTGGTAATATCAGATAACACCCTTGTTTATGACAACTTCAAAAGCTGCACAGGAGTCAGGATGGAATCTTGCTCCAAGATTTCATCCCTGAGGTGATAGACTTGTTATTTATCCTTAGGTTTTCCTCCCTAGATTCCCAAAGAGCCTTTGAGTGTCCAAGGGTCAGACACAACTGCAAACCCCAGCCCAAGAGCCCAGTGAAGCCACTCCTATGTGCCAGTTAAGCACTTCAAGAAGTGTTTAATTTATCACTCTCTACATCACAGGACCACATCATATCACCAAAATCCTGAAAAGTAATTACCATTGGAGCTGAAAGTGGCAGCAAATATATAAAATAACACTGTACAGTATTTCAGAGAGAAAACATTCACATTGGCTGTGCCAGGGTGATTTGTTTTATTTGCTGTTTCTGTTTGTTGTTTTCTGGTTGTTACTCAGACCAATATCTGCCCAAACGTTGAAACTGATGGGAGCAGAGAAGCTAAAAGTGAAATTCAAATTAGGACTTCATTTTTGTCCACAGTGTATTTGTATACAAATAAGATTTGTTTAGATTATCCCAATACTCATTGTCTGCAGAGAGCAGTATGTTCTAGAAGGTGACCATATCCATTTATATGAGAATTCAGTATTCATTCTATTTTGACAAAAATTGGTGTGCTGGAAATCACAAGTTCTACATGTCATTGAATAGCCAGTGCTGCTCTGGCAGCGACAGAGAAGTCATGGAATTCTTTAGGTTGGAAAACCCTCTAAGATCAAGTCCAACCATTCCCCCATTGCTGCCAAGGCCACCACTAACCCATGTCCCCAAGGGCCACATGACCACAGCTTTGGGATCCCTGCAGGAGGATGAGGAACATTCCTCTATATTAGGGAGGTTTGGACACTCTTGGTGGTTTCTGAATCCCCTGGGGAGCTTGAGGTGATGTTGGGGTACAGCAGCTTTGGGTTGGAACAGCCCAAAAGTTCCTTTACAAGATCCTTGATCCTGAGCTGTGTTTACCTCCTGCACTGTATTTATCCTCAGATATACCAGTAGGTACATTTTTATAACCTCCTAATATTCCCTAATTTAAAGAGCCACTTGAGAATGCTCATTAGTCTTTCAGTCTAGGAGGGACTACCCTGCTATCAAGTGTTACCTGAAGGTCTGCAAGCTGTCATTCTCCCCAGGGTAAAAGTGCTTCTTCAACTGGAATCTGAGCACATAACTTGGCTTAAAAGGTGGGGGGGTTATAGTTTCAGGAAATGAAAAATCCTAGACTACACTAATTAGCAATTCCTCGTAGCACTTCACTATAAGAAATGACATTGAATCTGAAAGCTTCCTAGTATTTAAATATATTTCATGCCAGAACACTGGCAGTGTTTAAAAGGTCTTGGGTGCTTTGAGTTCCTGATTGCTTTGACAGCTTGACAGTGATTTGTAAACCAAAGGTGTTGGCACAGCTTGCTCTGCTGTCGGAGCAGGTACAAAGTTCAGGCTCCAGCCCAGTCTCTGCTTGAACACAGAGATGAAAAATTGCTCTGATAAACATTTTCACTGTGGGGGAATCGAGTTGCTGCTCCTGAAAACAGCAAGAGCTCGTCCCAAAATGATTCAGACCAATGGAAAGGCTCCTATTGATTCTGGTGGCCTTTGAATCAATCACTTTTTTTTCTCCCATGTCCCATTTTATGGGATGTGTTTGGGGTTTATCAGAGCACAGTGCAGAGCTAAAACACAGTGAGCCTACATCAAAAGGAGAGGCTTCCCCAGCACTAAGGAGGGAAACAAGGCTTGAAAACTGAAACAGGTAGAGAGTGATTTATAATCTGTAATCATATAAATTGAGCTCCACATCAGACTTGAATATCCTTTTCCTTCTTTCTCAATCTTCCTTCCAAACATCACCTCATATTTTTCTTTTCATATCGAAATCTGAAAACAATTTATTTCCATTCTGCTGAGATTCCTCTTTCACACACCTGAAGCACAATTCTAGCTGGAGCAGGACCACTTCCCATCCACGTATCTGCAATTTTAAAGGAAAGAATCGAATTTCCAAAGATGGTTGATTTCATGATCTTCTGCTGGGATCTCCACAAACCTAGAAATAATTAAATGGGGCAGCTGAGCGTGAAACACCACACCTGCACAGCTTGTTAGCCATGAAAACTCACAGTTGTTTCTATTGCAGTGCTGTATTTTACACATTAGGCTGAGCCCCTGTTACGTTATGAAACCATAAATTTTCATGGCTTGCAAAGTTTGCAGGTGTGGTGTTTGATGCCCAATTGCACTGGTTAATTATTTGAGTGGGTTTTAGCATCCTTGTAGGACTCTTGGAAGCTGCACATGTGGGCAGTAAAAGCCCTGCCCAGCCCTTGCTCAGGAAAAAGGCTCCGAGGTGGAAATATTCCAATTAAAATCGTGGGTGGTTTTTATAGGGCTCTATTTTTAGCTGAACTCTACAAATGCTGGCAGGGTGGTGGTGTGGAGAAATCCTTTATAAGGGGAAAAGTGGTCAAGCGCTGGAATGAAGAGGTATTAAGAGCCACTCCTCAGCCATCTGCTTGGCTCCTGACTTGTGGAGAGGTGCTAGAACCACTCTCACAACTTCTCTCCATTGTCCTCCTTAAGTGTTTTCCCAGATTCTCCCTGTTCCAGGGATGTCCTTACCCCGAGAGCTCCCCAGCAATGATTGCTGAGCTGGGAAGGGCTCATGGAAGATGCTTCCCAGACCCAGGTACCTCTGAGCTACCAGTTCTCCAGAGGTCAATACAAGCCTAAGATTGGCTCGTGATCAGCAGAATATCCTGGGAAAAACGTGGGAAAATGGACCAAAATCACCCGCTGAGGTCCCTTCTCATTCAGCTCTGATACTGTCAGAGAGACAAAGGCCCAAACCAGACATTTTCAGTGTATAAACCACCTGACACAGTCAAATCCTGACTCCTGTACTCGCTGCGGATGCCCAAGTGTCACTAAGTTCATAGAGAACTCTGGAACGTTTTTTTCTCTCTCCGTTTTTGAAGATAATAAAATTTAAGCACAATTTGTTCTATTTTGGCAGCCTGGGAAGCAGATGCAAAAAGAAAATCCATACGTGTTCTCTCAGCATTAGCTGCAACATTTCAATTTATGTCAGTCATGTCCAATTTGATGTGATTTACCCACGGAGGCTCTCAGTGGTGCAAGTAAAAATAGAAGCAGTGTCCCGAATCTCAGCCCCATCTCTAGCCCTAATTTCTTCAGCCTCAATAAGAGGGATGCTGAGCATTCAGGAACATGGCAAAGCCTGAGCTGCAGCTCCGAAACCACGGATTTTATGGTGACTGAGATGGAGAAGGTCATGGAAATGTGCCATATGGGAAAGGCTTTCCTTTGAGGGCTCCATTCTACTGCCTGCCACGTCCCTCAGCTCTCCATTAGGCTAATGGAGAACAATATTAATGAGGGGCCCAAGGTGTAATGTTCTTGCAAGAATGCTGACAGGAGGGAGCCCAAGTTTTAAGCAGGGATTGCTTGCTCTAGCATTCTCTCTCTTGCTGTTAAACACGCTCTACATTTTCTGGGCAAATATCATTTGGAATTAATTGAATGGAAAGGAGGATGTTCCGAAAAGGCATCTTCAGGGTTGTTGGAGGATGACTTTTTAATCAAACTGAGTGATTGTAAACATAAATTAGTTCTTGTTCTTCCTGCTGACTTGGAAAGGGAGAAATGTGAACGTTTTGAGGTTAAAATCTTTTCCTCCTGAGTGTGCAGTTTCAAATCTTGTAGATGCTTTGCTGGTCTGGTTGAACCATTAAGGAATGATTATTACTTGAATGGTACTTGAAGTACACACTCTGTATATATACTGATTTTTTTATTATCTTTTTTTTTTAAAGTTTTTCCTATATTCCATTATTCTCCATGTTCCAAATATGTCATCTTATGGCAAAACTCTTCTTGTCCTTCCTATCTCCACCATTTCAAGCTGTCCTTAACAACAATTTCTGATACCTTTTTTTTTCCTAAGGAGTGACCTTAGGCTTTAGGACAACAGTGAGCTAAACCACCAAGTGTATAGTTTTTCCATGCACTTTTTATAGTAAATGAATAAAGCTTTGGAGTCTTGCAGGTCTTCAGCCTCCGTGGAGTTGTGAGGGAAAGAGAACACGATGTGGATGTTCTGGGGATCCAACAGTCTAATTAGGTCTGAGCTGTAAAGCTGAATGATCTCATTTAATATCTACTGGATAGTCTGATTAGAGTTTGGTCTGCAGCTTGATGGGAGCAGAGGGAAATCTGAGTAGAAATGCCTTGAAGGGTGGAAGAAACAGCATCCCAGGCATATTCCAAGCCTTTATACTAAAGTGCACTTCCTTTTATTTGCAGAGTATTAGTTACATAAAGGGGAATTAAAAGATCTTAAACATGCCACTGCTACATTCATAGAACACTGTAAAACCCTCTTAAAGGTGTTTAAGCCCCTCCAGCCTGCAAGGCACAGAAGGAATGTGCAAAATGTTAGTGGATAAAAATCACAGGAAAATCAAACATGATCTGTGGGCAGTTTCAAGTATTTGCTCTGCTGTGCCCTGAGTGACTCTGCAGGTGGTACACACCGAAATGTGCCTTCAAAGGCATCAACAGCACCATTTGATTCCATAGAAAATAATTTTACTGAAGGTTCACAAGTCCACTCACTGCACATTTTGATGGCGAGGTCTGTCTGAAGTTTAAGGCTTTCTTTAAACTTGTAGTTTAGCCATAGTTATTTCCAAACTTATAAAGTGTACAAAAATGAATGCTTTTAAAGAGGAACTGGGGAGGGAGGTGTTTTTTTATATTTTTTTTCTTAAAAATGGAAAAAAAATAGATCCTTCTTTCACCCATCCTTATGAAGAAATCAAATATGAGCTGGCCAGCAGCTGCAACCCCCCCAGAGACTCTGCTCCTGCTGCAGTCTGAGTTAATGCTCATTATTTTGTTGTCTATGGGCTCCTAGAAATGTAACAAATTCTTGAGCTGTGGCAAAGGTTTGTGTCAAAAACTGCTCAGCAAATGCCAGTAGGAAAAGTATTTCACCCTCCTTTAGGGGCTTAGTAAGAGCTGGTGTAACTATTATAGCACAGAATGTCCTGGCTCTCAGAATTCCCTGCAGGTCCTTACTCTGCCCAGACAGTTCTCTGGGACCTCCTGACCCAACACCTAATCCATAAACTCATCTCGTGGAGCTGCAGAGCTTCACAAAGCTGGTAGGGGCTTCATGAAATCAGAAGTAAATATTTCCAATTAACTGGAATTTGGGCTGGTCCTTGATGGAGTGAAATGTGGGATTTGCACTGGAACTAAGAGAAGGAATTATTTGGGAATGGAGAGGCAGCTGGTGCCTCTTAAAGCAGCACCAGGAGCTTGAGCTGGTTGAAATGTCACCCTGCTGCAAGTGCCTCTGTCACATTCTCGCACTGGAGCACATGTCAACACACCAAGCGAGGCTTTCCCTCTGTTTAAAGTGTTAGAAAACTCCCTGCCTCAAAAGAAAAAGCCCTTCTGGCATGAGCGACGCACTGAAAATGTGAGTCTCTGGTAATTCATGTTTGTTTAAAATCATTAAAACCTGTCTGTGCTGCAGCTTAGTCTTCATTTTCCTGCCTTAATAAGCACTTTGTCCCAGTTTTACCATGCAAAGCATGAACTGATTAACCAGTAGCTGTGTCATCAAATGATATGGGATGCACTGCAGCACTGATTTTTATTTATTTATTTGAATTATCTTAACACTGAACAGCATCAAAGTCAACTGGGACATGATGTGTTCATTACCTTCCTGAGATTTGGGAATAACTTGTGTAATTGGTGGCTTGGCAGGGCTGAGTTAATGGTTGGGCTCGATCTGAGAGGGCTTTTCCAGCTTTAATGATTCCATGATTCCTGTTGCACCAGGGATTGGAGAGCCAGAAACAAAAGAACAGTCTGAGGGCAGAAGTTGCCACTGTCCTATGCCTTGCCTTTAGTCCCCACTTGGTAAAATCATTTTATCACAAAAATCACAAAATCCCAAAACTTCCTCTCAGTCCTTTGTGTCCCAGGCTGAGCTTGGGTCACCTTCCAGCAGTCTCTGGTGAGTGGGGTGTGTGGTGTTTCAAACACAAATGGCCTTTCTCTTTGTCCAGTCCCCATCCAGCCCCAAGGATATCACTCCAATCTCCTGGACAAGCATTCAGTGGAAGAATTGTGTGTCTCTTTGTGTCTGGCTGATGAGTGCCATGGCAGAGGGAGACAAAGCAGCAGAATATGCTGTTTGCTAACAAGTCAAAACTCTTTTATTCTGCCTGCAGTAAAATCAATGTCTTCTCCTGGGTCCTGCTCCTGATAAGAGAATACAAAAGTGAGGGACACTCATGCAGTGCCTTCCATGGAAGGCTTTGAGAGATGCAGTTTATAAAGTTTTAAGCTACAAGCTGCTGGTATGCTCTGAGAAGGACGGGTGCAGTTTGGCTCTTTTAGGGCAGGAAATATTGTGGGTCCTTAAGAAAACCCCATTTACCCCTAATTCTCCTCCTGCCCCTTCCCTCTGCACCACTGAGGATACCTTCACACACTGAGACGTGGCAAATGGTCATGGAAAAGCTCCAGTTTTACCTTTCCTAAAGAAATTACTCTGTCTCTGCTAATTGATGGGTTTTAATCCCTGGGTAAATGCTTTTATTTGACCCTCCAGTATAGGAACTAAAATCCTATTACCTCTAACAAGAGCTGCAAGGCTAGAGGCCACATCTAAAATGAAGGTGATGTTTTTAACTCCTCTTTTCCTTCATTTTAGTGGAGATGAACATAAAAGTAAAGGAATCAGTGCAGGGAGGGTCAGAAATTGGTGTTAGAGGGTCAGAGGAAAGAGCTGACAGTACGGACTGACTCACTGAGGGGACAACACATCCTAAAAACACTGAAGAACTTGAGAATCTTGGGGTGAAGCAGCACAAGAACATCCTTCAAAAAAAAGAAGAGAAAATATTTGCCATTTTCCTGCATTAAGGCAAACAGGAATTGAACTGGAGTAATTTAGGAGTAAGTGGAGTAAATCAGGTTCCAGAGGCAGATCCAGACAAGTTTAGTTTAAAAACACAGAGACAAACCAATGGCAATTCAACTGTTAGTACAGCAACAATCAAGCCCTTCCTTCCTGCTTTCATTATTCCCAATAAATAATTCAGATTGTTTCAAATTCAGATGGTGAGTTTACTTTCAACAATTCACAGCACACCCCACTTTGGGTTTGCCTTTGATAGGGGAAATCATAAATTATCCTCTGCACTGGTAATGTCACACAGAACTAATCAGACATATAATCATGTATGATAGAAGTTCTCCTGTACTGAAATGATGTTAATTATGAGGATTTCATTTATTATTAATGTGGAAATATGTAGTTCTACTGTATAACTGGAATTAATGGACTGTAAATTTTGACAGCTTACGAACATCATCTTTTGTGTTTCTTAATTAGCCACATGTTGTTTCTTTTTTGGCTGGGCAAGCTTGTGCTGTGTTTGTATTACACTCTCTTTCTTGCCATAAATCAGAGCTAGGAGGTCAAAATGAAAGACTTAGGGACAGAATTCATTCTTTTTTGGAGATCATCCTTCAAAGTCAAGAATTTCTCTTACTTCTACAGCAACTGACGCTAGTATGAGTTAGGCAAAGATGCATTATAATTTAATTTATTTTATAAAAAGCAATGATTTGATTATTGATATTGCAGGAAAGCCCTATGAAAACCCCAAGCTGATATATAAGGCTGGATTAAGAGCAATGAAAGCAAATTCTCACTTATCAGGATTAATATTATCTTCTTTTTTTCCCCCTCCCTATGTTGAAAAAAAAAAGGAAATTAGACCATGTCAGGATATATTTTTGTCTCACTTGGGTTCCTTCATAAAATCCCATTAGGCCCTTATCAGCATCTTCACATGCCTAATAACTCATGAAATTTGCTCTAAGTGGTTTGGCCAACGACACACGGCTCATCTCTGGCATTAGCAGGAGATAAAGCCAAGAAAGTTCCCTGTTTCCTCACAAAACAACATCCATGAGATCTGGGATAATTCTTAAAGAAGGAGAAATGCTTCCCTGGGAGGGTGGCGAGGCCCAGGTTGTTATTCCATGGGTGCCCATCCCTGGGAGTGTCCAAGGGCAGGTTGGATGGGACTTGGAGCAACCTGGGCTGGTGGAAGGTGTCCCTGCCCATGGCAGGGGGTGGAATGAGATGATCTTTAAGGTCTCTTCCAATCCAAACCATCCTGTGATTCCACAGTTCTAAGAACACAACCAAGACCACGCCAAAGGCAAACCTGTGGCTGTAATTCCCCCTGAAAGAAAAACTTTTATTAGTAGTAAAATTGCAAAGAATAACCAATTGCTGAATTAATGATGAAGGAGAAAGAGCAGCCAGGAAGGATGCTGGTTCTGAGCTGGAGCTCCTGTGGTGCCCAAGAAACCCTGGCAGTTGTGCATATTAAACACTGTGAGCCTCTGAAGTTGTCTTGGACAAAGAAACAAACCTTGGTGAAAGGAAAGTACAAAGTCATTATGATTTTCAAACTCCAAGTCAATCAATCTCCTCCCTGCTGCTTGACCTCATGCCAGGTACCAAGTTCTCCCATAGTGGAATTATACTTGTAATGGAACAAACCTTCAGGAAACGCTTGCCAAAACTTGGAAACAAATCCCCCACTGTCTAAACATCCTAAAAAGAGAAATAACATGGAGCAAAGTGGGATTCTTACCTTCCCTAAACCCTGTGTTCAGCAATGCTGGATATTGAAGCTTCCCAGAGATATCTGAATGTGAATTTTAGTTTTAAACACTGAGAAAGCAACAGCTCAGAAAAACAAATAGTTTTGTACAGAATTGGATTTCCTTAAAGTGTCTTATCTGTTAATGTAACTTATGCTGTTGAATAACATGAAGCAGAATGCATGAGAGATTTATTTGTTTATGGGATGCTTCTTCTTTTTACAATCAAAAACCAAAGGATAAGTCCAAGCCAGTGGAGCAGCTGTCAGGAATTTCTGATGTTGGGCCCTATTTATTTGAGGGTCTGTGAACAGGAGCTCTCAGAACAGGCAAGCACAGCCCAGCCTGGGCTTTCCAAGGATTCCTGGCACTGGAACACCCTTTTTCACAACAACTGCAGGAAAGCAGAGCAAACCATGAGCAAGTGGGGCTCAGGATTGCTCTCAGCAATCCCCCATTCCATGGGTGTGCAAGATTGGTACCCATGGAAACCAGAGGTGGGATTGCATGGAAACATCAGAGCCACTTTTCCCTATTCATGGTTCCTCTTTCCAGCTCTTGGGTTCCCACACTGGCACTGTGCAATGGACCTGAAGAGCCACATGAAAGTCTGACATGGGAAAAGTTTGGATTTGGATCGTGATATGAGTTTAATATCCTCTTCTGAAAATGCTTCTGATGGAAAGGAGGGGTTTGTTGTAGGGCTTGGGGTCTGTGGTGAGATATTTCTAGCAGCAGAATTCTTCTGTTCTGCCCTAATATTTAGAATCACTCCCAAATCCAGTTCCAGTATATTTTTTGTAGCATTTCTGGCAGGGTTTTACCTCTGCTGGGAGCCTGCAGAAGGGAATGGACACCTTTGGCTGTTTATACAAGTGTGTTCCTTATGATAAAACTCTGAATTGAAGGGCTTTTCAAATGTTTCCCTTCCAAATCAGATTTCTATCTTCAATCAGGTTTTGACTAAATGAAAATTGAAGACAAATTGTGGTGATGGCAAAAAATATTATTTTTTGAAAATTATAACCAAAACAAAAGTGTTCATTTTAATTCTCTGAGTGACTAGTTCAAAGGAGAACTGGAAAATTTAATTTGAGCTATGAATCATAGGATCTTTAAGGTTGAAAAATACCTCTAAGATCATCAAGTCCATGGCTCTCTGTTGAAACATGGGAAGAACAACCTAAAGCCAAGGAGCTCTTGGACTCAAGTCCTTCTTCTCTGCCTTTGTTTGTGGAATGCTTTGTTGATAAGCTTTTCTCAATAATCATACTCATCCATAGAAATATTGGGTCTGGTTTTTCTCATTGTCATATTCTACACAGAGCTGGGGGAGGAAATTTAAAGCCTGTAACCTGACTTGTGGCTTTGGACTGCAGACAGGGTCTTTCATTGCACAAGATGATTTTGGTGAAGGACTGGATGTTTTAATGGCTGGGGGAGTGAGTAGCAACAGCAAATCACTGATTTTAGCACAGTCAGGCTGTTTTCAGGGCTGGAACACTCTGACTGTGGGGGTTTTTTACCAACATATGGAATATTTGCAAACAGCCACGGTACAGACTGGAAAGCCAAATAAACCTGTAGGATTTACTTTCTGTTTGAAACACACTCTGATCTCCCATTTCTACAGCCACCAACGAGGAAATAATTCACAAATCCCTATTGCAGGAGTGAGAACAAACACCAGAGTTACTGCTTGGTACTTAAGGCTTATGACAATGTGCATCCCACAGCTCTGTGGTTAAAAGGTCTCCCACGTTTACAGAATTTGTGAGTCAGTCCACTGAAATCTGCTCCTTTCCAAGGATGGTTGTAGTTATAACTGGAGTTGCTAAATTCTCTGGGACTTGGCTTTGGCAAGGAACTACTCATCTTGAAAAAGCAAGCAACTCTTTCACTGTTGTGCTGGTTTTTCGGGGTACTTTTCTTTCTTGGAGGAAAAAGAAAAGCCAGTAATGCAAACCCCAAGCCCTGCTCTGGTTGGGAGCTAAAAGTTCCTTATTCATCCAGTTTTTGGTCATAGAGGAGACCTGTGCATGGAGATTGTTTGGGGGTGGTGGGCTATGAAAACTCCTTCTGTCAGATGCCCCTCCTGTGCAATTTATGGAAAGAAATCAATCATGAGAGAAATGCATCAAAAACTTTTGTGCAAAAGAGTTGAGAGTGACAGATGGTCTGAGCCTGGAACATATGGATTTTGTCAGGCAACAGGCAAAAAATACATAAGATCATGTTGTGGAAAAGTAGGTGTAACCTCTGTGTGTGTACTCTGAGAGGGAAAGGAGGCGGTGGAGTGTTTCAAAACTTATCATCTTTCCTTTGACAACGATTTAGAGAAAAGTGGAAGAGAAAATACTTGGTCCTCCACCTTTCTAACCTCCCAAGAAAGGCTGGAGCCAGGGAAAACAGATGGTACTCAGGTGTCCTCTGGAATGAGGGTTATTCCACTCCCGCCAGATCTCCGTGGTGTGCAAAATATATGGTGCAAGTCACTAGCAGGAAACAAGTCATTAATTAATACCATCTCACTGCTCAAGGATCAGGCAGGTGAGGCAGAGAAGCAGTTGCCTCCAAGGAATCTGCCTAGCCAGGCAGGAGAAGGGGCACAGGAGGGATCACTGTCCCCACCTCCTCTACCTGCCACGTAGCCATCCATCATTACAAGTAATCAAGCCTTAAAATATTTGTCATCCCCAGGGCATGAAGCAGTTGGAGGTTCAGAGTATAAAGAGAACATCAGTGAAACAACAAAACAATCTGTCAAGTCAAGTCAAAAAAAAAAAAGGAAGGTGGAAAAACCAGATAGAATAACAGAAAAATTCTAATTAAATCCTTAACTGTAATTAAATTCAGAGTGACAAGACAAACAGCGCTTGCAGAATGATTTTTGCTGTTGAGGCATTTGCTGTATAATATGTTTTTTCTTAATGGCTACCACACTAGTTCTCCTTTGGGGAGTCTCAAGCAGGAGTTACCCCAGGAGCACGAATTACACCTTCCTTTCACTCCCAGATATTACTGGGTGCAGCCCTACAGGTGGTTTGAACTCAGGGCTTTCCAGGGAAAACAGGACATTAATCAAAACAGAGCCCGAGACATTCATCATCATCTTCCTCTCTCTTCCATTGTCACAGATCAACGCAGGCAGGGAACAGTGGGCTTGGCTGCAAATCAGCAATTTACTAATAACAGCATAATTAAAAGGAGAATTCCTTGAAGATCAGTTTAAAGCTACCTTTGGCAGTAACTGTTCCTAATTAAACTCAACAACTCTATTGCATTTTTTGGCTTTAAACTAACAGAGTGTGGGTTCTGATGGGATATTGGGAAGGAATTCCTCCCTGGGAGGGTGGGCAGGCCCTGGCACAGGGTGCCCAGAGAAGCTGTGGCTGCCCCTGGATCCCTGGGAGTGTCCAAGGCCAGGTTGGACGGGGCTTGGAGCACCCTGGGCTGGTGGAAGGTGTCCCTACCCATGGCAGGAGGTGGCACTGGGTGGTCCCTTCCAACCCAAACCATTCCATGAACTCCATGTTGGCTGGGATAGGCAGAATGGACTTAGAAGAATATTTGTTTAATAAGGAAACACTTTCAAGAGCATGCAGAAATTAATTTCCCTTCATTTTGTTCAGCCTTAACCAGAAATTAAAACAACAGCGAGCACTCAAGAAATATCAGCTTGTTAGAGTGAACAGATGGCAGCTCCGTGAAGATTGGTGTGAAGAAGATCACCAGTCCTTTTGTTTACAACACATACATGTCCTGTTTTGTTTTAATTATAGTGTTGTTTTTCCACCCAGGCTATTCACTTAACAAAACAACAAAAACAAACCCCTCCACCGCTGTGTTTATGTCAGCAAAGCTAATAAGCAACTCGCAAACTGGAACGGGGGAAGCAAATGCTCATGAATATTGAGGACTTTCTGATAGATGTGGTGTCTGCCTGTGTTGTTCGGATCCATCTTGATGTCCCTTGTGAAGTCAAAGGAAGCAGGAAAGAAAATCATCTTCAATGGCTGTCTGGCCACGAGCTGGGTGCTTTTGCTGCCTGGTTTTATGTTATGCTTTGTTAAATCCATTTAAGAGTCTTATGTTCATGAGACTGAAATATATAGGGGAGGCAAAACCAAATGCTTTCCCTTTTGTCAGAGGTTGTAGGTTTAAGAGGGGATTTAACTGCTTTCTAACTCTTTTATTGTCTCCTATCCTTTACACTGCGAATGGCAACATTTAATTACAGGTAACAAACACAGAAGCCGCTAATAGGATTATCCACAGCAGCTTTGGGTGCCTTGTGCTGCCTGGGAGGACAGGGAAAGGTGCAATCCGTGGCTGCAGCCTCGGCAGAGGTCACAGCCGTGTGGAAATAACCACGGGAGGGGCTGCAGGCTGTGTTTGGGCAGCAAAAACTATTTATTCAGCTCCCTCTGAGCCTCATTTGTAAGAATGCTCTGCTGCTTCCCATGGCTGTGACACCCTCTAGTGACACAGAGTCTGTGATTCTGTGACTCGGAGCCAGAGCTGCTGTCCCAGTGCAGGGGACACCGTGGCTCAGTGTCACCAGTGCCACCAACCACCACCCGGGGCTGAGCAGGCTTTGACATCGAAAAATCAACTTAAAAGCTATCACCAGCATGCTCAAACCTGCCGTAAATTTGGGAATAAACCAGGTAAAAAACACAGCTTTCCAGAACTTTAGTTTTCTATTATTTTTTTTCTCGGTGCTCAGTTCAGAAAAATCGTATCAATCTTCTCCTCTGTTCCTGACTTTTCTCAGTGTTTCACTTAAACCCCTGAGCTGCTGCAGCCTAGAAATACCCACGTTCTAATTGAGCTGCACCTCAGCTGTCAGTGCTAATACTCTTCAGTCAGTCAGTATTAAGCAAGGTTTAACAACGTTCTCTCCCATAAAAAAAAAGCCAAAGCAAATGACTGGTTACGTTTGACTTAAATCAACATCCTCGCCGAAACAAAAATGGGAAGTCACCGCGTTCTTCCGATGATAAATTTCGGGTGGTACATTATATATTACTTCTATTAAAATAATTTAATGCTTCAGAGAAGCCCTGGGAGCCTGCAGAGCTGCAGAACTCGTTACTGTCAGCATTACTGTCACCACTATATACAAGGCACCGTGTGCACACCCTGTATTTCATACCGAGCTTCTGCTTCTTTCAGGGAAGGTGAGGGACAGAGCTCATTAAATTAACCACTGCTTACTCTAATCTGTGCCTCCAGACCTCGTGTAGGTTGTAATCTAATGCCAAGGGCAACATTATTTGTTTTTCATCACCTTTCTGGCTGCTTTGCAGCAGTTTGGGGGAGTCCAAGTGCGGAGCTTGTTGAGGAAAGGTGTGGTGGGTGTGGAGATTCACATTACTCCCTTTTGCAGTTCAGAAACCCAGGCACAGGATTTGACATCGATGTCAAAAATACACTCCAGTTCCGATTGCCAGTGGGGATGGTTCATGCAATGATTATTTCAGACTATTTACCATTTCCCAGGGCTGTGGGAATAATTTTAGGCTGCTTCAGCTGCTCTGCTCTCGTGAAATACGACGTCAGACATCAAGCTGGGAACTCGTACAATACAGGGCATATACTCAGAGCCCATCTTTCAAAACTTAGCTTCAGTGATTTCCCTGTCATCACACAGTTAATCTGAGCTCCTTCAGCTGCCTCCCTCCCACGGGCAACTTTCCTCCTCCTAAAATCCCTGCCTATCCTCTTCCTTTCTGCTAACTCCACACAAAAACCAGTGGAGTGCTCCAGACACTCTCTGTCTTCACCATGAGAGGAGTTTTGCTTAAAGACTCAGAGGAAAAGAAGGCAAAGAGAAGGTTGTTACAGATGCTACTGTTGTGTCCATCATAGATGGGCTGAGAGCCCCAAATCTGTGGTTTCTCCCTTCTGGTTGAAGCCTTCTCTGTGTTATCCTTTCAGTAACACTGTGTCTGGCCTCTGGGGTGTAATGGAAGTTCTCAGGTTTTTGGGAAAAAAAGCAGGATGACAAAAGACATGATGCAAAGCCAGCTCTTTCTTCTGTCTTCCCACCCCCAGCCTTTCCTTCTCCTTCCCTTTGCTGTGGCTGGAGCCACCACTGCAGCATTCCAGTTATTTCACATAACCAAATGCAAGTTTAACAGAAATATTAACTTTTGTTTTAGAGGAAACCTTCAGTGCTTAAATGGGACAGGGGCCATGAGGACAGAAGTGATTTTTAGACCATGAGATTTAAGATATCATTAAAGCTGAGAAGTTATCAGCCTCATAGCACTACACTTGTATTTTATTTCATTTCTCTCTCATAAGAATCTTACTTGTGGTCCATGTGACTATTAGTCTTTTGGGAGGGAAACATAGCAAGTTGCTCTTCAAGTTGCTGTATCCCTTAACATTTTTTCTAAATTGTGTAAAAAAGGTTTGGCTGTAAATATTGGTGACGTGACCCTGAATTTTTCTGGCAGTGACTTTCAGTGGAGAATGGGGAATGCACAATTTATTTCTGCAGGGCGAGTGGCCCACAGGGGAACCAACAGAAAACATTCCTCCTCCAAGGAGCTGGTTTTCCTTGCAGCTCAGCCAGTTGCACAGTTCAATCATCCCCCTGGCACTTCCCACAGGGAAAGCTTGAGGGTCATTTTGGGTTTTCTCCCCTTGGCTCCCAAAACCTTCCCAGCCTGCCCAGGCTGCTGTTGTTTGCAATGTCAGGTGGAGGAAACTGGAGCTTTGGTGAAGTTCTCTCTCATTAAAGTGCTGGGTTTAGTCAAAGGCAATGAACACTTGACCTGCTTTATCCTTTCAGCTCCTCCCTTTACTCTCCTGCTTTGGTGAGTTTGTGTGAAGCCAACACATGAGGCTTGATAAGGGCAAACCAACCTAGGAGATCTCTATCAAAAACACCAGGAACTCCTATTAAAAGGTTGCTCAGCTCCATTTCTCCATAACAACTCACATCAGAGTCGAAGCTGCTACTGTTCCATATCGATTTTTTTTTTCCCTCAAAAATGTGAAAACTGTGATTTCTCCTTGCCCATCTGCTTTTATAGAGCCTCACATTCCTCTCTCTGATCCTGTAACATGATGGCAGCTAAGACTCAATAAACTGCTTGGTTAACCAGGCACAATAAGGAACTTGAGGTTTGGTAGCCAGGGACTCAACATGCCTCCAAAAAACCTAGATCAGACTGGCCTTTGAAATTTCACTGAGGTCTTGCAGCTCTCCTGTGACCACCACAGCTGTTGGAGGCACCAGAAACACTCTCCTAAATGGACCAAAGGAGGAAAAATCACTGCATTTGATGACACAGCCCCGTTTCAATCAGCTGCTTAAAATATCTGGACGAAGCATGAATTAGCAGAGAAAATATTCAGTATTTTTAAAGCTTTCATTAAAAAAAGAAGAAAGCAGACCGTTGTTTCCCAGTGTGGGATGATGGCTGTGGGATTAAGTGTGATTTTGGATGTTTGACACTCGCATGGAGCCATATGCACAGTTGGCTGGGCTGAGCCATGGAACTGCAGCAGTGCTGCTGAAGACAGGAACAGTGTGTTGGAGACTAAAGCATCCTGTTCAACCTGCTACAGCCTGTTCTCACATGGGGAATTGGAACAGATTCCACGAGGAGGGATTAGAAAATGCTCAAATAGGTATGGGAAGGCACAAGTTGCTGCTGTATTGATGCCTGTCTCTACTGGCTGACTAATGTCACTGAAGCATTGTGAATAAATCAGGCCCAAAATTATTAGTGACTTGAAAGGTGATGTATTAAAATGGAGTTAAATGTTCATACCTAAGCCAGAAATGTGCCCTCACAGCCCAGAGCCTCCTGTGCCCTGTGTGGGCAGCAGAATAGGGGGGATTCTGCCCCTCTGTCCCCCCAGGTGACATCCCACCTGCAGAGCTGCTCCAGCCCTGGGGACCAGCACAGGGAGGACATGGAACTGCTGGAGAGTCCAGAGGAGGCACCAGCATGGTCAGAGAGCTGGAGCAGCTCTGCTGGGAGAGCTGGGATAGTCCAGCCTGGAGAAGAGAAGCTTTGGAGTGACCTCATTGTGGTCTTGTAGTGCCTGAAGGGGCTACAAGAAAGATGGAGAGAAACTATTTAAAAGGGCCTGGAGGGACAGGACACAGGGAATGGCTTCAAACTGCCAGAGAGCAGGGATAGATGGGATATTGGGAAGGAATTCCTCCCTGGCAGGGTGGGCAGGCCCTGGCACAGGGTGCCCAGAGAAGCTGTGGCTGCCCCTGGATCCCTGAAAGTGTCCAAAGCCAGGTTGGACAGGGCTTGGAGCACCCTGGGCTGGTGGAAGGTGTCCCTGCCTGTGGCAGGGAGTGGCACCGGGTGGGCTTTAAGGTCCCTTCCAACCCAAAGCATTTAATGATTATGTAATATCTTATGAATTAATAGCAGGCAGTGTATGTAGCACCCTTGTGGCCATGTGGATTCCAACTCTGCTTTTGTTAACCTTATATTCTGGTGAAATTTAGAGCCCAACAAGGGCTGAAGAGAGATTTTGGACTGGTAAAGGTTGTATTAGCACAAACCCCAAAATTTACACTGCACCAACACCACTCTTCTGACACTGCTGGAAAAAATCAATGTACAATAGGTGATGGGTAATGTTCTACTAAGTGTAGTTATCTGGTGGTGTAGCCACTCCCACTTGAATAACTTTGCATTCTTACCCATCTAGATGACCTTAAATGCATAATAATTCATCCTTTTTGCCCCATGAAAAATACAGAATGTCAAAGGAGACCCAAACCATTTCTTTTCATAAATGTGCTTTTTTTTTTGCTCTAGAAACGTAACATTACGAGCACCTCAATTTTCTCACCAGTCACAAGTAGTAAATAACTTAACTGTGTCACATTATAGCCATTTAACAAATATTCCCCAACCAGCAGCAACATTTAGCTCTGTGAAATAGATTTGTTCTGGATATAAAGCGAGGAGAGCAAAGACGTATTTCTTGGCCCTCGTGGATAGACGTGATGGAAGCGGACGAGGTGACTTGAATTAAGATGGAGCCTGTGCATAACGAGCATCCCCTGGCCAGGGATGTTTATACACATTTCCTCCCAGCCTTCCCTTTCCCCTCCCTCCCAAGTGCCGCTTATTATGCCTTTTTTCCCCCCACTGATAAGTGGATTTTCAAGTTATGTCGCAGTTTTCTCACTCCCGGATAAATGTGGGTAATATATCTCTCATAAAATGTTACTACCCAGATGGGACCGAGAAAACTTTTCTTCCCCCAGTTTATGAAGCCGTCGTTAGTAATATCTACCACTTATGAATAATAAAGCAAAATGGCCTTTGGCAAGTGCGAGAGTTTTGTTTTGCTTTCTGTGGAAATCCTTGAAGGAGAGGAAAGCTCGGAAATGGAGTGATCAAAGCCTATGATATCCCATTTCCTCAGGTGCAGTTGCTCTGATTCACATGGGTGATATCTTTTGCACGTGCAGCAAAGCCTTGCCTTGGCTCTTTTATTTTTTGCCACTGCAACAGACAAATCTCAGCCAGTTCTCACTCTGTATTTCTAATGAGTAAACAGAGAGGAGCTTGGGTGCTACTTTCTTTTTATTTGGTTTCATACAATCCTTGTCTGTCTTTGGGATGGCAGATGAAGGAAGATATCACTAATAAATGGGAATCGACAGCCAGTAAACATAATCTGGGATAAAGACTGGCCAGAGGAAGAAGAGCAGATGATAAAGCTCTACAGTTTGACTTTATTAGGAAATAAATGGTGGTGAAGGGTAATTGTTTCCTATATAACTGCAGCTGTAAAAACGGGGAATATCTGTCTGGTTCTGGGTTATCAGTGCCTTGGGAACTGCCAGGAGACTGTTCTGAGTTCAGACAGAAGCATGGAATATCCTGAGCTGGAAGGGCCCCACAAGGACCATCAATCCAACCCCTGGCCCTGCACAGACACCCCAACAATCCCACCCTGTCCCTCAGAGCATCATCCAAACCCTCCTGGAGCTCTGGCTGCCTTGGGGCTGCTGAAGACAACAATAGTGTGTTGGACTGGAACAAGATGGTCCCTTCCAACCCAAATCATTGTGTCTTTCGGTAGTTCTATGAAGTGGAAAGTGATGAACAGGAATTTTACAAGGAATGCAAAGTCACTTTGTTACCTCAGACATAAACAAACCAGGAATCTCCTGCAGGCTTGGGAGATGTAGTAAGTTTGAGGTTTGTCCCAAAGTCTTCAGTTTCTAAAAGGAAAATGAAATATTTGCCTCATTGTGTCTCTGGCAGCGCACAGAGTTGCTTTTGTTCATGTTTTGATTTACAGAGCGAGGCTCTATCAGACATCTGTTGCTGGATGGATTAACAACATCCAGTATTTATTTCCCAGCATGTGATACAAACTTCTTCGGCAGTGAAAGAGCAGAGAAGAACAGGCACTATAAATTGATGCAGTATTTCAAGGAAGAGAAAAACCAAATTCACTAATCATACAGTAAATTATTAAAACATTCCTTTCACTTATCATAACAACAAAGGACAAGAGACAGAATGGTACATATTTCTAAAAAAAGAAATATGTTTGTGTCTATATTTATTTTGGCGTGTTCTGTACTAATTTAGTGGGTATTGTGATGGAACCTGTGATCAAATCAAAGTGATCACTCTGCAGAGTCAAGGATCTCTGCCTAATTTTAAGCATATGAATAATATGACTGATTCAAGTAGGCTTACCCGGAGGTTTAAAATTGTGTTGCAAATTCTTCTCATAGCTGGAGCCTTATTTTCTTGCTAATCCACAAGTATATCAAATATCAAGCCTTCATCTAATTTGATTTAATTACTAAGAAGTGAAATGAACGGTGTCGATATGGGAGGTAAGGGGGGGGGAGGTTAAAAATATGGCACTTGAGACAGAAACCCGAGTGTTCTGCTGAGAATTCAGAGTGATTTGCTGACGTGCAGTTTGTGGCTATTGACTTCTGGTTTATGTCTTGGACTTTCAGGACCAGGATTTACTCAGTTCTATCCAAATATCAAGCAAATCTTAAGCTCCCATTAATTGAATGCAAACAGATAAAATAAATACCACAGATGATATGACTTTTGCAAATTTGGATGCTTTGCTGCTGAAAGCTTTCTGATCCTGTAAAGACAATGCAATCCACTTGTTTATGTCATTTTTCTTGCTCTAAAAGGAAACTAAGCTTAATAACCTCTATAAAATGACTGATGATGCAAAAATTCAGGCATGTATGTGCATACACAGGTGGGTCCAGGCAGATCTCAGCTCTTCATTCCGAGCTGGTTAGGCTCAGTTCCAGTCTGAAAACCATGTAATGATGCAAATGGAATGAATTAAATCCTCATCATCCCAAGGACATTTGAACAAAAGACTTTCACAGGAGATCTCTGGAGAAAAGGAGGCTCAGGGGAGACCTTATCCCTGAAAGGAGGTTGTAGCCAGAGGGGATCAGTCCCTTCTCCCAGGTAACAAGTGATAGGACATGGGGAAATGGCCTTAAGTTGCATCAGGAAAGGTTCAATTTTGATATCAGGAAAAAAATCTTCACTGAAAGAGTGGAGAAGCACTGAAAGAGGCTGCCCAGGGAAGGGTGGAGTCCCCATCCCTGGAAGGGTTTGGAAAACAAGTGGATGTGGCAATTCATGACATGCTTTAGTGGATGTTTGGTCAAAGGTTAGACTTGAAGATCTTGGAGGCCTTTCCCAGCCTTGAGGATTCTGTGATTCTCTGAAGAGATTTGGGATGCTGGGCCACCTGTGTAAATCATCCTGACAATTTCTGAACATGAATGATATAAAAATGGGGTTAACATTTCTGTTGTAAGCTTTGGTAGATGGTAATACAGAAGATCTTCAGTGACCTCATCATTGCCTACAGCTTCCTCAAGAGGGGCAGGCACTGATCTCTACCCTGTGAGGACCAGGGACAGCACCCAGGGAAGGGCTGGAGTTGTGTCAGGGCAGGCTCAGGTTGGATCTCAGGGAAAGGTTCTTCCCTCAGAGGGTGGGGGGCGCTGCCCAGGCTCCCCAGGGCAGTGGGCACAGCCCCAAGGCTGCCAGAGCTCCAGGAGGGTTTGGATGATGCTCTGGGGCACAGGGGGGGACTCTTGGGGATGGACCTGGGCAGGGCTGAGGATTAGACTGGATGGTCCTTATGGGTCACTCCCAGCTCAGCATATCCTGGGATTCTCTGATTCTGTGACAGTAAATGGTTGCATGGTGGTGGTTTGCTGTTGTCTTATATATTTATGAACATCAGACACAGTCCTGGGTGGTGACCCCTTTTTAACCACTCATGGTACCCAGGGCCCAGTGCTGTTTGAGCCATAATCTTCCTAAATCATTCATGTGCCTGGGCATGTCCATAACTCTTGATCCACCAAGAATCCAAAGAGGATTCTCCCACCAGGTCAATCCAAGGAGTTAAGACATCCACAGGAGAGCTAATTGCACTGCCTCATCTGTCCTCCCTGTGCACAGAGCAGAGTCACTTTTTATGGCAGGATTTCTCATAATCCACCTTCTCTCTTCTGCTACAAATGATTTGCAGTAAAACAATATTATTTTCAAGAAAGGCTCCTTACATTGTTTCTAGTCAGTCTTTAATCACCTGTAGGTTTTTCCTGTATGCCTTGTTATAAATTTTCAAGACTGAGAAGATTTATCTACTAAAGGTTCAGAGCTACTTGTATAATGAATTCCCATGTTCTTTAAAACTACTAATCAATGAAGATACATTTTCCAAATGACTTCCCGTAACATATGTTGTGTGCTGCTGGCTCCTGAGAGATTCTGGAGATTTATGTGAAATATCATTTTCAGACTTCACAAACTTCCAAAGTTACAGATTGCCTTCACAGGAGTGTTTGTTCCCCCACTTGTGCTCAGTCATACACTGCACAATCTTATGTCTTATTTGTGTATAAACACAAGCAGAAGTCAGGGTATATGATTATATTACACCTGGCTTTGATAAATTCCATTCAAATTGAACAGCATTGGAAAGAACATGGAATTATTACTTATTTTATTAATTTCTAGTCATGCTAATAAGAAACAAATCTTCTTCCTATGACCCACGTTATTTTGTTACCACAATAGTATTTTAACAACATTTCTTTGAAATATTAAACAGAAATTAAAAACTGTATTGACATATTAGTTTTTAATTTCAGCTCAATTTTAAATTCCAAACCACAGGGATTATTTTTCGAGACAAACCCATTGCTCTGGGGGACAAGGTGGGCATCGGGCACAGGGCGGGCTCCATGGGCTCGGAGGGCTTTTCCAACCTTCATGGTTCTATTTTTTGCATAAATTAGTTGCTTTTTACAAGCATGTATGAATATTTAAGTATAGACTGAAGACAAAATTAATAGAAGGTAAGGAAAAGCACTGGGAGGAAATGGAATAAGCAGAGACTCTGCAATTCTGAGAACATTGGGATGTATTTCCCACATCCTACAGCTACCCAGCCTTTGATTCAACGCTGAGAGACAGTTGCCCCATTGAAAATTCTTCTTCCTAAAGAATAACAAGTTTCCTTTCAGGATCTTCTGAAATGTTGAGTAATGATGGCAATATATTGTGAGCAGCAGTGCTGATAAAATGGGTTGGGAAGCTGAGCTGATTCAAGTCCCATGAAAAAAAAACCATTATCCCATTAGAAATAGGATGTCAAGGAGAGAATTATAAGCCCAACTACCATGTAACACCTGGGTCTCCTCAGTGCAGATCAGCCCCGGAGGTGGGTAACTACTCATTATAGGAATATGAGTGTTTATACAGAGTTCTTATCCTCTTTCTGAGAAACTATCCTAAATCTGCCCAGGGAAATGGGAAGTGCATTACTGGAAGTGCTAAAAAATGTGTGGATGTGGCATTTGAGGACATGGTTAGTGGTGAACATCTGGGTTGGGTTGAGGGTTGGACTTGATGATCATAGAAGTCTTTTCCAGCCTCAAGAATCCAAAGATTGCCTGGTAATCCCAAAGTTCTGCTCAGAGATATAATGTGTAAATCACATTGTCTGACAATGTGTGAGAAGTAACTTCTCATATCCCATAAAGACAGCTGACTTCTCCTGTGAAAATTTGTCCTTGACCTTGTACATCAACACTCTGTGTTTTAATGGAATTCATCCTGATGGTGCCCCAGTTTGATGGTCTCAATTCAGTTGAAAAGGCAATTTGCTTTGATGACGCACATTATTTATTCGCTGTAGAAAGGAAAGAAAACTATTTTGGGAAGCAGGTAGTTTTCCAAGAAACTGGGCACGAGGGATTCATTTACATGAGCAAAACAAATCTACTTTTGAAAGAGAAATAAGAGCAACTTTACATAATTTTCTCAAAGCAAGGCTGCTATATTTAGTTCTGAAGATTTTCGAGTTTCTGCAGCTTTCAAACCCAGGACTTTCTTTTTATCATTAAGGGTCTCCAAGATCCATTCCAAGCAGAGTTAATTGCATCCTGTGTTGAGAGTAAAGGGTCTTTATAGGATTTTGCAGGACATTTACAGGGCATTTGTGGCACATATTCTGTACCAGAGAGCAGAGATCAGTGCACAGATCTCACCAGTGCAAATCACAGTGAGTGAGTTAAAGATTTCTTTGTTCATCAAAGTTCAGATATTTTATACAGACAAATTTGTATCAAAGTACCTCTAAACTCTATCAAAGCCTTGCAGGTGGAATTCCTGTCTCCTGTGCTCTCGTGGCCAGCACAGCCAGACCTTCCAAGGATTCAGTCAGGGAGCCACTGGTGCAGCTGCAGTTCCAGGGGGGTTGGATTTAATGGGAAACAAAGCAGCACTGCAGCAGGACATTGTGCCTTGCCCAGCTCTAATGGCTCTCCTGGCATCATAAAGGATATTAAGTGAAGAAAAAGACCCTGCAGGATGTACTAATTCTCACTCACTGTTTCACACTGCCACTTTCTTTGCCTCATCTTTCCCTATGGTTAGACAGCTCCTGCAGCAGCATATGCTGGAGGTAACGGATGGAACCATTCGGGGCCATTGAAGACCAGGAGGTTTTTAATCTCAGCCCAGGAACAAAAACTTCCACGTGCAAAGCAAATGGGCCTGAACGAGCCAGAGCTGAACTGCTGAAATCAGCAGGGGCTGCTTGGAGATACAGCTCAGGATTTCAGGGAATCACAGACTGCTTTGGGTTGGAAGGGACCTCAAAGCCCACCCAGTCCCATCCTGTGGCATGACCAAGGACACCTTCCACCAGCCCAGGGTGCTCCAAACCCTGTCTAACCTGGCCTTGGACACTCCCAGGGATCCAGGGGCAGCCACAGCTTCTCTGGGCACCCTGTGCCAGGACCTGCCCACCCTCACTGGGAAGATTTTTTCCCTGATATCTCCTCCAAACCCACTTTCTTTCAGCTTAAAGCCAATTTCACACAATCCTGCTTTCAAGGAGATCACTGGATCTCCCTTAACCTCCCTTCTCTGCTCCTCCCTCTGCCGTCCATACATGTCTAGAATGGAAGTAGAGGTCAAACAAGGCTTTTCTTCCCATCCTGCCTATGGAAAGTCTCTGTCTTTTACCACTTGCATTCCCTGAAAGGACTGGTTACATCCAACCTTGTAGTATCAACAACAAAAGATCCAATTTGATCTGCCAGGAGAAGTTGGTGCAGGAAGAATATTGCTGGGAACAATATTTCTGGGTCTAAATGCCTTTAAAAACCCATTTGTTACTTCTCTGTGTTGAATTTGTAATTTAAAAGGATTTTTTTGGTCCAGTTTTCTCAGAATTTTGTCAGTCTTATGTTTCATCCCTGGGAATGTCCTAGGCCAGGTTGGATGGGGCTTGGAGAAACCTGGGCTAGGAGAAGGTGTCCCTGCCCAGGGGAAGAATGAGATGATCTTTAAGATCCCTTCCAATCCAAACCATTCTGTGGTTCCATGGAAAAATGGTATAATAAGATCATGTAATCACTATAAAGCATTGGAAATATGTCCTGATTGCAGAGACCATCCAGACATTCCTCAGTGCAGATTTGGAAGAAGCTTTATTGAGTTTTAAAATTATTTACTGGTATCATTTTCCATCATTCCAGCTATTTCACATTTAGCTCGCCAAATACTGGTATTTTTAATTAAAACTGTTAATTAAATTCTTAATAAAAAATGTGGCATATGTGAAAATATGCTGATGCTTCAGTAGTTTGTGCTGGAATGTAAAAAAAAAAGTATTTCATAATTCCCTGCTGAACAGAAATTCTGATTTTCAGCTTTAATCAATATTTGCATTCTTTAAAAATCCTTCTAAAATTTATCTTAGAGTTGTGTGGGGATTTTTGTCCCAGGTAAAATAGTTAAATATTCAAGATATAAATTTTTCAGCCTCCTTGTGTTGGATTTGGTGCCATTTGAGGTATTTTCCTTTTGAAAAAAAAGAGTAAAAAATCTATTAACTATAAAAATGTACTCAATTTTAGAAATTGGTTTTATGTCAAGGATTTAAATGGGTTTAATTGAGATTCATGCCACTGAAGGTGAAAAAAGAACCAAGGGAATCTTTGTAGAAGGATGTAACAAAGTGAATTCTAATTCTCTACGTGGGGAGTTCACTGCAAGCCCTGCCCTATCCAACAGAGAGCAAAGCATTTTCACAGCTCAGATCTTTGGTAGAACATTCTCTTGGGGCAGAACAAATCACTCTGGAGGGTCTATTCCTTCCATCACCCATGAGAAGAGACTTCCCACACTATGGAGGACCTGTCCATATTTGTCAAATGGATGAAGTCAGGTGAAATGAATCCAAACCCATCAGGCTCTAGCCCAGTATCTGCTATTCCTTTGTTTCAGCAATAGACTATTGTAATTTCATGGAATCCTGGAATCCCTGAGGCTGGAAAAGCCCTGGAGCCCACAGAGCCCACCCTGTGCCCGATGCCCACCTTGTCCCCCAGCCCAGAGCTCTGAGTGCCACGGCCAGTCCTGCCTTGGGCACCTCCAGAGCTGGGCACTCCAACCCTCCCTGGGCAGCCCCTGCCAAGGCCTGACCACCCTTTCCAGGCACAAATTCCTCCCCATGTCCCACCTGCCCCTGCCCTGTCCCAGCCTGAGGCCGTTCCCTCTCCTCCTTCAGAGAAAACCCTCGAAGCTGCACTTCCTCCTGAGTCAGTTTGCACCACCCTATGCAGACCTATTTTTGGCAGAAAGCCCACGAAAGCGAGTTCATGTGAACCAGAGATCGCACTGCCCTGCTCTGAGTGCTTTTCCTTCACTGCACTTGAGAAGAAGCATATGCAGCAGGGGGGGAAGCCTGAAGAGAACGTGGTATCACATTCCAGAAATGTCACCCTTCGTGGATCACAAGTCTAAGTGGAAGGTGTTAAATGTCTTGCTCCAGCTCTGTCACTGCTGCAGTACTTGGTTCATCATTCACACTATGAGCATGTAACTGGATCATGAAATCACTCTAAAGGAGCTCTTAGAGAAAATTCAGAGCCTTTAGGCTTAGTGTTCGTGTTTTGTTGAACAATAAATGTCTGTGTTGTTTCCAACCCTGGTCCTCTCTCCATGCTCAAAGACGCTGAGACAAGTCTCAACAACGTGCGTAGGAAGATGCTTTTTCTCCCTTGATTTCAAGGGGTTTACTCCTAATTTACATCCTGACACACAAGAAGGAATCCATCTGCACAAATGCACCTTTCCAGCAGACCTTTCATCTGCCAAATCTGACCTTTAGCTGCAGTTTTTCCACCTTCTAACATCTCTGTGTTGAATGACAGCTTCATGATGAGGGGACAACAGAAATGCTCAGGGAAATGTGAATGTTGGCTCTAACCTTTGGTGTGCTGGTACCGAGAGGGTTTTAGACCTTCAGACATTCTGGGACCCACTTTAGAGGTGAAGTCCTATGGAAAGCTCTTAATAAAGTTTGAATAAGCATTGAGTTTGCAAAAAACTCTTCAAAATGCCTGATCCCTGGGATATCTCCCCATGCCTAATTGGGATTCAGGAGTTCCTTCACTGTCAAACGTGTGATAAATGCCAAAGCAGCACAAGCACGTTCTGCTCAGTGTGAAGCTAAAGGCGTGTTTGCCTTTAGACCTGTGAATTTAATAGACAAGTTTCTAAGCCAGCCCTATTCTTTTTGCCTTGACATGGTTGGTCTGAGTGGAAAAAAATGGAAAGATTTTATTTTTTTCCCTTTTTTCCCCCCCATGCACTATTAGTTTGTCTGCAGGGAACAAAGGCACAGCTTGCAAGTGAAGGGAAAAAAAAACAACAAGCTTCTTTTGCTACCCTAAAGTGTGGGGGTTTTAATAACACAGTATTGAAAGTTCAATGTCAGCAGCATTTACTCTCGAGATGATCAGGAATTCAAACAATTCGTGGCACCTATTTGCATATGTAACTGACAGAATGTCATTTCATCTGTCCCAACAAAGGAAATGAAAGATTTGAACATTAATTTGTAGGGTTTTTTTGAAAATGAAAAGTCTTCTGCGGTGCTCCTGTTAAGACGCAGAAAATGAAGAACTGAAGTTTTGTAGTCTTTTATTCACCTTTTTTCTTCTCTTTTTCAAGTCAAAGAATATTGTGAAAATAAAATGAGAACCTCAAAGGCTGATCTCCAGATACTTAAAGTTTTGTTATCCCTTATTCACCTTGTTAGAGGCAGTGAGAAGTAAAGAGAAAGACACAGATTCTCTTGTGCGAACGCCCTTTCTGAGCGAGGAAGACCCTTTTCCTGCAGCTATTTTCTGGTCATTTATCCTCCTGGAGCAGAACCTCTGGTCAAAGGCAGAGAGTCTTCCCAAAATATTCAGGAACAAAAGGTTACAGAAGAACCAGGTTCAGATACAGGTTTTGTTAATGGGGGAATAGATCTGACCTTGAGTGTTCTATCTCTCAGGTAAGAAAAACAGCAGGTTTGCAGAATGCTCTGGGCACCCAGGCAGAGAGACAAGAAACCAAACAATGAAAACACAAACCTTGCTGATACAAACTCCCTTTCTCTATCTTTGTCCCCATATTTTAAGAACATGTGCAAAAGAACTCCTTTTGTTAGAAACTGGGATGCACCTCCAAACTACCAGCACTTCAGAACCACATCCAGTCCCATCACTCCTGCTTATCTGGAGACACAGAGACATCTGGGTTGGCCAACTGTGGAAAAAAGTGTTTCTCTGCTAGTTTGAGCTTGAAAAGCCTCCCTGTGTTTAGTGGTCATTGTCACCACTGCCCGTGTTGTCCTGAGTGTGGCCCCCACTGACCAACTTGGGCCAGACGAGGGTGGGAACCCTCAGACAAATTGTACAGAAAGATTGCTTTTAATGCAAGTTAAGAATGAAGACTGACTTTTAAGTTCTTGCAGCAATTAAATACTTGAGTTCTTGAGTGGCCCAAACTACCGTAACCAAGTTATTCACCCTGGCTGTAGAATCATGGAATGGTTTGGGGTGGAAGGGACTTTAAAGACCATTTAGTTCCACCCCCTGCCATGGGTGGGGACACCTTTTATTAGACAGGTTGCCCCAACCTGGCCTTGGACCCTTCCAGGGATCCAGGGGCAGCCACAGCTTCTCTGGGCACCCTGTGCCAGGGCCTGCCCACCCTCCCAGGGAAGATTTTGTTCCTAATATCCAATCTAAACCCACTGTTCCAGTTTGAAGCCGTTCACCCTTGTCAAAAGAGGTGTTTGAATCTTCTTATAGGCAAATAAACTTTTGTAAACATTGATGAGTTGGTAAATGGGAAACAAACTCGGCTTTTGTTGAAAGGGAAACCAACAATTTATTGCTCAGACATGCCCTGGCTCCTTTCCTCCTTCCAAGGATGTGTGATTTACCATTTGCTTGGCTGTGTCCTGAGCCAGGATGAGAGGAAATGGCCTCAAGTTGCACCAGGGGAGCTTCAAAACCTCCAACAGTGAGCTCCCAAATTGGAATTCAGAGACTGGAGTGGCTGAGGGAGCTCCAGAAAAATAACAACCCCCCTTTGTGCTGTGAGCAGCCNAATGGGAAACAAACTCGGCTTTTGCTGAAAGGGAAACCAACAATTGATTGCTTAGACATGCCCTAAACCAGCTCTGCTCAAGGAATGCTGCCCATGGATTGTGATAAGTTCCACCAGAACCCTGCAGCTCAGCCCTCTGCATTAGCAGCTCCCTTCCCACTCTCCCCTGCAGCTCAAGGTGCCTCAGCAGTGGCCCCAGATTTCATTAATAAATGAAAAAGGAAATAGTTTTATTATAGTTTCAAGAAGGAAAGAAAGCCCCAGAACCTTCCACAGCTTGCTCTCCTGCAGACAAAACTTGCTTAAGTGAGGTGGAAACTGGAAGAGAGGAAGAGTTCCTGAACTTTTGCTTCTCCTTTGGCTTCAGAAGATAATGATGGTGATAGCGAAGCACCCACCACTGTAATTGCACACAGATAGGGTTTGTAACCATCTGCAGGTTGAGATCTCGGGGGGGAAAGGGAAGATTAACCAATTCCCTGGGCAGAGCCCCCTACGTCATCCCACAGCTCTGGTCAAGCTCTCAATTAAGGGCAGAAAGGAAGTCCAGCCCTAATAAAAGGTGAGAAAGAGGGTAGGTGGTGGGGTTTGGTTTCTTAAGGATTTGATTATCTTCATTTGCAGCTTGGAGTGTTCCTGGAAGGGTTGTGGTTTGGACTCTCCTGCTGGGAACAGACATTCAGGTGGGTGAGTAGCTTGGCTGGGATTTTGTATGGCTTTTGTGGGGCTATTTTGAGGAGACTTTCAGTTTTGGACTAGTAGTCCTGGTTGCTCTTAAATTGGAGGCTGTCTGATGCTTTGTACTCCTGTGTGCTTTTCACATGCTGCTCTCAAAGTGACTGAGTAACAATTCTGATACCCCCGAGGTTAAAAACTATGAGTTCCCCTTTATAAAGTAATGAGAGAAGATGGAGCCACAGGAAGCAGCATCCTGACTATTCTCCTTTTGGATTAATGACCCTGATGACAATAAGTGGAAAAGCAAAGCAGGCAGGAATTAGAATTACACAAGCAATGAAGCCTCAGGTTACCTTTCCCTCTGAATTTCTGCCTCCTTGTGTGTCATCTCTAAAATTTTCATTATATACTCCAAGTTTTGTCAGTAGAATGTTCACAGCCATGAAATGACACCATTAGGTACGTTCTGCACTGCCTTGTACCCTTTGCATGTTTAAGCAAAGTGGAGTAAGTTGTTTAACCAGGCACAGAAATCAGAGATGATATTGCCTGACCCAGCTGACCCCAACATAAAACACCACGGGAAGCATCTACTGAGGAAATGGGGTGCTTAAAATAATTGTGTGTGTGTATGTTTCTCTCAGCTGTGCATTTCTGTGGACCTAAAGCACTGCAAATATCATGGATTTATTTGCATTCAGAACTGTCTTTATCTCTGCTCAGTGTAGGAAAGGCAGCTGTGATGCTTTAGGGTTGCTGGTTTTTTTGCCATGAGAACTTGCAGCCTCACTTTCTGCTCTCAGATTGTTTCCTGCCCTTGTGAGGCAGGAATTATTAGCAGGGCTTTTCCCCTGGTGTCTGGGAGAGCTCAGGGGCTCCTCTGCTCTCTAAGGAAATGCTGATGTGAGAAGACAGGTCCCTGTTGCTGGGAAATGGTGAGCTGGTCGTGGAGCCTCTGCTGAGCCCAAAGGGTGGCAATAGGGCTGAGCCTGCAGCAGCTCAGCAGGGCAATCAGTTGGAGGGTGTCTGTCCCCATGGGTCACCGTGGGAGGAGAAGTCACCCCTGAGCTGTCAGAACCTGCCCCAACATGGGGTTTGGAGGAAAGACCAAGCCTTGCTGCCTCCCAGACGAAGCTGCTCCCTCTGAGCTCCAAACTGGGTCCAGATTTGCTCAACAGTCTGTGAAAAACTCTGTCTTTTTTATGCCACTAAATCAAATTTCAATTTGCAAAGAGACCTGACAGCAGCTGAATTTTATCTTGCTTTATATTTGATTTCATCTTAACTTCAAGATTCTGCTTGCTACACCGCTCAGTTTTGAAAGAACCATCAAATACCTCTTGCAAATAATTCAATAGAGCAGAGCCACATGTGAAAAGATCTCAGCAGACATATTTAACCTTGTGAAACAGTTTCATTTCCTACATGTTTAGTGCTTTATGAAAATTCATGTTTTTATCTGCATCTCGCAAATTTGTCATTGTATCGAGGCTTTTTCAATGAAAGAAAGCTCCAAAAAGCTTGACTGATATTCTAATGAGTTCTTTGGCTGAATGCTGATCAGCATTAATGGGCAGACATTCCTTGGAGCTGCTGTTTGACTTGAATGCTGTCAAAATAATAGTGGTTGTTACTCCTGCACCTCCAATTTACTCTCGTTAATGGTGCTTTAGTTGTTGCTGAAATCATCCTTCAAAGATGATTTTAAGTGACATCCGTGTAGGCCTAAAGACCTGAATTGCCTTCTAAATCATACCCACTCGTGCCCAGGGATTTAATTAAAATATCTTGAAACACAGAAAGAGGGGGAAAAAAAAGCTCAGGAAGAGTTAGAAATAAGATTTCCCCCCACCCCCAGTTGGCAGCCGTGCTCGGAGAGACAGGGGACTGCTCATAAATATGCTGTAATTGCCTTAATGAAGTACATAATCACATGATACTGGAAAAATAGGATGGAGGTGATCTTTAATGGGATGAAAGAGTCTCTGCTAATTCTAATTACAAGCTACAGTTTCCAGCTTCTCATATCTGTTTGGAAACTTCTCAGTTTTGGGTGTAGGACTGGCTTCTGATACCTCTGGGTTATACTTTTCAGGAAAACACACAAGCAACTGAGCAGGGCTTTACCCCATTAATCAATCTGAAATTACATCACCAAAACAGATTATTTAGATTTAGAGGGGAAATAAGGGAAAACTAGAAAAGTGTTGACATGGTTAGGAATTTAAAGTAGCTCAGACTTTTTCTGACTTATAAATTCAGGTAAAACATTGACCAGAGTGGGGTTCTTTGTTCTTTAAAGGAAAACTTTAGTGAAGGAATCTTGGTGCAGTATGTTGGGAGGGAAGGGTGCATCTTCCTGACCAGGCTTTGTGTCTGCTTTTTCTAATTTTAATTTTTAAACTCACAGGCACTCTAGATCAGTGTTCACCTGTAAAACATGGCTTTTCTTTCCCTTTTATCCCCATTTTCTTTCCTTTGAGTAGCATTATTCACTATGAGCCAAACCAAAGAAATTTATGGTGCTCTCCTGCCTATTTTATAGCTCCTGTCCAGTTGGTTTGGAAATACATCAGGGGTTCTGCTGCAATGTCCACCTTGCATTCACCTCTGATCTTTTCTCTTGCAAACCTGTCACTTGCTCTAACCCAAAATATCGACCGCTCAGCTTGGAGGAGTTCCATGTGTTGATTTAGTGACTCTGGCCAGAAGAGGTTTAGTACCATCTGTCATTATAGAAATCATAGGATTGTTTCATCTGTGGTTTATTATCCCAGAATATGCTGAGCTGAAAGAGACCCACAAGGATTATCAGTCCAACCCCTGGCCCTGCACAGACACCCCAACAATCCCACCCTGGCCCTGAGAGGATCATCCAAACCCTCCTGGAGCTCTGGCAGCCTTGGGGCTGTGCCCACTGCCCTGGGGAGCCTGGGCAGTGCCCACCGCCCTCTGGGGGAAGAGCCTTTCCTGAGATCCCACCTAAACTTCCCCAACCCAACTCTAGTGACATGAGAGTTGAGCTGTCTAAGCTTGAGGTTCTTAACTTTTTAGACATTTCTTTGCAAATCTCTGCATTCCATGAAGTTTTCTTTCCCATCCCTTTACTTGTTTGAGGGGTTTTAGGGTGTTTTTTTTGAAGGTTGGGGAACTTTTTATCAGGTTCTTCCTGATCACAGTAAATGTAACGGATAGATCCCTGCTAGGAAGGGCTGGAGAAGTTCTAAATGAAGCTTGCCAGGAAGTGACAAAAATCTTCAATTTTCTTGTGGAAATTAAAAAAAAAAATTAAAAAAAGCCCACAATTCCTAAACATTTCCTTGATCCTTTCCTTAAGGAGGCATCTCAGGGATATCCCTCTCTGTGTCACAGCATCCACTGGTGGCTGTAGGCTGTAAAAACTCTTTTCTCTCCTCTTTGAAAAAGAAATAAGGAGAGAGACAAACCATTTTTCTTTGTAGTCTCATCACACTTCCAAGATTATATCTGCTCCCTTTTTCTTCTCTAATGGTCCCGAGTAGTAAAACTTTCATGATTGTGTTTTTCAGGCACTAACTATTGGTTTAACAGAAGTCCTCACAGGGTATTATGTTCCTGAAATATATATTTTAACCCATATCTATATAACAACATTAATTTTTAAAAAGTTTGGATGTCTGTCTTATCAGAGAACTGTCTGAAATGAAATAAAAAGAATAAAAGATTCAAGCTTGAGATACAGAACACTTTTTTTTTTGTAGAATATGGCACAAAGAAGGATATTAATGTTTGAAGTGATTTTAGCTTTCCTGCACTCTTTGTGTGTCTTTAGCATTCTCTGCTCTCTCTAATCTCCACTGTATCACTCACTCCTTTTAATCCTTTGTGCTGCACTTTGAGCATCAAAAAGCGCATTCGATACCCAGGAAAACCCTCCCTCTGCCACGTTTGCTCTTCAACAGCACAGTTTTGATACATGGAAAGAGAACAAGAATAAAGAAGTGCAAACAGTGTAAGGAAAGTCAGGAGAGGAGGCAGAAGAAAGGGCTCTAATGAGCAAGACGCTGAAGGTGCCGTGACTGCACTGAGAGCAGATGAAAGTGCCTGCAAGGCTGGAATAACAAGGGATTTGTTATTCTGAGACACTCAGCATCTCATGCCATCCATAGTCTTGAAGCTCTCCTGGGCCCACCCACAGGGCTCCATTTCCATCTCAGCTCCTGCTTAAGAAAGGAAAGGATATGCTCAGCCCTGAGCCTTGAGTGTTGCCTTCCAAGATCCAAGGGAAGATCTGCATCTAAACTTGCCCACAGCCCTGGGCCTTGTCGGGGCTTAGCTCTGGAGTGATGGCCAGGGATGAAGTTATCTTTGAGTTCCCCTGGTCTGAATCATAGAATCATGGGATAGTTTGGGCTCAAGGGATGGTAAAGACCATGCTGTTCCAACCCCCTGCCCTGGGCAGGGACACCTTCCACTAGCCCAGGATGTACCACCTCCCATCCAAGCTGGCCTTGAGCACTTCCTCTCTAATGCTGTGGTTCCTCTCTGACAAAGCTGAGCAGTTTTACATCTTTGTTTTTATGTGTAGCTCCCTGTAAGGGAGGGAGTCTCTCAGTATTAGGGGAGCAGCCAGTCTTAGTCTGAACACCTTCCCTTGTAATTTCTGATGTAGACCTGTACTGCTCTTCTCTAGAGAAGTCTTCCTTAAAATAATTCCCTAAAACAGCTTTGTCATCTTTGAAACTCAGCATTCCAATAGCTGTGCACAGCCCAGATGGGAAGAGGTGTTTGGTGCACCCCATGGGAGATGTGGAGATGAGCAGATCATGTACCTCCACACCAGGATAAAGGCTGTGGATCACAGAATATCCAGAGCTGGAAGAGACCCCCAAGGATCATCAAATCCAGCTCCTGACCCTGCATAGACACCCCAACAATCCCATTATCCAAACACCCCTCTAGCTTTGGAAGCCTTGGGGCTGTGCCCACTGCCCTGGGCAGCCTGGGCAGTGCCCACCACCCTCTGGGGGAAGAACCTTTCCCTGAGATCCAACCTGAGCCTGCCCTGACACAGCTCCAGGCCATCCACAAGTCTGGCCTCACATCTGAGTGTTCAAACATAAACATTTTTTCTAATTTAATAACTGAACCACAGCAGGGAGTCTCTGTCAGTATTTCTACCTTGAAAAGACAAGACATCTATTGCAAATAATCTTATATAAAAGATGGACATGAAATTAAGAGCTTAGAAAGCTTTTAGGGACCTAATTACGGGTCACAGTAAAGGTGTATCAGCTGCATTATGAAGCTGATCATGCTAGTGGCACAAGAAGAAAATCTGAATTAACTGAGGGAACTACAGTTTTTAATTGCACTTTTTATCGCTCAGAAGACTCATTAAAGAAGCCTTACAAAAGTCATAAAGACTGTTAAAACCATTCCAGGAGATTTCACTTTCTAAAATTGAAAAAAAGGAGCAAGACATGGGGAGCACAAGAAAGCTAGAGAAGATTTCTCTGTGTCTGAGCTTGTTATCTGCAGGTAAATTTTTTACTGGGTTCATTTCACTTTTAATTCTTAATCTATATTCCAACCTAAGTGTAATAGCAAGGGGAAAGGAGGGGAGTCATGCAAGATATGTCTTCTGAAAAAAATGCCACTCAGTGGATTTTTTTCCCTCTCATCTGGAGTATTTCTCCATAAACCAAAGGAGCTTCTAAAGCCCTGTGTAAAATTTGATGCCAGGTTTTATAATATAGATAAAATAAAATAATGATAGTGGGAAGGTGGTGTAATAACACACATACATTAGAGAAATAGCAAAGGACGTGGATGAGCTCTTCCAGGAGCACACAATGATCCTAAACTGAGAAACTACTGAAAAAAAAGGGTGAGCCAGTTGGTTCTGAGAGTCAGGGTGTTCCCTTGAGAGGGATCTCTTGGAGCAGGAAGGTTGGAGCAGGAATGTTGGAGCAGCAGATGAAGAACCTGAGTTGCAGAGGAGAGACAAACATCACCCAGGGGGAATCTGGTCCTTTGGCTTCTCCTCTGCCTGAGTGCCTGCAGCTCCTGGTGATTCCAGAGGCACCTGAAGGCACTTGGTGAGGCTTTCCAAACACACTGAGCATCATTCAAGGTGAGCAGCATGCTTTTAATAGACTTTGGGTGAGGCTGGAAGCATTAGGTGAGCTGCAAAGAGCCTTTCCCTTGAAAAGGTCATGTGTGGAGCTGAGAGCTTTTTAATGTGTGACACTCGGTGGAACGTGCATGTCTGAGCACTTTAATGTCAGGCCCTCAAAGAACATGACTTGTTCTTCTTCCCAAGAGCAGCAAATAGATTGTTCTTGATCATGTATCATCCTTCTGTTAAATCTATCGAGCTGCTAGAAGTGCATGATGTAGGTTTTGTAATGAAATTATGCCCAGCAACATCCTCGGAGGTTTGAGTACAGTAAGGCAGGAATATTATACAGAGTGAATTTATTCTATCAAGTCAGCCAGGAGTTGCTTCTTTTCCAAGCACTCTGCTGTAATGTGAAAGAGTTTTGGAGGTGAGCATTCAATTAGCCAGGGCCTTTCAGAATTTATCAAGGCTTGAAGTCAATCCAAATGCAATTCCTTGGACTTTGTGCATTTTCAGTTGGCTTTACTCACAGTGGCTAAAAACAGAGAGGGCTGGGGGTGGTGTTTGGTGGTTTTAGCTACAATGATTTAGTCATGATTTAGTGCAAATACCTCACCCAGTGTAAGGGAATTTGGGGAAATTATCTTGCACAGGACAAACATGCAATTCTTCTTATTCATGGTATGCTCATGGAATCCTGGAATTGTTTGGGTTGGAAGGGACCTTAAGGGCCATTGAGTTCCAACCTTACTCCATGGGAAGGGACACCTGTGACTAAAGCAGGGTGCTCAGAAAAGACTGGTTCTATGTTGGTTGTTGGACCCTTGAGGGGAATATCAACTTGTGAAGTAAGCCACTGAAACCTCCAGGTGTTTTCAGGTATTAACAGAAAGTTCTGAAAATCAGAGCACTGTGTGTATGTTAATGAAAGCAAGGCCTGAGTGTAAATTCTTTTCATATTCTCATCAACATCAGACCCTTCAGGAAAGACTGTCCTGCTGAAACCTCCAACCTGTTATATAAACAGGGATGCTCCTGCTGTTTTCCAGCTTCTGACACTCTCCATTCCTTCCCATTTCTGCTTTTGTTCACAGAACAAAAAGAAAATTGCAAGTTGAGTCATAAAAGGCTGTTTTTTCTGTGCATGAGCAGCTGTGCATTAATTGAGTGCACTGGGATTCCTCCTGGTGCCAGAGAAGACTTTGTGTGTGCAAAGGAAATGATTCAAGAGAGTCAGTTCTTTGCATATCCCACTATATGATGTGTTGCAGTACTTTCCTCTGTCAACAGTGGGTAAAAAAATACTTTAGGAATAAATATATTAAATGTGTATCCACTGGCACCTCTTCAGTGTGTTAAGTCTGGTGGAGATAAAGATATTTGGGGGACTATGGACTGGGCCTTTGTCTTTGAAAGCTCATACAACAAGGGAATGGCCAGCATTAAAATTTATGAGAAATAAAAAGATGGAGTACTTAAATTCAGGTTTACATTGTTAGAACTTAAATTCTAATTTGCACCAATATTTGAGTAATGGTAATGGTTTTATATGTTTATTTATACTAGTACAAAGAGACCCCATAGGATTTTTTTAGGAATATTCTTGAGCATTGGTTCTCTGTAACTAATATCAGCTGTTCATAGATGATCCCAAATGTATTTTATACCTATTTTTTGGGTATTGCTTTTTCTGCTTCCTCTCTAAGTCAGTGTTCCAGCGTGCCTGAAACAAAGCAGCAAACAGTACCAAAAGTTTGCTCTTTCTGTATAAAGAAAAGGCAAAAAGCTACACATTTCCAAAGCAACTTCCCTGCTTAGTAATGTGGAAATATGTAGAAAGATGTTTGTAGCCCAAGGCAATGAGGAGCGTGACTTCAATCTGCATGAAATCCCCTCTGAGTGTCAGCCTGTGGACTTGAGCTGGGTTTTCACTGGGGGCTCTCAAAGACACAAAATAACCGTGGTAGGGAGCAAAATGGGATGAATAAACTGAGATGAATTCACTGCCATGTAAAACCTTTGAGCTGTCAAAGCTGGCTGTAGTAAATTGTCAGTTTATATACCACATGCACACACCTATAGGAGAGCAATGCTGGAGTTGTGGAAGAGAATATTCAATGAAGGCCAGAAAGCTCCAATGCAGAGTATAAATTAAGAATAAATTAAAAGCTGAACATATGATGGGTAGATCAAGAGTAAATCTTACTTATGGTCTCCCAGATGCCAAATAATTCTAATTTTCCCAATATCCACTGGCCCCTCCAAACAGATACCCAGGATACTTTGTGGCTCCAAATATGTCTTGTTGGTGCAGCATTTTAGAGGAGTTTCCAAAATTTGGGCCGAGGGGTTGGTTGTGATTTACAGCCCTTTTGTGTGTTGCTAACAAAGGACTATAACAGGTATTATGTGGAGATGAATTGTGTCTAACCCAGTCAGTGTAGTCCTCAGGGAACAAAACTGAATGCATTTATTGTGCACCTGAAATTGCTGGGTAATTGGGTGTGTTTTAAATTAATAAGTGATTTCCTGCTCTACGCTGTCCTTACACAGTGGTTTTTGTGTCTTGAGAAGGCATTTCCCTAATGCTGACCAATTCCCAACCAAGAAGGGACTGTGCTGTTATCTCAGGCCTTGAAGAACCTTAATTTCTACCTCTGATGAAGCAGAAGGAAAATGGCATTGCAAAATTGGTGCCTTAAGTACAGATAAGTTGTAGATGTTTTAGGACAATACCAATATTTGCAGCTCGTTGAGAGTGTGTTTTATCAAGCTTGCCCAAGCTGTGGTTTTCACTGTTCTGAAGAGGATTCTATTTCTACAGGATAGGCTTAAATATTGAATGTGTTTTTAGATCATAGAACCATTCAAGTTGGAAAAGCCCTCTAAGATCATTGAGTCCAACCACTAACCCAACAGTGCCAAACCCACCACTAAACCATGTCCCAAAGCCCCACATCTACAGGGTTTTTGATCATTCCAGGGCTGGAAGTGCCTGGACAGCCTGTTCCAATGTCTGACCACACTCACAGTGAACAATCTGTTCCTACTCTCCAATCTAAACCTCCCCTGGTGTGACTTGTCTTGTCACTCATTGTCTGGGATGCTTTAGTTGGGAATGTAGAACACTTTCCCTGCACTCCTGGCACGAATCTGCAGCTCCGTGTCAGGAGCCTAAATTCAGACACTCCCACTCCTTCAGAAACATGTAAAAAAAGACTTTCAACCACTTGACCAGATGCATTGTGCTCCTGAGAAGTCTGTTTTCCCCGGCTTGCTGAGGTGCTTATATTTAGCTTTAGACTTTGTTCTTGAGGGTTGTTTCTTCCCACGCCCTTGTTGTGTAGGCTGATGGTATGAGATTGAACATGACTGTTTTATGGTGGCTTAAAAAGTCACCTCTTGCCAACTGAGCTTCTCTCCCTGGTTTTGCAGGGGCTGGGAGCTCTGTCTCCCTGAGCAATAAATGCATTGCCCCAAAGCATTCCATGGGTTTCACCTCCCAGTTGCAAGTGCTGGCTGTGTCATGAGTAGGCTGAGAATTGTATTAAATCCTGTGCTTTTGCCTTCACTTTCGTAGACTGTGGTTGCTTGAATTTTTATTTTTTTTGGGGGGGGGAGGGGAAAGTGTTTTCTGCTTGGAAATTAGCATTTTTTTCCTTACAATTCTGAATGTGGAGCGATGAGAAATCCAGATGCAGTTGCTCCAAGAATGTAGGCAGCTGGCATCTGGGCTCTGCCACCGACAGCTCTGTTCCATATGGCCCAGCTTTAACACCAGAGAATTTTAGCAAGTGAAGAGAACAAACAATCCATCAAGCCTAAGTACTGTTCATTTCTTATTTTTTAAGGGAAGCAATTTGTACAGCATCAAGACACATTGTTGTTCACAGTGACTTCTCTTCAGGAGCGTTTCTCCCAGCCTGAATTACGGGAGAAACATTGCTGTGATTTTCTTTGCAAAACATTCCAAGTTTTGCTGGAACAACAAGTCTGAATGTGTCTTGAAGGCTTCTCTCTTTTGGAGAGAAGATACAAACTGAAGTTGAATGAGCACTGGAGGCTGAGTGGGGGTGTTGCAGCTTCATCACAGGAGGGGAGATGCTGCCAAACATCATGAGGAGTTTGCTGGCACTGCCCAAGATGGGTTTTTCATCCCTCTCTGGAGCAGGCACAGCATCCTGCAGGGACACACCCTTAGTGGGATGGTCCTTCTTCCTGAAAATGCTTCCATTAATAAACCTTAATGGAATTCTGTGCAGCCACTCTGAATCAGTGAAAGGACAAAGAATCCAAGGTGGGGATCAGCCTCTTCTCTGAGGTACCAGTGGCAGGACAAGAGGAAACAACCTCAAGCTGTGCCAGGGGAGATCCAGGATGGACATCAGGAGGAAAGGGTGGTCAGACATTGGAAGGGGCTGCCCATCCCTGGAGGTGTCCAGGGAATGACTGGATGTGGCACTCAATGCTCTGTGCTGGGGGACAAGGTGGGGATCAAAAGTTGCACCTGATGATCTTGGAGATCTTTTCCAACCCAAATGATTCTGTGACTCTTATTCCCAACCTGAGAAAGGTGTGAGCAGCTTTGGGTGGAGGGGAGGGCAGGGAGAGTGGAGGTGGTGTTATGAATCTCATCCTGGGTGTGGAAATCAGCTGGATTGGGATATGGTGCAACTTCAGCAGCTCTGTCGCAGCCAGCTGAAAAAATCCTCCCCATCTCAGTTCAGCACCTCCTTTTCATGCCAAGAGTAATTAGTTGCAGAAGATTTAGTGCATCCTTTTACTTCTTATATGAAAAAGTATATTGTTTATAAATCTGTACATAGAGATTAAAGCTGGTGGGGGGAAAAAACAACCCTGTTTTTGCTTTACCTGAAGGATGTATAAAGTCCTGAAAATGGAGGTATTGGAATGAAGCAAAATAGAAAAAAAATAATAGAAATAGAATAGAAAAAAAACCAAAATACTATAAAAACCAGTGTACAGTTTGAGTAATTTTCAATTTTGCATCTTTCCAGCAGGAGGAGATGCTCTGAGGGTTAAGCTGAACCTCTCTGATGGAGAGATCCACCTTGCCCTGGCCCCAAACTTGTTGGGTTTTCATCTCCAACCTTTCTTTAAGGGCTGATGTGTAAGAAATAGATCACCCAGAGCAGAAATGTCTAACTAAAATCTAGAGATTATCATTTTCCTTTCCCATTATAATAAAAATTGAAGTAAAACATTCAGCAAAGCTATTGAGAGACTGGAATTTTTTACAGGTAAAACATGGCAGGTAATTTTTTTCTCCTCTGCCCCAATGCAGGGGCATTAAAATAAACACAGAAACATAAAATCCAAGAAACAAAACCCAAAACCAAAGAACCAAAGCAAAAATCCCAAACCTGTGAAAATTCCTGGGTGTTTTGAACCTTCCTTAAGCCAAAAGAATGATTTCATTTGCAAAGTTGAAATGAATGTTATTAAATAGAAAAAGTCCTGTCATCATTTTTATGTGTGAGCTGTCATTGCTTGATTGATGACTCTCCTGGGTTTTTTAAAGAAACAGGTATTTTGGGTATTTTTTTTATCCCTGTAGAACTCTACTTTTTGTTCCCTTAATTGATAAGGAGACAAATTGTATAATGCAAATATGTCCTAAGTCGACAGATGGAAAATGTAGTTTGAAGTTCTCGACTAACTGAAGCAGCATCTCTTCAACAGCAATGCCACAAAGCAAGTGTTATTCCATGAGAGGATGTATTTTCTGTAATTTACAATAACTGAGTAATGATATGGTAGGGATGCAATTAGATCTAATTTGCTTATGTAAGAGAGCTGAATAGAAAAGATCAATATTCAGTCTACACCTAGCGTGAAAAACAATTAGTTTAATTGACAAAAAAAACCTTCTGCCTCAGCTAATTACATAAAAATGACCTAATACTCATGCAAATTAGGATTATTAATACTACATGAGTATTTTTAATTACATAAATCATCTTTACCTCTTAACTGGCATTTTTGCTGTAAATGTAGGAATTTAATTTTGTAGGAAAATTTCATTTGCCCTTGTTTTCACAAAGTTCTTTGTTGCTGCTAAATTATAAAGCAGACTGAGATGCTGTGGCAAGTGTGGAGCATCAAAATTTACTGTTCTGCCCACCCAGCTAATTAACTAAATAAAAAAGACAAGCAAATCTCACATCAGGGTGATGCTGGCTGTGGATGACACGGATACACACAGGGAGCCTGGATTCTCCACAGGTAATTTCAGGTTTCCCAGTAGTGGGAAGGGGGACAAGGTTCCTTCACTGAGCAAAATTTGGGTTTCTCTTCCAAATTACCTCTGAAGGAAGCTCTTGCTCCCTCCTCAGTCAGCGGAGAGGAGACACCTTAATTTGTGATTTTTATCTATAATTAGGCTGTGCTGGACTCCCCATTACAAGGCTGAATGTGGGGTCTGCAGCTCTAAATTATTTTCTAATTTAAAGATAAGTGCCACACATCACCTGGCTGCCTTTTGTCTGTGTGATGTGTGGGTATGACCTTGCACCTCCCCAGTGACAGGAGGACAAGAATCAAGGCAATGTCATCTTTACACTCCCCAGCCTGTCAAGTCCAAGGGAAAAAGCTCCCAGCCCAGCTCTTCCTTCACTTTTTGTCTGAAATACAGAGTGGGTTGGCTTAGAAGGGACCTTAAAGACATCATACTCCACCCTCTGCCATGGGCAGGGACACCTTCCACCAGCCCAGGGTGCTCCAAGCCCCATCCAACGTGGCCTTGGACACTTCCAGGGATGAGTGGGCACATCTTTGGGCAACCTGTGCCAGGTGGGTGTTGGGACCCCCTTCATCAGCTCAGAAACCCAATTTCCTGGTCCCAGCGACCATCCAGTGAAGGTTTGGGCAAACCTGCCACACAGTGTGTGCCCATCCCTTCTCCTTCCTTGTCACTCTGTGTTGACAGGAGGGGAGCAGGGGACACCACGCTGAAGGCACGGTGAATTAAAGGTGGTTGGATGTGGGGAATGTTCCTCTGCTCTCAGGGAAAAGCTGTTCTTGCTCAGTGTGTCAGTGCTCAGGGCACGGTTTAGATTGGGAAGTGCTGCCGTTCTGAGGGTCAGATAAGTGAGGATTTAACCTTTTAGAGGAGCCATTCATCAGTGCAGGGAGAGCTGGAAAAATTAGTGCTGCTCAAAGACCTGCCCAGTCCCTACTAAATGTCAGTGTTGTGAGCAATGATGTGGTGAGAGAGGGAAGTCTGGGGGCATCCATTAAATTTCTGTAGAAACAGTGGTCTTGGTGTCCCTGGGAGCTGAGACTTTCCTTGGGATATAAAGGGGCTTGGATTAAATCCCAGGCTCTAACTCTCCCCTTACCCTCATGGGCACATCTATACATTTCAGGAAGTGATGCAAATGCAGGACAGTGCAATTTTTTGGGGTCAGTTTACAGATATACATACATTTCCAGAAGTGCTCAGATTTTGACACCTATAGGTACAGGAAAACAGGAATATATCTGAAAGTTGTTGCATTTTCACAGCCCCTCCTCTCCCCAGTTCCTCAGTATGTGCAATCTAACTTTTCAATAGGAGATTTCTTTTAACCTTTCCCAAACTACCATCATTCATTGACCCATAATGTGCTACTTCATATAGATTTCAGGACTCAAAACTCTCCCAATCTTGCAATCCAAGGGTGTACTTTTTTTTTTTAATATATATACAGGTCTGAATGGAGTTAATAGATTTTTACCCTGTGGACAACAAATCCTCTGCAGAACAGTTGGTATTTTTTGGCTTTCAGCACTGTATGGTAATGTAAATGTCAGGACAGCATAAGGTAATAATTATGAAATCATATTTTGCTGCTTTAAAGAACTAAAATGTTTCTAAAAAGTAAATAAAACTTGTCTTTTACATTGCAAGCTCTCCCAGCCAGTGACTCTATTTCTGTACGTTTGTGAACAGTATTTAGTGCTGTCTGAATGCAAATGGTGTTTATTATAATAATAAAAGCTGTTTCCTAGTTATCAGCTCATAAAAGCTTATAGTGCTCACTACCCACAGCATTTCAGCTTCCCAGCAGGACAAGAGAGGCAGCTTTGGGTGCAATGTCTGTCTCATTAAGAACAGAATCATCACAGAATCACTGAATGGTTTGGGTTGGAAGGGACCTTAAAGACCACCTAATTCCAACCCCCATCCCAACCTTCCAGCAGCCCAGGGTGCTCCAAGCCCTGTCCAACCTGGCCTTGGATATTTCCAGGGCTGGGCCAGCCACAGCTTCTCTGGGCACCCTGTGCCAGGGCCTGCCCACCCTCCCAGGGAGGAGTTCCTTCCTAATATATAATCTAAAGCTGTGTGCCTAATACTTAAATATTATATATGTATAAAATATCATATGCCATTTTAATTAAAGCTCTCTTTTTTCCAGATGATAGGCTGAGCCAAATAATTAATCTTGCCTCTGTCTTGCAGGGCAAGAATGTTGTTTACACCCTTTCCACCTTTTTAAAAGGCCAGCAGCAGTAGTTCCAGCTTAATATCTTCCCAAAAAAGGTGCAGACATGATAATTCTCTTTCAATATTATGAGTTTGTTTGTCTTACTAGATTAGAGAAGACATCCAGGTAGGAATCTTAGGTGGAATGTAAGAGGTCGCAGAAATCAGGTAAATTTAACCCCGTGTCTTGTATTTTATCTGCTGGAGTCACTGCCTATGGTCCTCTGTGCCACAGAAATGAGAAAACCTGGGAATCAGAGCTATCCCTATCCCTGCAGAGCTCTCTGGAGTCTGTGCCAGAACACAAACTGGCATCACCATCCACCAAGGGAGCACTGGAAGGGTCTGTGCTCACATTTCTGCTCCTCATTCTTCTCTTCATCATCTACAACTGCTTCACTTAATGCAATCCAAACACCTCATCAGCATGCAGGGGGCATTTGGAGCACATTCCCCCAAATTACAGGGAGATGAAGTTCAGCATGAATCCCCACCATGCCCAAGTGCCTTTCCCAGCAGCTCCAGTGCCAAGGTGAGCTATGGTTTGTTCTGGAGGGGTGTTCCTCGGAGAGGAGCCAGAGACTTATGGGCTGTCAAAAAGTCTTGATGTGTTTCTAACCAGAAGTTTCACACTTGGAAGAACAGAGTGAGGTGTTTGCAGGGAATGCCACGACCTTGGATTTGGGTGGGTGCACGCAAAGCAAGGAGGACTAACGTGATGGGCAGACCCTCATGTTCTGCACATTAATTACCATAAGATGAGCAAAATAATGTCAGAGAGAGATCTCCCCAGGATTATGCACAGTATCTCTGGCACCATTCCAGGCACGCTGTTGAATTCCTCCTCGTGTTTATGGTAAATATTTTCCCTATACCTGCCAGTCTGACAAATATTTCCATTCTTTGAAGTGCATTTGAGTCACCCCCTGCGAGGCTCATGCAGAGCTGTGACCTGATGCACTCCAGTGCAGGGCTGTCTCTGGAGAGCCTGCTTTGTCTGATGGATCCACACGGTTGTTCAGCTTCTTTGCAGGCTCCAGACTCAGAAAATTCACAGCTTCTCTTCCCCCTGGGATTGTAAAGCTCTTTGTTTCTGCTTGATTTGGAGCCATGCAGGGTTTTATGGGGTAAAGCTGCTGCTCTGGGGGTTACTCAAAGCTAAGCACGTGCTCAGATTGAGGGGGCTGAGGTTTGTGTCCTGCTTTTCCAAGATGCCTGATAGAAACTGGAATATATGTGCCAGTAATATCTGCTCTATAACCATTTCTAACTCTGGGTGTTTGGATTATTCCACGTCTGCATCTCCAAAACACCTTTAAATGCCTGCCCAGGGGACTCTGTGTCATTGGAAGCAAAGCAGGTTGTACTGGTGGGAAAACAGGAGACACTCCCAATGTCTTACCTCTACAGCTCCTGACAGGGGGTTGTAGCCAGGTGGGGGTTGGTCCCTTCTCCCAGGTAAAAAGTGACAGGATGAAAGGAAATGTCCTCCTCTATGTGCATTTTCCAGGGGCATAAAGCTGGAGCATATTTAAAGAAGCCATAACACCCAGGGTTTGAACCTCCTCCATTCATGGTATACACAAACCCACTTTAAAATGCAAACCAGACTGAATTCAGAGGCAAAAACAATATCTTCACTTACTGAGCTGAAAATGGCAATAAGATGTTGGGCAAGGACAGAGTAAGGATTTCTCCAAACAGAGTTGAAGGTTTTCTGAAACAAAGTGTGTGTGGGGTGGAGAGTTTGTGTTTATGAATTGGGGGTGTCCTCTGAAATACTTTTACAGCTTGCAAAGAGTAAATCAAAACTAATGCCACTTTGTGTTGATTGGGAGCTGCATTTTTTTTTAATGTCTGTAAATAAGAACAGATGTGTTGTTGCTTGGAACAGTTTTGATGAGGGATTTCCCAAACATAATCTATGTTTGTGGGTAGGTTGGTCTTGAGAAAACAATATTGCCTGTCAAATCAAGACTTGTCAGATCTGTGTGTTGCTTTCCAGATCATTCAAATGGAAAATGCAGATTTTTCCATGCATTTAAAAAGAAAACTAAATTGTTCGTAAAATACTTTAGTAACTTTTTTAAAAATAGGCAGAGGGCAGGTGAGAGTAACACTTAGTTGGTCTCATTCATTAAAAGGATGTTTAGTCCATGGAGACCTCCACGTTTGATTGAAATATCTCCTTGTCTTTCAGAGCTGCTGTTCCTACTTTGTGCTCTCATTCTTCACTGCCCCGTTCTGCCAAATAACTGTTCTCTACTGAGAAATATCCAAAACTCAGACTTGCTTACTGGAAACCTGAAATTGGGGCCCAATTCTCATTCAGCATAAAGGATGAGCTGCTTGGTGCTGTGTGCTGGGAACCTGCTTTTCCTGACTCAGCCTCTGGGGCCGGATTTGGACCTCTGGGACTTGGGGAATCTTTTGAGAATAGCTGATAAGGCATTATTAGTGAAAATAGTAATACTGGGTATTAAGAAAAAATACTTCAAAATTCCTTTTTCATGTTCAAACGTCTGCTTGGAGAAGGACACTGTTCCCATGGGCAGACTCTTCCTGACTCCATCCCAATGCTCTCTGGAGAGACTGCTTCGTGTGTTCCACTAATGTTTGCTTTGCTCCTTGACTCTTTTTGAAACGCTCTTCCCCCTCTGTTCCCTTCCCTCCTCTTTGCACGAATGTTTGCTCTGAATTTAAATCCTGCAGCCTGCCAAGAGCTTCCCCTCTGTGCATTTTCATGCAGGTCACATCGGCCCCTGCACATGGAGCATGTAGGGAAGGCAGCTGTTAATGAGAATTGTCAAAGTGAGAAAAGAGAACCTTGTTGGGAGCAAATTCCAGGGCTCGCTGATTATAAAGGACTTGGCTCCTTCAGATGTACTTGCTGGCTGGTAAATGGTGAATACAAGCTTGTAAACTTGCTACCCAGATTATTGTTTTACACTCAGCCTTTTTACTCGGGATAAATTGGACAACTTTCCGTGTGATGGGAATATTTGTATTGCTCCACCACCCTCAGCTGGAAAGATGTGCATGTGGGGTGTTTAAAAACCACATGAATGTGGCATTTGGGGATGTGGTTTAATGGTGGCCTTGGCAGTGCTGGGGGAATGTTGGACTCGAGGATCTTAAAGGTGTTTTCCAACCTAAATGTCTCTGTGGTTCTGTGTTTGCCTTTGTGCACGTTCAGGCTGGTAAGAGGAGGGGATGGTGATAAACTTTGACACTTGGGGTGAGTCAGGAGCAGCTGGAGAACACCCTGATTGGACTAGTTTGCATCTCCACTGCTCATGGGAAGGCACCTGAGCTGAAGCTGCATCACAAAATGTAACACAGAAAATAAAAGGGAATTTCAGGTTTGACAATTAGTTCAGGGCAACCCTCCCAAAAAACAGCCTCAGATTTTCAGGGCCTTTGTCCTGTGTTTGTCTCTAGTCTGGTGGAAGTTTTGGAGGAGTGTAAATCCAGTATGTAGGGATGTGCATTCCTCAGGGATGAAGATGATGGAGGGTAGATTTAGATGGGATATTGGGAAGGGATTCTTCCCTGGGAGGGTGGGCAGGCCCTGGCACAGGGTGCCCAGAGAAGCTGTGGCTTCTCCAGCCCTGAAAGTGTCCAAGGCCAGGTTGGACAAACTGGTCTAGTGGAAGGTGTCCCTGCCCATGGCAGGAGGTGGAATGGGATGATCTTTAAGGTCCATCTCAACCCAAACCATTCTGGGATTCCATGATTGGGCTGAAGAAGGTTGTGAAAAATGGCATTGTGTGTTGGGAGCATTTTGATTGTTTTCTGCTGGCAGGGAGGGCTCAAAGGTGTCCTGTGAAATGAGTCAGCTTGGGGAGCAGAGTCCTGCACCCACCATGGGACTGTCTCTTTTAATCCCTGGATTTGCAGTGGTTTTCCATCAATGGTGTGTACACACATCCTGGGGTAAATATTCAAGAGGGTTCAGAAAAAAATTAAACCTACAGCTTGTAGAAAACTTCTGTTGGAACTCTTTCCATTCCCATAATAAACACCCCTGTAAACAAACAGGAAAATGTTCTTGATTCTTTTAAAGGTAAAAAAATGGGATTTTTTTTTTTTAGGGATGTCTGCTTAGCAAAAATTTCAATAGGATTACTAAAGATTCACATTTCGAATTTCCATCAGAATGTTTCTAAATTCATGTGTTTATTTATGTGTTTTAACAAACAAAAAAACCCCAAATGTTTTCAATTAGTTTTATATGCAAATTGCTCCAGTGGCAATGGTTTTCAGAGGACAAAAAGCTTTTTGGCAGCCTCACAAATAAAAGGCTTAAATTCATTTTGAATAGATACCTTTTAATGTGAGTAGTTTCCAGGATTTCACACTCCTATGGAAGCAGATCTGTTCTTTTCAAATCTGGTTGATGTGGCCTGGGAACACACTGTGACAATTCCCTTTATCTAGAGGGAATTCTGCTCATCCATCACAATGGATTTATGTTTTTCCTTAATTTTTATTACTGAACTGATTTGCATGAAAACAGGCTCTCTGTTCTGCAGGGATTCGTTGGATCCAGATGTTTGCTTTCTATGGGAAGTCATAATCTCATTTGTGACATTGCATTTGGTTGTGGCAAAATGGTGCTGGTGACAAAGAAAGGATTATGACTTTTGAAAGGCATAAGCACCAGCAACTGAAAGACAGTCCAATAAAACAAAGGCCTTGTTTCCATGCAAATTTGTTCTGTAAGGAGAAATTCTGCAAAAGGGTTGAGGCAAAGGAAACCAGAACTAAGCAAGTGCTCTCAGCTACTCGGTAGGTCTTTGGCTGTGCCAAGGGAGCCCATCCCACCCACTGAGCTTCTCCAAATTTCCTCATTCTAGAACTCCCCTGCAGTGGGAGGTTTGTCTTTAAAGGTGTGGACTGTCCTCATACCACACTGAGCCAATGCTCAGGCTCCCTTCTCAAGTCAGCTCAGAGTTAATCCAGTCTGGGCAGGCTTTATCATTAAGTCCCATTGATGTTGTTTTAGGTCTGAGTTTGGCCAACATTTCTAGTTCAGAGGAAATGATGCATAAAGTTTTCTGCTACCTACACAGGCATGTTTGTCCTTAAATGGTTAAGACTTGAGGAAGCTTTGCCTGCTTTCTGTCTTAGGAGTTTCATTACTCCTCCAACCACTTCCCTGGACAAATTGTAGAGATCTCCAGGAGTGCTGAACCAGAATAAAGGGCTTGCTTTGTCTTTTCCCTAGATAGTGCCTAGTTCAGATGGGACAAGTTTGGTTTTTTCCCCTGCCAAAACAAAAAACAAACAAGGGATCTCCTCTTGACTTGGAGCAGGAAGTGGGAATTTGGCACAGATGGAAATGTCCAAACATCCCCCCTGTGCACTGGGGCAAAGAGGTGGAAAAGAGATGTCAGAATGGGCTTTTTTGAGAAGTTCCAGTAACCCAGCCTTCACTGGTCTGCCTTGTGATTGTAGTTGGCAGTCCTGCTTTGGAAATTCATAGAATCACAGAATGCCAGAATGGGTTGGGTTGGAAGGGATCTTAAAGTTCATCCAGTCCCAATCCCACCAGCCCAGGGTGCTCCAAGCCCCATCCAACCTGGCCTTGGACACTCCCAGGGATCCAGGGGCAGCCCCAGCTTCTCTGGGCACCCTGTGCCAGGGCCTGCCCACCCTCCCAGGGAAGAATCCCTTCCCAATATCCCATCTTAATTTACTCTCCTTCAGCTTAAAGCCTTTCTTAATTAATTAAAACTATGCCAAGCACATGGAAATTGTTCGTTCTATCATCTCCATCACCTTGTCCAGGCCTCCCTCTCTCTCCAGAGATGATAAAGTTCAGTGTTTTATCCAAGTCTTGTACAGCCTCATTTTAAAGCAATTTTTCACTTTTATTCTCTTTTACCCTTTCTCTCTCCCAGTATAACTGCAGAGCTGCTCTGTCCAAGCACGTGTCTCTATTTACCAGTCTCTTGACTCTTGGATTGCAGTGTACACCTAGATTTTTATTTATTTTTTTTAAACTACTACCCACTGTTTGGCATACAACAATACTTAATTTTCCTGCTACTCTCTCCAGAAAATTCCCAGTCCAGTCAAGTCCTTTGACCTCTTCATATCTATGTGAGCCAGTATAGCAGAAATATGTTTGCTCATGGATTCCTTTCAGGGTTTTTTTTGTGTAGCTTAGTAAAAAATAAAAAGACTGTGGATTCTTGAATTATTCCAACCTAAATATAATTTTTTTTCAATGCTATGAGATTTAAGGATTAGTGTAAAATATGTGGTAATGCACCTTGACTTAATTTGTAGCCTTTAAATGTGTTTGCAGCAGCTGTTAGCCTGAACATAAGACCATGTTAGAGTTTATAAAGACAGCCTGGCTTCATATCATTATGCAAAAGATAAATCTTGGGCTGTGTGCTATTATTTGTAACACTGGCTATTTCATCTTTATTAGCTTTAATGATATCAGATATTCTGATTGTTTTAACAAGTTTGGTCAAATGTCAAATCCAGTTAGCATCATTTATCGATAAAATTTAATTTTTTGCCTCCAGCTTTGCACTGGCAATTTTATGTGTGTTCATGTCTGTGTATAATATATAGAGATTCATTGGGCGCCGTAGAAGAACAGAGATTGAGGTTTTTAAATATAAAATAAGAAATCACACTCTACAGAAGGCTCGAGGGAATGTTAGAAACAAGGAGTATTTGTCACTTCCAAGCTCGAGCAAAGTGGTTATAAATACATGGTTCACATTAACATCACACTTCCTTTTGGGCAGGCTGTGCAGAAAGGCTTGAAAAGAATTGAAATGAAGAAACCAAGTTTCCAAGGATTGCTGACCATGGGCACAGAGGCAGCTTTGAGGGACTGACAGGGTTTGAGTGACTGTCACTGCAGAGATACGAGGAAGGTCCTACCCAAAGATAGATAGTCTGATAGATTACATATTCCATAAACAAAGTAAATAACAAAGTGAATGAAAATGGCATCCTAATTGCATGTTTTTTATAAGTGTAACAGCCCAGGAGGAGAATTTTTTTGTAGTCAGCCACTTGCTGCTTCTTAAAACTTTAGGATAATTGTGGCAGAAGAAAAGGAGTATGAATGGAATTTAATGCTTGAAAAGCACTAAGTCACCCCCACCTCATATTTCTTCTACACTATTGTAATATGTCTGATCTCATTTAGGGTTAGGAAATATTTGGTGTGGTTGTAAGGCCTTCAGGTGTCCTTGTGTGAAGCCCAAACCTAAAGAACAACACTGGCATTGAGTGCATAGGACATGTTGCTTGTTATTTTATGCTGAGTATAATTTCACAATATTGTTGAGTATGAGCACAGAGAGCCCTGCTGGGGTAAGAGAGAAGCACCACAGCATGGCAAACAATGCATCTAAAATGAGCATGCCTAAGGAACTCAGCTAGAGACAACATCTCCTTAAAGGCCTTCTCTGAAGGTTTCTGTATTTGCTTATTTTTCCACTCTCTACCATCCTTATTTATGATGGAAACATTCTGTAGTCAAGCCTCTCCCTTCTTCATGGCTATGTAGCTACTCCATCCTGGAAAGAGATCCAGTACAAAATTACTATTGGATTTTTTCTCTTGGATTTGAAGTTTGAAAAAAGCAGTTGACTGTTGTTTTCTCTATTTCTGGGGAGATGAGAAAGCGATCTGTTCCTTCTATGGGCATGTGACCACATGAACCCTTCATTCTTTTCTCTTGTCTTTGGTTCATGCTTTGAGAGCAGCAAAAAGTGAATCTGATCCTTCCCCAGCCTATGCAAAGGAGCTCTGTAGAACAGGGAATGATTTTTAAATGACTCCCATTCCCCTGTTTCAGCAGATGAACTGGTTGTTCCTGCATTGAGATTGTTATCCACAAATGCTTTCCTGGTTCTGCAAGGAGCTTGAAGGGAAATGTCTCAAAAGCCTCACAGAAACCACCTGCTAAATCAGATCTTGTCTCTGGCCAGCTTTCTGGTAGAATCATTTGAATCCCTGGCCTTTCTAATTAGTGTAACCTCATCAGCAGCACTGCAGGAACTCCCCCTGTGTCGATTCTCTGTTGTCCCACACAGTGCCTGGAACTTCTCAGCGCTCAGGGAGAGCTGTGCCAGCTTCACCTGAGATTTTTCCTGGGAATCACTCAGGCTGCCCAAAGCGCCTCCTTCTGCACTGCCTGGAGCTGCAGTGTTTTGATGTGAAGCATAAATGACAGCAAGTTGTATGAAAAGAGACACTGACGGTCCTGGTTCCAAATGGAGGGGAACATGTTGAGCCTCAGCGCTCGGGAGGAGAGCAGAGTGCACTCTGTGCCCATCACCAGCATGTTTCCAGGAGACCAGCAAATGCTTTAGGATGTTATTCACATCCATTGCGCCATCAGGAGCAGTCCTGCATTTCAACTTAATTGAGCCACTGCTATGACACAGCCAAGCTTTTCAAGTGGTAAAATTGTAATTATAGAGACAGCTTCTCTGGCATTTTCCATTGGGTAGCTGGTTTCAAAATATTGAGCTTTCTGAACATATCTGTGAGGAAGATTTTCCTGGGGAAACTTTGAATTCGTGTTTCCTCTGCCAAGCTCCTGACTCCTTATGAGAGATGGTCAAAGGTTGGACTTGATGATCTTGGAGTTGTCTTCCAACCTGCAGTTAATTATAGATTCATCCTAGAAAAGGTGTATTCAACCAAAGGTCATGAGTTAAAGTAGTTAATTCTGAAGAATCTATACCTCAGACATAGCTTTCAGGGAGAGGCAGAGTGGCTCAAGTGCCTGTTTGCACCAAAAATATAGACTTATAATTAAAATGAAAGGTCTGCACTGAGCCAATGGGTAGAACTTGGGTAGCCACGCAGGGTGGGAGAGTGTGGAGATGAATAAAGAAAATATGGAAAAAGGGCATTGTGTGCAACAAGGGATCTCCTTCCTTTGCTTCATCTGTTCATATTGGAGAAGAAAAGCAGTGGCAAGGTTTGATGTCCAGGGGTGCTGTGGAAACCAAGGGAAACAAATCTGGCTTTGCCCGAATTCCTCAGGGCACAGATACCATGGAGGCTCCTATTCTCTCAGCTGCCTGCCTCTGCTCCCACGTGACAGAAACCACTCTCTTGGTTTAAAATACACTCCAGCTTTTGCTGGTTTGGTTTAGATTTTTATATTGGGTTGTTTTTCCCCCTCTTCACCTTCAGCTGCTGCGTGCTCTGAAGTTCCATTGCTGTGCAAAACTGTGGGACATCACCTGATATCCCCTGCTCCTGGGGCTCTACGGATGCAGATCATTGCTGCCTCCCCTTGCCTTTCATCCCAGACAGTCTGGCAGTATAATTGCTTGGTTCTAATATTTCCTGTCCCAGGGCTATCAATTTGTTTTCAATTTCTCCACCTGTTGGGTTGGCTTAGTTATCCCACAGGGTTTTGTCCTCAGCATCCACTACTTAATTTATTATGCTCCCAGCTCTGGAACACAAGCCCCCTGAAGCATTTTTACAAGCAGGATTGTATTACAGGGTTGTTTTTGTTTTCCAGAGATTTTGGCAGGAATGAAGGTGAGTTTTCGTCTTTATTTTCTCCGTGCAAGCCTTGCTGTGAAGCTGATTATTATTGCAGTGCATAAATCTAAATTCTTTGCCCAATTTGCTGGTCAGCAGTGCGTTGTGTCTGTCCACTGCCATGGTTCATGCCGAGCAAAGGGACACGATGGGCAAGAGCACCCCAAGAAAGGGCTTTGCAGGCTGATTGTTTCCACAGAATTCACCTGCCTTTCCTGTGCTTGACCTTGAAAATGACTTTGTAAGATGATGGAAAGAGGCCAAATTTGGCTCTCTGCAGCGTGGATTTCAAAAGGCAGAACTTAGCCCAGGGGGGGGCACTGGAAAATAAGGTGGAATAGCTCAGTTAGAAAGGGCAGGAGAAAAACAGTCTGTCCTCAGCCAGAGCTCGGGGCTTGCTGCTTGTCTTAGTAGAGACTGGAACAAGAATAGTAGGAAAAGTAGCATTGGATCACTTCTGTGCTTGGCATTTGAGGGTTTTTATCTGTGTATCATAAATATGTAAAATATATGTTCTGAAGGCTGGTGTAGCAGGTTGCTGGCTGGGAAAGACCTAACAACTAGGAATGGGTAAAATCCAGAGGCAGGAAAGCCACACACCTTTTTCCCTCCCCTGTCCTGTGTGCTACAGGAGACATTTCACCTTTCTCTAGGATAGAAGATGTGCTTTGCATGAGGGCCATCACCAGGGAGGGGTGCAGAAGCAGTTGGTGTTATCACTTGAACAACCTAAAACATCCAGAACAGGGTTCCAAAACTTTGTTCTAAGCTGTAAGTATTTAATTGTATCTGCTATCCAAGGAGGAATTTTTCTCCTTCTGTGTCTAATAAGTGGACATAGATGTGAAAAGAGGTGGTAGGACAGCACAAATCAAGCCTTGACTCACAGAGCTTTTAGGGAAGCAAAGCAGAGAGGAGTCTAAGCAGGAAAATCTGTGTTTATATGAAAAGCAGTGCAAAAACCCCAACAAACCCACCCTTTTCAGGGGCTGCTCCACGGTCTCTTGATAAAAATGTTAAGAAAATAGCTTCTATATAAGACAAATCTCGGTCACCTTGGTGACAGAGTGGCCGCTGCTAAATTGAACTCTGTAGAACCTACAATTTTTTACTCTTCTTACTTTGATATATTAATACTAAAATATTGAATGCTTTGTCTTATCCATCTCCCCGTTTTCCCTAGCAGATGGAGAAAGTACAAACAGCCAGAGCACTGGGCTTTCTGGTTTTGCTGTGGTTCAGCCAATTTAGGTTTTGATTTGTGTGACCCAGGCAGGTTTGGGGCAGGAGGGCTGAGTAGGAGGGGGAATGAGAGCAAACCTTAAATCTCTTAGTGTTCTGCTCTTTCTGCTGAGGGGGAAAAGCAGGAAAAAAAAAGATAAACAGCAGAGCCATTACAGCTTGGCCTGAGTCCAATCCCTTAGTTACATCTATGCCTTTAACTCTGCCTGAGAAAGTCATTTTAAAGAAATACAGTTATTACATGCATTAGTCCTCGCATCCTGGGAGGTACATCTGTACTCCTCAATCTTTCTGGATTACCTCAAATGTTTCCTGAAGGCTTTTAAATCCAGTGAAGACCAATCTGAGAGAACTGTCTCTGCAATCCTTTTCTTTTTTCTGGCTTCGCAGGCAGAAAAAAAATCTGCAAGTGGCTCACAGTCTATGTTTTAGAAAACAGGAAACCTAGCAGGAAAATTCCAAATGGTCTGTAAAAACACTGCAGACAGGGAATTTGACAGAGGCAGAGCTTCCCCCTAGAATAAAGTGTGATTAACTTCTCAGACTCTGTTCTCAAATCAAAGTTTTCTGAGAATAGAGGCTCAGCTGGTTGGAATTATTGTGGCTTCCCTGATTTCTGTGGATATGTCCCAGTTTATTGCTGCTGGAAATGTGACCCAGCAGGGTAAGTGTGCACAGACTTTAAAATACACCCCAAATCATACAGTTGATTCTGATAATACTTTATTAGCCTTTTACTGATGAAACTCAATGATGCTGTTCCCACTTTACATCAGTGTGAACTGAAACAGAATGAAGTCCAGCATCAATAATAATTTGAATTCTGTGTTTGGGCAGAGGTCTGAAATACGATCAGAGATAATTGCCCACTGTTTGGTGGGCTGAGGTTAGAAATCAGCCAAAACTGAACTCTTGTCCTAAAGCATTTCTCACTAATGCCTCTCTATTTGCTTGGACTCACAACAAGAGCACAATTACACTCTGTAAAATGATTATTCCAAAGGACAGTTGTCTGCTGATGCTGCTGGTCCTGCTGATGCCACTTGTGATGCCTCTGAAGCTGTTCCATGTCACTTGCCCTGCTGCTGGTGCTGTGGCACGGTGGAATTCTGAGTCTGGGCCACGGTGAATGTGCCATCTGTGCAGCCTCTGCTTTGGCTCCTCTCCTTGATGTTCTTCTCCAGGAAGGAGCAGATAATGAGCAGGCCTGGGAGCCCCTGGAGGAGATGGTTGGGCCACTGGGTTCCCCTCCATGGCACTGCCCTCACCCTGCCAAGAGCGAGCTCTGGATGGCTCCTCTGCTGTTCCAAGCACATGGTTTGGCTCCATTAGTGGAGAACATGAATTAGAACACAGCCCTTAATGCTTTGGAAGTACCAAGAATGGGAAGATCCATAACAATTGCTTGTTGTGGTAAATGTCGTGTTTTTTATTGTGCAATATTCCCCAAAACTGCCTGTCAGGGACTTTCATCAGAGAATTTTTAAGGTAGAGAAAGACCTTAAAGGTGTTCAAGCCCAACCATAAATCCAGCATCAGCACCACAGTTATTCCAAACTTTCCAAGGGTTCATTCCTGACTCTTCTCTCACAGAACCCTAAATATCACTGTAGGAAACACATATGCCATGGGTAGTATTTTCTTTTGGAGAATGACCTTCAAACCAGCATTGACCATTCTAAGAGAAAAATCCTGTGGCAGGATTTCCAGGCATTGACCTGTATCCTGGGGGTCCTGCAGACCCAGGAGAGAGCTGAAGTGTCTTTAAATGTGAGAATTGTTACAGCACCAGAGTCAAAGTCACTGCAGACCGACTCACAGACATGGAATACGTAGAGATAAAAACTAAAAGCAACAAGGGGATGATAAGATTTGTTTTCAAACTGGTATGGGGGGAATTCACACACGTTACTCACTTATTAACTATATTAAATTCCAGCTTTACAACTTGCCTTATGATGTCAGCATGGAGCTTTCCCCCCTTTGGTTTAGTTTACATGCAAGGCAAAAAAAAATAAAAAAGCCTGGGTTTTTTTGCTTTCTTCTCAATTGTACCATTCAAAGGTCAATAGTGGTATCATGTATCATGAGTCACTTGCCACCTAATGCTTAAGGGCACAGGTTTTAATGTGATCTGTCAGCCCCTTCTTAGCAGATTTAGGACATCCTTGTCATAGATTAGTACTTGCATTTTTAGCTTTAGCTTTCAACCCAAGGCACAGTGGGGGACTGGCTGCCAGCTCAGTGGGTTCTGAGCAGAACCAGCTTGCTGGGCATGACTTACAGCCACAAAAATCACAGCCAGGTCCTGAGTGGGATGTGACAAATGGGAGATATTTGTCCCTGCTTTCATCAGGATGGTCAAAAGAATTGCTCAAAGTGAGAAGAACAGGAGAGGTCTTTGCCAGTGGCCTCGGTGTGGCTGCTCGTGTTGGGTTGGGAAAGGATGTGTCATTTACTAATTGCTACCATGGGATCTCAGTTAAAAGGGAAAATTTCCTCTTCTGGGCTAAACAGTGTTGGAGTTTAGTAGTAAAATGATCCCTAGGTGGTAAATAAGAAGTATTACATTAATGTACAACTCAGACTGGTCCATCAGTTCTCTTTACAAGTAGTGAAGGAATAAGGATGGTGAGTCCATGTGACTAACATTAGTTAATCATGTCCCAGTGATATTGAAACACAATTATCAGTTCTTACGCAGGTCGTTTATTATATTCATCTACATATTCCAGCTTCCTTTAGGAATATCTAGTTTTTTTGTAGTTCTGACAAACCCCATTTGCTCTCTAAATCAAAACTCAGGGATTCAGTAACAACCCAGAAACTGGGATGTTCCAGTCACGTGGTTATATCTGCAGTCATTATTTGACACAACCAAAACAAAGTGACTGTAAAATAAGAGTTGTCAGATGTTTCTCCTAAAATTGTCTCCAAATGGCAATAATTTTACAGAGTATAAATAGCTTCAGTTTATGTCACCCTTTCTAGTGGGAGCTGATGTCACCATGCAGAGTTTGGTACAGATGTCTGTCTTATCTTACTATTTTTAAATGTTCCCTCACTATTAAAAGTGTCTTTTTGTCCTTTTCCAATCTTTGTTATTTGCTCTGCATATTCAGTTTCTACCACTTCGTCTTCTGAATTTTGCTACACAAAGGAACTGTTAAAAATAAACATCCTAAATAAATTCTGTTTGTGGAAGTCATAAAATTATCTAAAAGGTGTTTGCAGAAATCTTTTTAGATTCTTCTCTTGATAGAACTATTTTTTATATATATATATATATAATCTTATGGGTTTTAACCCATTTCAAAGTTTCTCCTTCAGAAATTATCTGAATAACAGCTCTTAGCTGGCATCCTCACTCAAGTGTGGAGTCCTTGAGCTCTTGGCTGCTTTAGTTGTTAATACACTGTTATAAGAAAATAGGTTTTATCTTTTGGGTGAACCTTTCTTGTTTATCTGTTACACAAAACACAGTTATAAATACAAATATAATTGTGTCCTGCCTGCAGCCTTCCCAGGGAATGCAATGATGCGGCAGATCTATGAAAACCTGCCAGAATTACATGTTTTAAATGTCTTATTTAGCTCAGGTTATCAACTGGAATAACGAGGCCCAGCCCTGCTTGTTCACCTTCTACCAGCTTTTCCTTGGAATATTTGTGATGCTCAGACAGAAGAGGGTAAAAAGTCTACAAAGGTGTACAAAATATCATGTTTTTCCTTGTAGTAGTAGGAGAAATTGCAGTTCTACTGTAACACTTCAAACAGGGAAGTTGTGGCTGCCCCATCCCTGGAAGTGTTCAAGGCTGGGCAGGGCTTGGAGCAACCAGGAGGTGAAATGAGATGGTCTTTAAGGTCCTTTCCAACCCAAACCTCAGGATTCCTTATTTTTTGTAAGATAGCAAATCCACCTGTTTTCAAAATAGAACTGTTTGTGGAAGGCAGTGAAATTATAAGACGAGCTTTTTTTGTTTTGAGAGGGAAAATGATCATCTTGCAGAGAAGAAGATAAAGATGTTAGAGATGGTTAGAGATGGTCATTGTTTAGCTGCAATGAAAAGGCTCCTGGCTACGTTTACAAAGAGGAAAATTCCCTCATGAAAGAGATGCTTGTGCCAAACCCATCCACTGCTCTTTGGTTTCAGACCCTGTTTTATCATTCCTGCTCCGTTTTATCATTCCTGTTCTGTTTTCTGCTCTCCCTTTGTACTGTCAGCTCATCCTCCTCCATGAGCTCGACTGGAGGGTTCAGACAACTTGTTAGGAACATTAAATCCTGTGTAAATTGTCAGCAGGATAACATCATTTGTTTATTTTACCATGAAAGTCCTCTAATAAAACTGGTCCAGCAGTTCCACACCTGAGCAGTTTTAAAAGCCCTCTGTCAGTTCTGATGGCTGGACCTTTCCTGCCTTTCTTTGACTGTATCTTTGCCAAGTGTGGAAATGAAAGGTGAGCAAACACATGTTCTTGATTGTAGATGGTCTCAATTAGTTTCTGATTCTTGTGGGGAGTTTGGTTGCTCTGATTTGTTCTAGAACCATCTCTTCCCTTCTGACTTTGCTCAAAAACTGAGGCTGTACAGGAATGGGGGAGTTCAGCTGGAGCTGGTCCATGTATTGCTGAAGTCCAGTGTTGCTCTAATTCAGCAGTCCCAGCTCAGCAGTGAGAAATGCTCTCTGCTGAGTGGACTTGCTTCCCAGGTCCCTTCAGTGAGTGGCTCAGACTTGGTATTTTTAAAAACTATCCCTAATCTCTCATGTTTGTTTTACTTGTGGGTAAAACACAACTTTCCAAATCCCAGGTCTCTGCAAGGAAATTGGAGAAAACTGGTTTTTCTAGAGTGCCATAGGTCATTTGTCCTCCCCAGACAGGTCTATTCAGCAACTTTCAGTCCTTAACTATCAATTCTTTAAGAGCAGATGTACCAAAACTATTCTCTTGTGTCTTTAGCATAAGAACCATAAGGCACAATACAATAAAAGGGAGACATAAGACAGTACAGAAAGTCACAAGATATAAGAGTATAGGTAGTTCATAAAAGCACAATGGAATTCATAAATCACATTTAGACAAGTTCCCCCAATTCCTCACACAGCCAAACGCTGCTAAATGAGATTTTTATATTGGCTTGGGGGACTGCAGTTCGTAGCTTCAGAGAAGGTGGTGTGTTCTTCTGTCACTGCTGACCTGAATCCTTATTAATAATGAATTCTGCACCAAGCCCTCGATGGCTGGGAAGTTGTTGTTGCTTTCCTTAGAAATAAACACTGATTTCAACCAAATTGGGTGTTTTCCTACAATGCTCAGACAGGGCTGAATTTGGAGAGGCTGTTCTTGTTTGCATTGGAATTAACTCAGGATTAGCCCTGATGTAATCTGAGACAAGTAGGAATACAGTCTGTGTCCAAGGAATGAGATTGTCCAAAATTAGTTAAATCTTTCTTTAGAGTGGTAGCCAAGAAATTGGGTGTTCAGGAGAGAAGGTTATCCCAAAATACCTATAATTTCTTTCAAGTGTAGCCACCCAAGAGAGAAGGAACCTGCAAAACCCAAGTGTGCCACCCCTGGGCATACTGGGATTACCTTTGGCACCGAGGGTGGTACAACCTTTGTGAAACTGGGCAAGGAAACAGGGCTACTGGGAGGGTGCTAAAGAAAACCCCAAACCCAGCTGGCACTGGCAGAAATGTGACTACAGGTTCTTTAAAGATGAAATTATTTAAGATACCCTGTTTTCTGTGCTCTTGCTGTATCTGGGCTGTCTCATCCCCGTTCCTGTGGGTGATGGTGATGCTGGTGCTGCCCTGAGCTGGGTAATCCACCCTGGGCTCTGATCTCCCTTGTAACACAACATGGTTTGTAATGATGAATTTTTCTCCTCAAGGAAACTTGAAAGAGGGAGGGGAAAGCAAGCCCTGGCTTTAAGTTCTGGTTCCTTAAAGAGCAGTGGGTATAGAATGTGCAGTTAAACTGAAGATGTGATATAGGGATAATGTTGCCTTTTTTTTTCTCAAGAAGGAAAATTAACTACCAAGTGCCATCATTTTAAGACTGTAAAACAGTGTAACCTATAAAAGATTTACTGGGAATCTAACTCTTCTTTTGGATATCTCAGTGAAAGAAATAAACATAAAACTCAAATCAGATCCTTTAGGATTTATGAAGTTGATTCAGTTTTTTTTTTCCTAGTGACTGTTTTAACAGCCTATTAACATCTTCCCCACAGCAAATATAGAACAAAATTGATATTACAGAATCGAGCTGGGATGGGTCCCATGAGTGTACTTAAATATACCGTAAACATCTCGAGCTATTCATCTGTATTATGGAGTGTGTGGATAAAGTACATCTCTATAAATTCTGCTAAAAGCAAATTCTTCCGAGCTCCTTTCGCAGAATAAAAATTAAAGGTCTGATTCTGGGAAGGGTTGAGTGCTCCTGCTAAATTCCCAGCTCCCTTGTAAAAGGATGGTTCTTGCTCAGTGCTCTCAGGGCTGCTCACAAAAGACTAATTTTCTGCCTTGCAAGGGAAGGCAGCTGAAATCAGTTGTCACTGTGCTAAAAGTCTTTTACAGATGATTTGTGTCGTGTTAATTCCTTAAGTGTCAGACACGGGCGCGTCTAATTCATTGCCAAAAGTGGCAAGGCCATTAAATGTTGCTAATAAAAGGAACATGAAGCCTGTTGTGCCCAGCCTTGCTGTGCCATCTCTCTGCATCCTGCCAGCTCTGTTATGTAACAGTGTGGGCTTGCCATGCGAGAGGAGGGTTGAATTGTGCCTTTTGGTTTCGTGTCTCGTCCCTCAGGAAGTAAACTTTTTAATTAGATAACCCAGAACTTAGAAAATGCTGTGGTTTGTGGGGTTTTTTTCAGTTGTTGCTTGAATTTTTAGGAGTTCAAGCTTGGTGGAGGGATCAGCGTGTTAAAATAATGCAGAGCTCTCTTTTGCATCAGAGGATGATTCAGCCCCCGCCGCTCTCCTTTGCCTCCCCTGTTTGTTCTGGTTTGTTTTACTGATCTAAAGAGAAAACAATCAGGGACCAGCAAAGCTGTTTGGAATAGAAATAGCTGTGCTGCAGTCAAAGTGGCACCCTCAAGTGTTTGGAGAAGGGGATTTGTACCAAGGATTTGGCTTTGGCTCGGCTCATTTTGCCATTTTAAAAAATGTATCTTGATTTCAGCCCCGTTAAGACAGGACAACTTTTGGACATATGTGTGATGATGTCTCTGTTCTGTTTTGTAATTAAAACTGAACTGCATTACTGAAAGTTTGTAAACCTGGGATGTTTGTGAAGTAAAGCAGAAAAACTCCTCCTCTGAAAGTAGATTCTGAATGGAAATCCTACCCTGTAGCCAAACTAATTCCATTAATTCCTTCAAGTGTTTTTCTGTAATACACTGTTTAATCTGAGCATGGCCTTCCATTGAATCCCTTGCAGTTCATCTCTGATCCACTGAACATAACAGAGTGAATTTTGAGACGACATTAATTTGATTTGACAGAGTAAATTAGTGATTCAGTTGGTACCAAAGTCTATAAAGTACCCAATGAGGTGATTTTTTGCTGTGTAGAATAAGTGTAACTATTCTTGCAGTCTCAAACAGCGAGAGAAAGACACTACAACTTAAATAGAAATTGATTTATTCACTTAGGGCAGAGATTGGAGACTAAAAGCTCCATATTCAAGAATAAATTGAGATTTATTCTGGGTTTTGGAGTGAAAACACATGGTATTTAAAACTTGGGGACTGCAGGGAAGTGTTTAGGATGAACAGGCATCGAGTGGGGAAGAGCTCCAGGCCATGGGTGTCTGTCAGCAGTTGTATCCTTGTGCCTGACATCATCTGGAATGTTCTCAGGATGCTCAGCCAACTATGAAAAGGTCAAGCAAACAGAGAAATGGAAGTTTCAGCTGCTTGTTGGCTCATTCTTTCTGATTTTTAAGCAATGCCAGAGTGGAGAAAGTTGAGTAGTGGGGCTTGAATGGCAGCTCTTCATGTCCTTGTGGCTCTCCTTAGGTCGAGACACCCAGAGGGGTCAGTGAATAACCCATGTTGGCCAGTCAAGGGGGCCACTGGACACATATTCCAGTATATTTTTGCAAAAATTATTAAAAATCCTCATAGGAGATTCTGTGAATTTAGTTTAAACCACAGGATTACTTCATTAAGGTTTGGATTAACCATGGCGCTTTTATGAAGGACTCTTTTGAAACCACCCAACCAGAAAAAGTTCCAACAAGCCAGGTCTAACGAAATAATTCAAGTATTTCTCAAGGTGTTGGTGGCCCAAGTTTTCCCTGCCTGCAGCTGAGGCTTCAGCTGCACCTGTCCTATTTCCATATGCAAATGTTCGTGCCATTCCCTCCGAGTTATGTTATTTTTCACATTCTAAAAATATTGTGATGTCTCAGTATTCACTGCGGCACAAAACACCCCAAATTAAAATGGAGGTATTAGTTCAGATTTGACTATCCTTAGCGCTTTAGAAATCCAATAAATGGGACTTCAAGTGATAGACACTACATGTGATTGGATTGAATTTGCTCTATTCAAAATATTCAGGTGCTTTATTTTGGCAGTGATCACATTCACACATCAGTGCTCTCTGGTTGTGACAAGATACTTCAGTTTCAGGCTCTGCTCATACAGTCACAGAGTCATTAAAGCTGGAAAAGATGTCTGAGACTGAGTCCAACCACTAACCCAACATCACCATGTCCCCCACGAGCCACATCCACATCCCTCTGAATGCTTTCAGGGATGCTCACACCACCTCTTCCTTGACTGGCCTGTTCCATTGCCTGACCACCCTTTCAGTGCAGAACTTTTCCCTGATATCCAAACTGGGAAAAGTTTCTCCACTGCAAGGTTGGTGAGGCATTTGAGCTTTGGCAGGGAGGGCAGGGATTGTCAATCCAACGTGAGGTCCTTCTCAGGACATTTTGACCAGTTTGGCAAATGGAGAAACATCAGAGAGACCTGTTCCCTTTATATCCACCACTGTGGATTCAGCTTCCAAAACACTTGTGTTTGCCCTTCCCTTGGATCATTTCTCCAAAGCCTGGGTGAGATCTCACTTTCTAATCCCAATCTGGGCCAACGTGGTGTTAATGCCCCCTCCAGCAGCCTGCGCTGGCCATCCCACATCTCCCTTAAACAATAGCATTTCTGGAATTTCAGCTTACAGCGTGCTACCCAAAAATAGATTGCTCCCAGGCAAACTAATCTGTTTGCAACATGGCTTGCAATCAGTCTAGCAGGGAAGGGCGAGATGAGCTGCAGCAGATGGCTCGGAGCGTGGTCCTCGTTTCACCCCCACAGTTGCAAAACACGGTTGTGTAACCACTTCAAGGTCACCACAGGAGTTCCTCCTAAAAGGTAATGAAGGATTTGCTCCTTCCACCCTCCAACATTGATTTACAGGAGCTGCTGCCCAACCAGCCCTCGGTGATTTGAGGCTGGAGGGGGAGGCAGAGGGGGATTTAAGCTTCGGGAAGGCAAATGTCCAGAGGGATTAATTCTTCATAACCATCATTTCTGTTATCCCTAATCTCTCACTTTTGCTCTCAAAGCAAGGTCTGGGGGGATTCAAGGTGTTGGGCTGGCTTGTCCTTGTTCCAAAGACCTTGACATCTCCAGTTTGTGCCCTTGGGACAATCAGGACATCTGAGAGAAAGTGTTTATTTTGAATAGCAGTTGTAATGTGTGGAAGGAATTCCACTTCCATGCCAATCTGCCTGGGGATCCTTGATGTTCTTCATGTTAAAATTATGGTTCAGATTTTTTTTTCCAGAGTTCTAAATGATGTCAGAAAAAATAATGCAAAATGGAAAGGTATATTAAAATTAACAGGAATGTTTCTAGGCTGTGGATTAAGGAGTTAGTTGTGGTTTGTCTCATGGAATCCCAGAATTCCAGGATGGTTTGGGTTTAAGGGACCTCAAAGCCCACCCAGTGCCACCCCTGCCATGGGCAGAGACACCTTCCACCAGCCCAGGGTGCTCCAAGCCCCGTCCAACCTGGCCTTGAGGCCACCTCCTGCAAAGATGGTTGTTTTAGAAGCACATTAATTGATAAATCACATTCCCAAGGTAGTTTATTAAATTCCAGTTAAATTCATAGTGGTTCTTTTTAGTTTTTATGCTTTTCCAAAAAAAAAAAAAAAAAACAAACCTCAAGCCTTTTCTTTATTTCTCATAAGTTTTACAACTAATTCAACTGAAAATATAAAAATTATCTACTGCTCTTCAGAAGCTTCAATATAGTCTTTGACTGATATCAAGATCAAGTGGGCTTAATTTCTTCCCAGTGAATTATAATGCCTTCTGTAAGGAATTACAAATCCTACAAGCACATTGCTGCTTTCCAGACTGGCTGAATCATGAGTCCAACAAAACATGTTAAATCTTTAATCACTGACTGGTTTATATAGCTAATAACTGCCTTGCTTTATTGTGGTGCTTTCTGAGATTGTTTTGAAGTCCCATAATATCCTTCATCCTCATTTCACTCAATGAATTCTGGGCTTCATGTTCTCTTGAGATATTTATCTCTACACAACCTGAACTGAGCCTCGGAACGGCACAAAACATAAGCTTATGTCACTTTGAGGCACATGTACAAGCTTTATTATCTTGAGATCATTTCTGAAGGGAGGGCAAACATCTTGGCTGGATACAAGGAACAATTGCTGCATTGAAAGGGTGGTCCAACACTGGACAGGGTCCCCAGGGAAGGGGTGGAGTCACCTGGAAGTGTTCAAAGCACCTGCAGAAACAGCACTTCCCGATATGGTTTAGTGAGAATGGAGTATTTGATCAAAGGTTGGACTTGATCTTGGAGGTCTTTCCCAACCTTAATGGTTGTATGATCTTATGGATGAAAGGTTTGAGCCAAGGTTAAACTGAGCAGCCTGAGGAGGAGAAGATATTTAGTTTGTTGCTTATTTTCCACAGAGTTCAACTTAGCTGCAAATGTGATTTATTTTTATACAAGTAAACAGGGATGGGCCATTAGGACATGTCCCAAGCTTTCCTGTGCAAAGGTTGGTCTGTAGCCTCTGCCAGCTCTTTTGGGGTTGCTTTTCTGCCAAATTCCTGGAATTTTCCCCTATAATCATGGTTTGCTGTGAGATAGCAGAGGTTGGGGTCTCCAACATGACACGGATTTCAGCAAAGCATTCCTTGATCTTGGGGAGTTTGATTTGAGGGGACACTTGAAGGTGGCAGTCGCATGATCAGAAGTGGAAACTTTTGCTCAGTTCACTTAGAGACCGGGGGAAAGCTCAGGGATGATTTGCAAGAATGTTTGGGTTGCCAGATGAAACTTCTAATAATTTTTTTAGGGCTGTTTTCAGTGGCCAGAATAAAAGCTGTAAATGTAGCTTGGGAGGAGAGTTGCCAGTCGTCTGCCTAAAAAGTGATAATGATATTTTCCCTGTGCAGTGAGATGGTCCTACTTCATTAACCTGCCATAATCCTTCGTGTCAGCAATCAAAGTGTCCATCACTTTGGCAGGCATCAGATCTTTCTGAGGAGATAAGTGTCCATCATCCTCCTGATCTATCAGACAACTTACCCTTTGGAATGACAAAGATTGTTTCACGTCTGGTTTTTTCATAAGATTCCGATTCCAGAAGACACTTGGGGTAAAATCCACAATTAATCTGGTCCTTAGAGCAACCTTTCTGTGTTTTGCCAGCTGTCAATCCCCTCCTGGTGTTCATATAATGCATGTCCTTGCTGTGCCCTTCCCACACATCATTCCTGAGACTGGGAAGGGTGTTCCACTGAAAAAGCAGCCACTGGATGCAGTGATCTACCCTTTGGCTCAACTTTAATATCAGCAGCTCCTCTGCCTCTCCCTGTCTGCTGGCAGGGAGGGCTCCCACTGCCAAAAAACACAAAAGCAAATATTTTGTTCAAAAATGCATCATTTCCCAGAGAAGCTGTGGCTGCCCCATCCCTGGGAGTGTCCAAGGCCAGGTTGGATGGGGCTCGGAGCACCCTGGGCTGGTGGAAAGGTGTCCCTGCCCATGGCAGGGGTGTTGAAACCAGGGGGTCTTTAAGGTTCCTTCCAACTCAACCCATTCTTTGATTCTTCCATCCTTTGGGAAAGAAAAATCCTCTGGGAAAGAACATGAAAATGCATTAGGCTACGATGTATATGTGCAGGTTAATGTATTTATATATATATATTGTGTATAAGTTCAGGCTTTATTTCTTTTTGATACTGAATTGCTATTTATTAATTTGTTTTCAGAATTTCACCTTCTCCCCGTGTCTTCTTTGGAGCTCAGAAAATAGGCCTGAAACATTTATGTCTAAAAGCTGTAATAGTCATTGTAGCCCCTGTTCATTTATAAAGAACTTCAGGACTGAGCACACCTTCTGACATATAACCCTTTAACTTTATTTATGAGTTAAGCTTTTGGTTTAGAAAACAACCATATTTTATGTGCTTGGAATATGGAACAGTCATCACTGTTTGGAATGTACTTCCCTTTATCTGAATAACATTTTACTTCCATTAAATTGCAGGAGTTCATGGCAAAATTCCTGACCGGTTTCTACTTTAGTTTGTTTTTTTAAAAATAACAAAAGGAAAAAGCCCCAACACCCCACTTTGTGTGTGGTTGGTTTGTTTGTTTTCCTTAACTAAGTCAGTGAGAAGGAGTTTAACAAGTCAAATTAAAAAGTTTTGTCATCTCATGTGTGGCTTGAATATAGACAGCTGCATTTCTTCTTGCTGAACTGAGCTTTCTAATTTAATTTATCTTTGTGTTCTTAAAAAAAGTGCTCCAACTCTTCAGGCTGGAATACTCCTGGAAAAAGCAAGTCCCCTTATCCAAGGACAGGAGAGAATTGTAATCTGTAAATGCACATGCTCCGGGTCTTATCTCTGCTATGGGAAACTGGCCAAAGAATCAGGTGGAAAAACTAATTTCCTCCAATATTTCTTTGGGAATGGGGGCAGCTCTGTGAGTATCCATAAAGAAAGGAGACAAGTGTTGCTCCTGGAGTGGGTCCAAACTTCTTGGATTGTTTTTTTACACCCAATGTTAAGGTGCTTTCCTTTGAAGAGCTCTCAGCTCTGCTGAAATCTCTGTAATTAATTCCTTTCACCTCAGCACGCCAGTGTGAAGTTCAAGCACTGGGAGGGAATAAAAGACATTTAGAGGTGTCCTGATTTTGTGGGATTGGGTAGGATTCTCCAGCAGGCTGCTGCTAACTCCCTGTGCTTCTGTTTTTGGGACAAAGGGTGGTCAAACACTCTGATTTTCAAATGGTGAAATCACAGGACACAAGCCATGACTCTGACCTGGAATTTCTTTCTATTAAGACAGCCAAATCCTTGTCAGTGAAACTTCCCAAATTTCAAGATACCTCGTTTTCAGGCTCTTATACTGTTATGACACATTGTTTTTAACCATATTTTTCTCCCTTTGATATTATAGCTCTGGGAATTTTATCTCAATATGATTATTTAGAAAGCCATAGAAGGTCAGAGAATATGCTGAGTTGGAAGTGTCCCAGAAGGATCTCTGAGTCCAGCTCCTGGCCCGATTTTTTACTCTGCATTTCCTAAGGTAATGCCTCAAATTTAAGAACACTTAAACATATCTTGGCTTTTTTTTCTCCTGTGCTGAAGAGTAGGAAAGTGAAGTGACACGCAGTGTGTTCCCCGGAACAGGAGCTCAAATCCACATCCCAGTGGAAGGTACAGGTAGCTGAGAACACATCTGTGATGTCAGGGGTGGGGCTGTGAAGACACTGAGTTAGTTCAGGGACCAGAAAACACGGTGTAGATGGCTCTGTGTCCAGTCTGCTCTGCAGAGCAACTGGGATCTGCTGTGAAATATTCATGACAACAATATTGCTGACACGGAGCTCAAGCATTCACACCACAGCATAATCCTGTGTTATGTCCACTCCATTTAACAAAGTTACTGAGTGCGTGTCAGGAGCTTTACGTGCCCTGAGAAGCTGGAGGTGCAAAGGAGCCTCCTGAGAGGGTGACCATGCCAGGATGGTTGTGACCACACACATGAACTCCTGGGAACTGTGCCAGCCCTTCTGGGTGACTTTCTTGATTTTCAGTCGTGGTGCTGGTAAACTGGAGACCTGTGAGTCTCCACACACCCAGTGCAGCTGCAGGTCTTCGTATTTAGAATGACATGATGGTTTGTTACAATACTTATTAAGGATGATCCCGATCTTTCCTTTGGCCCCAGGCCACTGAAATATAATTTGTAGAAGCTTTTGTGAAGCTCCCAAAGTGCTGTCGGGTAACTGCATGATCAGCATCATCTAAATGTTAGTCATTAAGAAAAATAATCCTCATAATGATGGGCAGGACAATAACAATTAGCCTGTTCCCTGGCTCTCTGAACACTGTGGGACCTGCAGACGACTCATCTTCAATAAGCTGGGGATGGTCCAGTGGCTGAGGCTTTGTACAAGCAACACAACTGATCAATAACGTGAGCAGAAGCAATCACTTCCATTGACTCCAGCAGGTAATTTGTGTTCATCTTGCAATGCTGCTGCACATGAACACAGTGAGCAGCGAGCAGATAAAAGTGGCAGCACATCAATTCTTGCTGGTGGTTGGGGCCAATTACTGGAATTAAAATAACCTTTTTCAGAGTGCAGCAAGATTAGCTGTTGACCCTGTTGGCCTAATGCAGTTACTATTATACTTATTATCATCAGTCCCTTTGCCTGCCTTCGCTGGTGAGGCTCTGTAAGTGAAGGCACAAGCTGTTGCCTGTGTTAGTTCTGCTGCACCAGATTCTGCAGGGCTGGAAAGTGCCCAAAACTCTTTGTTAACAGAGCTGGAGGGTGGTACAAAGCAGAAGGATCAGTTCAAGATGTAGTGGACTGTAAGGCTGTGCTCAATGGATAGCTATAGTGAATCTGGGAGTATAAAAACTTGCATAATCTCTATGTTAATTCATCTCTTTTAATGTATATAATTTTTCTCTATTAGTAATACTGCTTTTCTCTGCTCCATGTCTAATGATGTGCATGTAACTGTTGCAATGGAACACAAAACATTTGCAAATCTGCAGAACCAGAGTTAATCCCTGTTCCACATGAGGGGTGTGTAATGGGCAATCAATGTTAAGGAGACCCCTTTGAAGAGGGGCTCAGCCAGCCCGTGCTCAGAGCCCTGCCTTGCACTACCAAACTGATGCTCTAGAATGAGTTAAGCCTCTCAAAAATGCCTAATGCACTCTCTATTCATTATTATTCTTGATTTGCAGGAAGCCTTTTGTGCAAGGTGGGCATCAGACCTGGCCCGGGGTCCCAGCATTGTCATCACAGCTGCAGGCCCAGCCACAGCAAGGCCAATCCCCACAAAAGGAAGGAAAATAAAGAAGAACTATTCAGAGCAAATAGATGAGATTAAGCATACAAGGTCAAATTTCATGAAATAAGTGAGGCATAATAAAAAGGAATGACATAAGAGCATAAAATGATTTGAAGGCACAGGATGTTTAAGAGAGGACTGGACTCGTGCTAAGCAGAAACCCAATAAACCAAATTACTTTGGTTATTGCTGCCTTCACTGCTGCTACAAAGGTGGTTCAGTTCCTCATTAGTCATTCCTTGCAGAATTATAATCTCTCATGACCTCATCTTCTCCTTACTCCTTTGGGAATACAGCAAGGCAAACAAATCCATAAGCTCTCCCCTCCCTGTGTCCCCCTACGACCATTAGGAAAGCTTCCTCATCCTTCAGAAGAACAATCAATATTAAACATCTTTTACTTTGCCAGTGATTGATTCTGTCTCATTTCCCATTACTCATAAAAAGGGGGACATTCAGGCTCGATTTTATTTGTTTATTTATTTATTAAGGGCTGACAGAGGCATGGCTGCCTGAAAAATTCATGGAAGCTTTGCTGTTGTTCCTTCCAGAGCTTTGGCAGAACCTTGAGGGACACAACTGGCCTAGGAACAAAAAACTCTCTCCTACCTCATCCTCCACAGCCCAGGAGCACCCCATGGTATTTAAAGATGTCAAGAGCTTAAAACTCTCAGGTAAATGCTTCTTTTTTTCGTAGATCACAGAATTTTGCAGCAATTCTGTAGAATTTCCAGGTTGAAATCTTAGATACCTTTAAAAGTCTTGGTTAAAAAGACAAGGAAAATTGTCTTTTTATTCAGATTTTTTTTAACCAATATCAAAGTATCACTTGAAGTAGATCTAACCTGGTTCCTGGAAGGAGTGGGGTTTTCAGTTGGTTCTGTGTTGGTGCAAATATCAACCCCACAAACATGTGCTGAAAAAAGGTCCCTCGACTCTGTTAATCTGATTTTGAAAGTCCCTCCTCCTGGATGGGCCAGGTACTAGAGCTGAAAAGCCCCCCTGGGTGCAGCTCCTGGGTCATTTCAGGAGTTTGGCACAAGATGTTTAGCTCAGAACATGTCCAGAGTCAGCAGAATCCACCTCAGCACTGGGGAGGAATGTCAGAACCTTTAGTAAATGCTGACAAATGCAGTCATAGCGTGTCACAGGGACAGCAAAATGCCACAAGATCAAAATTCCCTTTATTGGCAAGAATAAAATTCCCATGGAATTTTAAGAAGTAAACTGTACCTTGCCATTCAAAGGAAAACAAAGGGCTTGGAGGCAAACTCTGCTATTTTTTTTTGTCTTGAGAGGAAATTCTCTTTCCATCTAAAAGCAGCAATAATAAAGATAATAAAGTAGGATAAGCAGCCTGCTTTTATTGAACCACTTCAGAACTGAGTCCTTAACAACATGTTTCTTCTTATACTGTTATTTCTTGTGACTATAATAAAGTTAAATCAGAAAGTCTGGAATATTGTGCTCGGGATGTTCAATTAGTTCCACAGTGTCCATGTGAGTTAATGCCATTTGAGGGAAGCAGCACTTGAGTGCTCAGAGAAGATTTGTGTTCGGCTTTGTTAGTTCAGGCAGATCCTGGCAGATGTCTGATTAGACTCATTTAAAATTAAATGACAAGGGGGAGAAAAAAAAAGTTTGCATTCATTTTAAATGATTGATGAAAAGATGAAAACTCTGTATGTCTTTGTTTTGTTTGCTGGAACAGCCCAGCTTGGCTTCCCCTGCTCTCCATTCACCATAAACCTCCCAGACACCACATTGTCAAGGCAAAGATTGCTTTTAAATAAGCAAACACTCCAAGTTAAACAAACATTTGGGGAATGCAACACTATCAAATAAACAGAGGAACTGGAAATAAGGAGTCAAAGTCCTCCACAGGCCTGACTTGGCTCTGCTTATTTAGCAACATCACAAGTCCGAGTTCAGAGGTCCTCCCATGGGTATTGAAGGAACTAAATCTCTCTATTTCTTCTGCTGGAGCAAATGGTTGTCCAATCTAATCCTTTTCTGGAAGATGTTTTTATGAATTGAAGCTGTTTGTGCATTACTTGGGGTTTATTCAGCTTTATGTTGGGTTTTATGTTCCGTCATACAGAGGGGATCAAAGTGAGATGTGGAATATGCTTTGAGTGCTTCTTTCTGGATCTGCCTGCTTAAAGATGAAATTAAAGCACAAGTAGTAATAGTCAATATCCAAATGAGGGTGGAAGTTCTGGGAAATTTAAAAAAATACCTGAAAATGTTGGTTGTTGGGAGTTTTATTCTGAATCCTAGGTAAGGTGGTTCTGGCTTTACAGAGCCCCTGAGCCTCTGGTGAATTGAGGTCTCTTGAAATCATGTAATTTTGGGTACCTTGATGCTTACAGGAAGATGAGGGTAGTCATTGCTCCCCACCACCTCCAGCTCTTTTGGCACAGGACTGGAAATCTAATTATTCCCAACCAATACTTGCAATTTTTCTGCAGATCCTCTGCTTAATCGTGGCAAGGGACAGAGGTTCTCCACAGCTGGCACTCCTAGACCCAACCTCCTCCACCACGTGAGGTGGAGGGAAGGTGCTGTCCCCCTTCAGTGTTTGGCCACATCTGATATTTTCCATGTATTGATGTATTTGAAGGAAAATATCTGACATTGTTCCAAGCCCCCATATTGCAGCTTGAAAATCCTTCTATTTTTAATGTGGTTTCTGCCTATTAAGGGTGGACTCAATGATGCTCTCATGACAGCCCATATGCTTTCCAAGTCCTTATTACAGCTAAAACTTGGGAAGTTCCCTGCCAACAGGCCCGAATCCTTTGGTGTTTCACTCAACAGCCAAAACTTTGGAGCTTTCTAATTCTCTTTCCCATAGTCCTCTCTGGAACATTCTCTGGGCAGAATTAAATGCTTGCTTCATGATCTCAATATATTGCAGGGGATATTAAAGAACTTCCTGCAGTACCTAAGGCTACAAATATAATGTATGCAATTAGACCTTAGATAATAACTTTTTTAACTTGCCCTTAATATCCAACGAGTTTCAAATTAAAATGGAATTTTATCCAATATAGCATCATTTAATATATTAAAAAATTCTTTACTGTAACAGATGCACCTCTCAGCAATTATGCTATACAAGAGTGTGATTCCATGAGAAGGGTTTTTTTTGGGGGAAAGTGGATGTTTATTCTGATTGCTTCATGGATGCTGAAGGGATTAGGGATGGACCATTCCCCATCTTAGCAGCTTCCTGTGAGGATGCAAAGGGGTGATCACACCAAGTGCTCCCTCCTCTGAGCTGCTCTTTGCATTGTGTCTCCTTTGCTGCTTGTTTTGCCCTAAAAAAGGGGGAAATAGCTGATTTCATTGTCCCCATTCTCCAGCTGTGATGCTCTGTTGGTGAACAGGGCCATTCTGCATAAAGGATTGGAGGAAAAACAGGAAGCACAAATCAGTACAAACCCTGTAATGTTCCGTATCCATCATTTCTCCGAGACTTGCAGAAGCGAAGCCCTATTTGCAAATAACTTCCAAGAGATGTGAAAGGTCGGGGTTTGTCATTTGAGTCGGTTCATTTCCCTTTGGTTAATTCTGAGCCACGACTCTCGGGGCCGAGCTGGGTCACCTGGTCCAGCCTGTAGGAGCAGGCTCCTGCTTCCCCTGGTGCAGCCACCAGCACGAGCCTAATGCCAGCCTTTCACAGGGGGAGCATGTTTTCCATAATGGAGAATAATGGAACAGTTTAAATCTGCTAATGCACGTGTTCCTTCATCAGGCAGAGCACGTCATGCTCCGTGCGAAGCAACCAATTAGCCTTGCTTCGTTTTAGCATGGAATACAGATGGCATTTGCTTGGAAAGACAGAGTTCATGTCTCAGCTCTGCAAACTTCTCACACTCTCTTTATGGAGCCTGGAGGAGAGTTGCTCATGGATTAGGAACAGCTGGCACAGGCTGAATTCAGGAAAGATGGAAGGGATGTGGTTGAGAGAGGCAAAGTGCTTTAAGCACCAAACAACAGTGCCCAGGCTCTGCATCTCATTGCTCCAAGGGACTCTGGAGAGCTGGGTGGCACCAGGTTATCTAAACATGCTCCAGAAGGAGCTTTAACGCTTCTCTCAGGTGGGATGTCTGCCAGAGCCATCCACAAACTTGTCATCTTCAACCTCCATCATCCCCAGGTGGAATTTGTTCCTGTTGTGCTGCAGCACCAGCTCCATAGCTGTTCAATTAGCCTTTTCATAGTGCGTTGAGGTATTTCTGGCCTGCCCGTGGTGAGGGATGTGCAACACAGCTTGGAAATCCCTCCTTGAGCACACTGTAGCCTGAACACAATAATAAAGCGGGCAGGGAACATAAACAGGGACACACAGTTGATTGCACAGCAGTTTGAGAGGAAACAAGAACTCTGCTATGCTCAGTCCTGGGAGAATCCGCAGGGATGTGTTGGAGGGCTCCATGAGCAGACTCCTGCAAGGCCAGGAATAGGATTTTCAGCTTGAATAGCTAAATGGAATTAGGGGGTAAATGTTCCTGCAGCTTGTTTTCCCCCTGCTCCCCTCTTCTGTTCCAATAAGGCAGCAAAGCTGGAATGACCCCCAGCAGACACCAGTTGTGCTGTACGACAACTCATGCCTGTAGAGCAGATATAGACGAGAGCAACAGCAATTATTTTTAATCTGCATTTCAGTACTCAGGTTATTACATATATAAAACTTCAATTATGATTTTAAAGGGCTATTAGGATGTGTTCCAGTGCACTCTGCAGGAGATGGAACAGCCCTTGCCCCAGACCTGCTCGTGCTCCAGGTGCTGCTTTCTCTCCAGAAGCAGCAGGAGGCAAATTTTGGTGCCGCTGGTATTTTGGTATCAGATGTTGATCTCGTGTATGTTCTACAGAAGAAAGAAATGCTGTTACCCAGAGAAGCAGGAGGAGATTTGCACTGCTCTGAAGCAGAGTGTTTACCAGCAAGCCAAATGCAGGATTTGACATTCCGAGGTGGCCTCAGCAGAGATAAAGGAGCTTTTCTTGTATTTATTCACCAATGCCATTCGTTGCCATGTGGTCTGTTTGTGATATTATAAACACCTCTATCTCTCCTTTACCTTAGCTGGGCTTGGATTGTAATTTGAGACAACTGGATAACAGTAAGACCTCCTTCTTCTTAAAGGCTTAGTGAATGCATCTGTGGGTGTCTCAGCTTTCCAGCAATGGATCTGATGGAGAGCAGAGTATGCAATGCTGGCCAGGTGGGAAAACACAGGGAGCAGGCAGGTAGAAACGTTTCCCAGGGGTTGCAATGCCATTGAAATCTGATATTCAGTAAAATAGTGGTGTTTTTAATTAAAATGGGCTTCTCATGAGCAGTAACATCACAAGGTTTTGTCTTTTTCTATCCTCAAATATTTTTAAAAAGGGGTTTTATTCTGGTTTTGTATATTCAGCAGTAACTCGTGCTGCTCTGTTTGTCTCAGATTTCATGTTTTACACAGCAGTAAAATCAAAAACAAAACTACCCCCCTGAATAAGTATCACATCAAATAAATATTAGACAATTTAATGCAATTAAGATTTTTCCTGAGACAAAGCAGGAATAGAACTTGATGCTAAAGACGGGCAAGAAAATTTAAAGTAGAACTACATACCTGTCAAACTACCAAAATTTAGGAAAAGAAACTACTAAAATTTAAGAATATTCAGAAATATTTAGGATAGTTTAAATATTCTAAAAATTTAAGAATATTTCAAAAAAAGGAGGGGATTAAGATAGCAGTTCAAGTTTTGTGTTGGATTACCAGGAAGACCTGAAGGAATTCATATTGTGATTGAAACTCCTGTTCTTAGTTGACCATTAGAAGTTCATTGGGTTGTTTCCATCCTTGCCCTCACTTTACTATGACTGGTCTTTGGAATTTGAGGCCGAATTGTTTGTAAAGTAACTTATTTTTATGCTGAAAGTAATTACTGGCATGGAAGTTGACCATCATTTTCCTCTGTGCAGGTCTTACTGAAAAAAACCATTCCAGACCCTTCTATTAAGTAACTAGAACCAAAGGAGATCATATTTCTTTAAGATTTTATCCATTTTTATACTGATCTAATTCTCAAAGTAATATATTAATTTGACATTATTACAAACACAGGCATAAGCCGAAAATACTGAGATTTAGACCAATGAGGGATATGTAAGAGCTATTTTTGTGACACTTTTAAAATTAATATCTCTTTAATAATGGCATATTTCCCTCTCAGAAGATGTTTGTGTACTGAGAATCTGTGACTTACAAGTAGAGGGTTATATGTCAATATGATTCATTAATAAAAGTTATCTTGTCTGTGTGTGCAAATTGAGGCTTTTTTCAGGCATCTGTAAACAATCCCCATATGCCTGCAAGGATGCAAACTGGAAATGTGAGCAGAGCTGCTCAAACCTTTTCCACCTAAATCACAAGCTTGAAAATTCCACATTTTAGCATTTAATGGAATTGCAGCAGATGGGAAAATTTTTCTAGTTGTGCTGTTTAAGACATCCCTCTGAAATGTACTTCTGTATATTTATTTTTTTTCCTCCAGATAAACAGCAAAATTGGCTTCTCCGAAACCCAAATCACCAACAGTTCTATTTATAAATACACCAGCAAGCCTGAAAGTGAATGCAATCAGAGTTTCCACAGATGTTTTTCCTGAAGGGCAACAATAATAGTACACTTTGAGCAACTTTCCTACCTGGGAGCTTAAAATATCCTTGCAGAAAATCTCCTCATATTCTGTAGCACCTCTGCCAAAAGAGAGGTGTAAAAAGAATAGATATGAGCAGAAAGCAGAGTCTTCCTCCATAAATTCTGGGCCAAATTCACCCTTGGAAGTTTGTTCCATCTGCTCCCCAACGCAGCTTTGACTCTTGCTTTGTGCTGATGGAAATCAGGGATGCTGATCACCTCTTTTACCTTTTCCCACTCTTTTTTTCCCCAGTGCTCTAAATGTTTCCAAGATTACCACCCTCTGCTCAGCTTAATTAAAACCAGCTGAGATTTTTTTGAGGGCAGGTAAGACAAGGATTTGTTCCAGCCTCTGCAGGCTTTCTCCCTAAGGGATGCTCCTTCTCCAAACATCCATAAGAAAATGACACACAGAGTGGTGGGGCCAATGCATTTGGAATAATCACCTTCTCTCCATGTGCTATAAAGGAACAAGCCAACAATATCCAGGTTTTTTTTTCCTAGGGGGTAAATTATCTCTGTTGCAGTAATTTCCCAGGCAATCCAATTCCTGATAAATATCCTCCAGACAAAGCAGAGCAATCGTGACTGCTCTCACCTACCCCCAGGCTGAGTCACTGTGCTCTTCCCTCTTCCAACAGGGAGATCACTGGCAAGGAAGTGGTTTTTGCTGGAATTAGACAAATGCAGGTGGGTAAGGAGAGTTAATTATAGAACAGTGTGGATGCAAGAGCGCCTGAAGGATGTCAGGCATTGTCCATTGATCCTAATCCATTTGGGAGCAAGCAGCAACCGTGGGGAAACATTTCCCGTGGAAATGGAAGTTGGGAGGAGCTCAGCACGTGGCCCTGGACCAGAATTCTTTTTGAGGCTGAATTTGAGCATTAAAAGGGGGAGATAACAGTGGGACAAAAAGTGATCCCATGGAGAAAATCATGCAAAACCTGTAGGAAAATAATCTAAACCACTTCCCTGGAAGTGTTCAGGGCAGGGCTTGGAGCAACCTGGGCTAGTGTGTGAGCTTTAAAGTCCTTTCCAACGCAAACCACTCTCAGATTTTATGAAATCTTGCTTACAAAGAAGAAGTTTCTATGTTTCACCTTCAGGGTTTGCAGCTCACCAGCTCCAAGGGGTTGCTGATAGGAAATGATTTGTGTTACAGCAGTAAGAAAATATTTGTGTCTGTAAATTTGGTAAATAAGAGCTAAAGGTGAACAGAATGCTGGAGCTGCCTCTCAGTACAAGTAACAGGAGTGTGGCTGTCCCTCTGGAAATGGAAAACACATGGAAGTTTGTAGCACTTTCCTAGAAAAAAGCTCTTCTGCCAGGGTTGGCTATAAATGTCTCATGGTTCTTCAACAAGTCAGCTCTGCTGGAGCACCCTGACCTTGAGCGTTCCCCTCCTGTAATTCCTGTGTGCAGCACCCAGTGTTTTATGGGTACTGTATTTTTAAGGGCTGTATTTTAAGTATAAATAGTGTTCTGGGAAGTCTCTATTTTAACAGCTGATAAAATGTGTGTCAGCAGGATCCTTTGCAGGCTCGCGGTTAACTCTGGCTGGAGACAGTCACCCACTCAACCTCTATTTCAGCAGCATTAGGGCATTTGATTTCAGTCCTGGTGGCTCCATCTGCTTGCAGATCTCAACCCATCCATTCTGTGCCTTCTGACCAAGTAAGGTGGAGCTCCATCAGGATATAAAATTCCAGTGGCAGGGATGCAGTGGGATCCTGGATGTGGGTTCATGCACAGGACACAAGTGGTGTGAACACTGAGCACAGTTGGCTCCTGGGCTCTGTCACCTGGCAACGTGAGGCTGCCTCGCTTTTGGGGGAAGGTGCTGGTATTTCTCAGGGGATAATTGGCTGATGTGTGCTTTGCCAGCACATAATAATGAGGAAAAAGGTAATTTTTTTATATTTTATATTTTTTTGTTATAGGAAGGAGGTATAGGATTGCTTCGTTTCTCTCGCTCTGGTATATGAATTTGCTTTTGGCTTTAAGAAAAGAAGCATTTTGGGGTGCAGAGATAGAAATTCAGAATTAGACATTTTAATCTTTTTATCATAAACATAGACTTTTTCTTTGAATGCACCATTATGCCTAATGACTGCTTTTTAACAAATATGCCCCTATTATCACCTATTTTTCATGCAGGAAGGAACAGTGTTACCCCCTCAATGGGACCATAAAAACACAGGGACAAGACAGTTCTGCCTCCTCTTCAAAGTGACTTGATCATCCAAAGTCTTCCCTGCATAAAAACTCCCCCTGTTTCCTAAACCATTCTTTCAAAAGCTGTTTAAACCCACAGAGTTTTTAACTTGGACATGTTTGGGGGTTGTGTCATGTCCATCAGGGAGATGCAGCAAACCCTCAGTGGTATTAAATTTGGTTCCACAACTCCAAATGCATTAAAATCACAGAGCCATTAAGGTTGGGAAAGACCTCGAAGATCATGAAGCCCAACCATCAACCAAATCCCACCATTCCCACCTGGAGAGCAGGAGCACATGGGGTGAGTGCTGACAGCAAAGTTGTTCTTACCTCTTCTAAACTGTGTTTTGAAGTGCAGAGAGAGGACAGGGGTGACCAGCACTTTGCTTTCCCTGGAAGTAATTGGAAAGCTCTTCAGAGCTCAATGTCTGCAGCCCTTTGGGAAGCCCAAACCTCAGCAGAGGCAACTCCAGCATCACTCTGCCCTTGCAGGATCATGGGATTGCTTCCAGATGGATCATTCTCCCATTTCCATGGTGAAAGAAATGTCTTTAAACTGGTTTTCCAAATGTGTTACAGTGAAAAATAATGAACTTTCTGGTGTCTGGGACTGGGAAACACCCAAACTGCTGCAGTTTAAAGTGAGGTAAAACCATTTAGTGGTGGCACATGGTGAGGTCAGGACCCTCAAAGGTGACAGATGAAGCAGGGGGGGATGTCCTGCTGCATCCACAGAGCCAAATGTGCAGTAATAAATATTAAATAATGTTTCTAGCTGGAAGATGATCTGTATTCCACAGCTGTATTTCATGCATTCCAGACAGAGAAGTGAATTAGCATCCCATGGAGATATTTTATTTATGCTTTCTTATTTCCAAACTTGAGAAACTCAGACACACAACTCAGAAACAGAGAACTCCTCTTAGTTAATACAGATTTTATTGTAATGTTGCAGGAATTTAATAATTTAAGGTGAAAATAGGAAACAAAATGTCCTTGAAATTATTGTGGCTTGGGACTGAAAATCTGCAGGGTTTTTTAGCTTCCACTGAAGCCCAGACAACCAGAAGTGCCAAGAGAATTTTTTTAATTTCTGATTACAGAGAAATGTGGAAAACCACTATTATATGTGAGTCTTCTCATGGATATTTTGGTTTCACTGCAGCCCAGCTAATGACCTCAGTGGGCTTTCCCCTGTGTGTTTGGGGAGGGGATCTTTCTTTGCTTGTGTTTTGGGAGATGTTGGTTTTTAAACCATCTGGGGGCAATGACCACAACAGGACAGGGACATCACTGGCCACAGTTTAACCTATTCCACTGATTCTATACATTGGGATGAGTGTTCAAGGCCAGGTTGAGCCACCTGGTCTAGTGGAAGCTGTTCTTGCCCCTGGCAGGAGCTTGGAATTAGATGATCCTTAAGGTCTCATCCAACCCAAACCATTCTATCATTTTATAACATGGAGAGTGTTTAAGGGATATCTCACTGTCACTGAAACCTATTCCTGGTGTTTGGGAGTGAATAATATCACTATGAAAGTTGCTGGAAAAGGGACTGGGAGCTCAGGAGGGGAATGCCAGCTGGAGCAGGAACAGGAAAGGATGGAAGAATAAAATACTTGGATGGCAGCAGGTACAAGAGAAGGTCTTGGAGGCAGAGACATGACAGCTGGGGTTCACAAATCACTTGTGTGGAGTGAGAGGCTCTCTGGAACTGTGGGAATATCCACGATGGTGTGGATGAGAGCAGGGCTGGCAGGCACACAGCCTCCTCCATGGCTCTCCTGGGCCCCAAAGCCTGCAGGTGTCTCCTGCTACTTTCCCATCCTCAGCACTGGCACTCAGGGTCTTTTTCTCCATCCCAGGACCCCAGATTTGGAGCTGTGGTACCAATCACCTGCAGGATGCTCCCAGCACCATCCCTTTTACACAGCACTCCTCTTGCAGAAGGCACTGCAGGGGACATTTGTGCCTCCAGGTTCCCTGGGCTGGCTCAGAGGGGTCCCTGGCTGCAGAGCAGAGCCATGGCTGGAGCTCAGCTGGCCTCTCCCTGTCTGCAGGTGCCTTGTTTTCCAGCACATCAGTGGAACTGGAGCCTCACACATCTGCCCACTGTGTCCTGATAGCACATTTCCCTCCCTGATGATGCTCTTTGGATTCACAGCCCAAGGTGTACAAGTTGTTGGGAGGCTGGCCCAGAACTGATGCCACTGGATGGAGATCACTTGGAAAATGTTGAGCCACTGGTCATCTGGAAACCATTTCACTCCTGCCAGGGGAAGAGAGAACAAAGTGCTCCAATTAGCTGGTGCTCATTTTCAACCACGTCAGTTAATTAGCTGAAGACCAACCAGATGGAGAGGGATTTATCACACAGCTTTCAGGGGCCCAGGCACTGCATGTTGCCCAGTTTCAAACACTTGGGATTTTTAATTTTTCCCTTTTTTCAGGAGGCTGCATACTGGAGAGGAAGACGGACTCCCAATTCTTTCTTCCATCCTTTCTGAGCAGGGTTAGGTGCTCCTTAGGCTTCAGTTTCCAGCACACTGATTGGAACCCAGGTGACTTTGTCACCTAAAACTGTCTCTCATCAAAGATCCAGCTCTGCTCTGTATCATGATGGATGTGAACTGGGAATGAAGTCAGGCCTTCAGGTACATTTGTTATGGAATTTGTCTCCCTGGTGGACTCAAAGCCAAAGCGACAGAGGCAAGCACACAAATCCTGCCTTTCAAGCTGACCAGGGGGTCCACAGTGCTTTCCAGAGCACCTCTGGAATACAGGTGGGCACGGTGGGAGGTGTGGAGCTGCCCAGCAGCACCGGGGAGGGATTTGGGAATTGCAGATTGAGCCTGGAGCAAGGAGCTGCACATCCAAGTCCCCTCTTTCCTGTTCCAGCACTGCTACAGGAATCTTGGAGAAATGGTTATCTGGGACTGTGGGTACACACAGAGGAGTCCCTGTCCTAGACTATGACTGTATGTGAATCAGATGGTCACACTGGGCAATGTCACCTTTCTGATAGGAGCACCTGTCCCCGAGGCAGAGACTCATCTGCACATTCCCTCCCCCAGCCTTGAATTTTTTCAGAGGATTCTGGTTGCTACAAACACAGCTTGTGTTTCCCTGCTTCCCCAGACTCTTGTCTTTGCATCCCTGAGCTCAGGCTCCTGCACCATTTCTCGCTTCCTTTGACATTTCTTTTATTGCTCTCTGGTGCACCAGCTCACACTAACACATGTTAGAACAGCAACATCTCTTTGTAGCAGTAGTTTTAATTAGTCTGCACGTCCCCTGGGATGGCTGTTTGCTCTAAAGCTTTCTGCAGGTGCCTGTTTTGTGCTCTGTGGCTCTGCATTACCTGCAGCTGATACAGTGCAGGAGCTCCTGGTGGTTGTTGCTGTTCAGGTGAGTCCTCACCAGCCTGCACAATTCTCTGATTTTGGCTGAGGAAAATTACTGGCAAGGTGGAAAGAATATTTTTCAAGGTGACAGAAGGGAAAGATGAAGGTAGGCACTTTCAAAGCTGCTTCTGTGATTTTGATATTCAGAGCCTGCTTGTTTGAAGGGAAACCAGTGTCTGAGTCCCATGGATGGCCTTCAAGAACTCTTTTGTTTCAAAATATGTTAAGAGCAGAAATGCAAGAGGTTGTTTATAAAGATAAATAAAGCAAGAGATGATACAGTGCAAGTAAGTTATTTTATCCATGTTTTGATGTACTTACAATGACTAAACACAGGAGTAACTGGCAATGAAGTTATATCCCAGAATGTGCTGAGCTGGGAGGGACCCACAAGGACCATCCCCAAGAGTCGCCCCCTGTGCCCCAGAGCATCATCCAAACCCTCCTGGAGCTCTGGCAGCCTCGGGGCTGTGCCCACTGCCCTGGGGAGCCTGGGCAGTGCCCACCACCATCTGGGGGAAGAACCTTTCCCCGAGATCCACCCTGACCCTGCCCTGACACAACTCCAGTTGTGCTATGAAGCAGATCCTTCCCTGAATGTGCCATACATTCTTTCCTGCCATCACAGCCCTGTGCAGAGCCTTTGATAACTTCACAGTTTCCTGTGTTTACCTGGTAGGCTCCATAAACCTTGACTAATTATTTTTACATCCTCCATCTCTCATTACAGCAGGTTTGCCTGAACCTCTGTGCCATGCTGTTCACAGCAAGTTTTGTGAAACATATCAGATCATCAGCAGTTTTGCTCCTCTAAGTCGTGGAAAACATAAAACCAGGTAATTCTTTCTCAGTTTGCTTTAGAACACCTGGTGCCTTCACTTTGCTTATGTGAGCTGCATCTTGGCCCATTTAATTAGTCTGTTTGTGAGCTGTAGCTGATAAATTAGCTGTAATCAAAGTATTTATTATAACTGACCATTTATCCCATTTACTCTGTGTAGAATCCCAGGGGGTTGAAAGGGACCTTAAAGCCCATCCAGTGCCACCCTCTGCCATGGGCAGGGACACCTCCCACCAGCCCAGGGTGCCCCAAGCCCTGTCCAACCTGGCCTTGGACACTCCCAGGGCTGGGGCAGCCACAGCTTCTCTGCCCAACCTGTGCCAGGGCCTGCCCACCCTCCCAGGGAAGGATTCTTTCCCAATATTTCATCTAAACAACATGATGTGATAAACTGTAATATTTTCTTATGCCAAATTCCTATGGATTTCAGCAGTATTTTAGAATAAACTGAATGAGGATATAATTTCTGTATGGGAATGTCTGCATTGGACATGGGGAGATTGGAGCTGAATTGTTTCTAACAGAGCTTGAGTTGTTTCTGTGGCAGAGCACCACTGGTCAATATTGCATGTTCCATTGAATTATTGTCTTCATGAAGATTAATAGTGATTTGAGGCCTTTAGCAATAGTGAAATACTGGTTTATTTTAGCTTTAATTCATGATTTACTCTTCCCTTCTTCCCTGGTGGTGTTGAATGTCCTGCTCTCTTCTCTTGTTATACCCATGAAAAACGGATGTGAAGCCAAAAGCGGAGATTAGAATTGGAGCCTTCACTGCTGCTCCTCTCAGCAATATTGATCACTTCAATTATTACCCTTTCAGGAATGAAGCCTGAAAACGCACAGAGCAGTGGCAACAGCAGCCAAGAGGCAGAGATGCCTGTCCCCAGTGCCAGGAGCAGAGCTTTTGTCCTCCCCTCCTTGCAGGAAGAGGAAACACTCAACCCCTCATCCAAGTGCACAGAGAACGTGTGATGGTCCCACTAGAGCATCCCTCAAAATAGCACTTTGTTCTTGGATGTCTCCTGATTTCCTCGGGATTTACTGCATTTCTGTTTGTGCCATACATGACCTGTAAATGTGGATTGAGCAGCTGCCTCTGCAAGCGCTGCCTTTGTCTGAGACACTCAAAAGACTCAGGGAAATCTGCAAAAACTCTTGCTTTTTAAGACACTGTGATTTCTGAGGCTACACCTCTCTGCCACATTAATAGCTTTGGTATATGAGTTAAATTTTTAACTATTGATAAACTATCAGAGGAAAGAACGTGCTTTGGGCTGGACTGGGGTCCAGCAAGGTCATAAGGTTTGTTCTAATATAAAAGCTACAATTTTAACATCCTGATGTGTGCAACTGCATTATGCCAGAAATCCTCTGCCTGATTTCAGTGGAGTGACTTGCCTGCCTTGCAGGAAGGTGGCTTATCTTAAGCTGCATTGTCTGTGCACTTCAATAGAGCTTAAAAGAGAAAAGTCTGCGAGAAGACAAAGAATTAAAGGGTTGTGTCATTAAGCCTTCAACAGTTGCAAATAGGGCTTTGGCACAGCTTGACTTCCCGGTGGTAAGGACTGTGTTTGGTTTTGGTCATTTAGTTACTTATTAAAACTCTCATAAAGCTTTTTCAGTATTTCTTCTTTTGTTAACTCCTGTCACACAAACTGTATTTATTTAATGCCTTCTCTCTTCTCCCACTCTATAGCCTTGCAATATTCAAATGAGGGAAGTGGAAAGTGCAGTGATTTAATTATGAATCTGGAAAAAAGAAGTTTGCAGAACTTCCTCCTGCCACACAAACAGTAATTTCCATGGCACAAGATGAACATTAGTGAATCTGCCATTGTATTTACAGGGAAGCAAACCTTTTCAGCTCAGGGACCCTTTTCAGCTTAGCTCCACAATCATTTTTGTTGGAGATAATCTGTCACTTGAAAACCTTGCAAGTGGAAATTAGTCCACAATAACCCACCCACAGTCCAAAGCAGCTCTGTGGCTTTTTAAGATGTACTGAGCAGGCTCCTGTGTGGAAATAAACGGGGATTTAACTGTTTCTGTGATGGGAATGGATGGGGGTTTATCTTTGCCACAGTGTCCACCCACATTTTTTTTTTCATTCGTACAAATAAACACTAATTTGCTGGGACAAAAGTGTAGATAAAAGAATTAGCTCGTGCTTCAGTGATTCTTCATTAATAAATGCAGCTGGAATTGGCCTGTGAGGGATGTGACAAGCAGAGTGCTGAGTGAGAGATGCTTCCCAGAGCAGCAACTCCTGCCTTTCCAAGTTCAGTGTGAACCAAGCCATGCCGTGGGAGGGCTGTGGATAATGGAATGACTCTCAGTGGGAGATTTTCAACCAAAAAACCCATTACTTCATTAGCTTTGCTGTCCTGGAGACCTGCAGGTGAGGTGGGATGATCCCAGTGAGGGCCAGTGGCTGCTGGAGGTGTGTCAAGCTGGTTTATTCTCACTCAGGATTTGGGACTGTGGTGGATCCTGGTACTTTGTCCACAGAAAAAAAGATGTGGATGACCCATCCCTGCCACAGGCTCAAGTCCCAGGAAGGTGGACAGCACTGGGCTCCTGGTGGGCTTCCCAAACTGTCTCTGCAGGGTGGGGCGCACAGGCTGCAGTTTGGAGTGCGGTCAAGTGCACAGGAGAACCAAACAAGTTTGATGTTGCTCCCTGTCCTGCATTTTGTCTCTCTTTGTCCCAACCAGGGTTGCTTTGCTCCCACGTGCCCACAGTCACTCCCTACAGAGCTTTCAAGGTGGTGTTGGCTGATGAGATGCCACGAGGGCTCAGCAGGAGCATCATCTCTTGATGTCCAGCTGATTTGGTGTCTGCTTTGATAAACTCCTGATCCACCTGCCTCAGTGTTGGATCTGAAGAGAATAAGCCCCTCCAAATGCCACTGCCTGGTGTTTCCCTTCATACCCAAGACATCCTTTCACATGGGTTGTATGAGAGACAAGCTAATTGGATCTGGGAATGAAAGAAATCATACACATAATAACTCTAAAAATATTCTACACTAGATATTTTAATTAAAATTTTTATTTGTGATCTTTTAGTCCATTTGAAAGGTTGAGAATAGCTCCAGGTTTAAAACAGGAAGGATTTTCTTTATCTCCATATTAAAAGGAAAAGCAACATTGTTGTTTTAACATTTTAAGTGCCTTTATGCCAAGTATAAATGAGGATCCTGGATTTTATTTTTTAATGAAACTTAATTCAGCCTGGTTAGGAAACTAATAACCATATTTCCTAATTGAGTTTATTAAAGTAATAAACACAGCTATTCCAGGAAATGAAAACATTTCAGGATATGAAAGAGAGAGTCCTCTGAAGAAGACATTCAAGTGTGGTTCCTGACAGTTCCCAAGGAAGCCTTGCTTTGTGGTATCTTTGTGTCTGAAGGTGCTGAGTCTCATCCAGTCTCACTGATGGCTGACTTGTTTAAGGCCCCGACTTTCAAAGACAGCATGAGCTGCATTAATCCTGAAATGACAGAGCTGGAATTGAGATTTAATAATGCACTAAAGTCTCCTGAGGCAGCAGTGCAGGAGCAGCAAAGTACAACAGAGTCAGTAAGAGAGGTCATGCAGCAGAGTGTTTGTTATTCATCAGGATCGCTGCATTCCTGGACATTTAAGAAAGAGTAAAGTGGAAAACACAGAAAAATTGGTCTTTTTGCCATCAAACTAGAATAGGAATGTCTGGGTTCTTTCTCAGCAGGCAAGAGGGCATGGACTTAGAATCACTGAATGGTCTGGGTTGGAAGGGACCTTAAAGATCATCCCATCCCACCTCCTGCCATGGGCAGGGACACCTTCCACCAGCCCAGGGTGCTCCAAGCCCCGTCCAACCTGGCCTTGGACACTCCCAGGGCTGGGGCAGCCACAGCTTCTCTGGGCAGTTCATGCTGAAGATCTTGTTTTTTCTGTCTCTCCAGTCACAATGCTGTTTTATCCAGTCTGGGATCTTGGAATTAAACTTCAGCAAACCTGAAGAAGTCCAGGGTTGGGGCTGGGGCTGGGAGTGGCTTGTGGAAAAGTCTGAGGGAATTAATCTTTTTCAGATTCCAGAGGAAGTGTCCGAAGGGACATTTAGCTCTGCAGCGTGTTTTGAAACAGATTTTTCTCTACAATGCTCTAGTTACAGTAAATAGTATTTTAATGAGCTTGTTTGGCTGCAGTTTAACCCCGAGGGAAGGGACATTTAGGGATGGGCTGTGGCCTGCTGGCCTTGGGGAGCAGAGCAGGGACTGGAAGGAAGGTTGTCTTGGGGATTCCTTGTACCAGGTGAACAGGAGAGACCAGATCACAGGACACAGACACACTCCCTGGCACAAATTGAGATTCTCCACTCATTTTATAAAGCTCAGATCTTTAAATTGTAAGAGGAAAGTTTATAACTTCACAAGAATTTTTTTCCATCCATGAGAATGTTTGTTTAGGAAGACAGGCAGCTTTGTCAATCTTTGTTATAAATCAACACACTGATAATGGAGATAAATCATAGCCTATGCAGACATCAAGACAGCATTTATGGATAAATACAGATTTTTAATATTGATCCCAATTTGGTCAATTCTTGCTATTTCCTCCTTTCTTTTATTCTTTTTGTCTTTCCAGTAATTCTGTCATCCTCATTGATGAAGTTGCTGTTTCTTCTTTTATAGGCACTTAACACAGTTATTAAAAATCTTAAATTGCAATTAACAGTGAGCTATGTGGAGGCGAATTCCTTGGTTATTGAAGAAGTTTGCATTCAGCAGAGGTCACTTTCATTTACCTTCTAATACTTTGAGAGGGCTGCAGAAGAGAGAGACCTGAGGTTTCCCACGGAAGCCACGTCGGCAGCTCCGGAGCCTTCCCCGCTGGTGCCGTTCCAGGTGGCTGATCTTTCACTTCTTGTCTCAGGAACTGGACTGGGCTTGACAACCTCCCATTCCCCAGGACCTACAGGAGCTGCAGTTAATTAATCTTCTCTTTTTTCAAAGGTAATTACTCTGGTTTGCAATCAAGGATTTTTTTTTTTCAGTTTATTTTTGTTCTTCCCAAAGAGGCACCATTTCACCCCATGGCTGGGTCACCAGTGGTTTCACATGTGTGTTGGGCAGAGTTTCCATGTGATCACAAACCCCTTGTGATGTAGGACAGGAGCTCCACGTTTCTGGGCACCCTTGGGGCCCATCACACCCATCAGGTGGTAAAAGAGGTGATTGTCCCCCTCTGTTCCACTCTGGTGAGAATCCACCTGGAGTGTTGTGTCCAGCACAGGAAGGGCAAGGGGGAATGGCTTCAAATTGACAGATGGCAGGTTTGGGTTGGATATTGGGAAGGAATTCCTCCCTGGGAGGGTGGGCAGGCCCTGGCACAGGTTGCCCAGAGAAGCTGTGGCTGCCCCATCCCTGGGAGTGTCCAAGACCAGGTTGGAGCACCCTGAGCTGGTGGAAGGTGTCCCTGCCATGGCCGGGGGTAGAATGGGATGAGTTTTAAGGTCTGTTCCAACCCAAACTAGTCAGTGATTCTATGGAGTTCTGAGCTCCCCATTTTTTCTCACTCAGATACCTCCATTCTTTCCTCTTATGACCCTCTAAGAATTTTTGGTTGGTTTCCCTTAAAAAAAGAAAAAACCAGGAGGAAAAGGGAATGAGCAGCTCTTGACATGAGGCAGCCAAACCTGTGCTGGCAGTGCAGGGTTGTACAAGAACCCCTTCCCATCTGCACTGAGCAAAGGTGTGCAGCAGAGCTGTGGGGAACATGGAACGAGGAGACTACCAGTTATTTCCACAGTCCTGGTACACGTCAGTGTGTGTTTCGTGGCAATATTTAGAAATTCAGCAACTTTCTCTGCCCCTGCAGGCAGAGCAGATCAGTTGAGTGGGCTGAAGAGGAGCACTCAGAGGGAAATGAGAGCAGAGGCAGCCACGAGAAGCAGGCACTTGCAGAAAGGCTTCAGAGACAGCTCCCAGGCCAAATTGTCCCCTCTCAGCAGCTGCATGGCACAGCAGTGCTGCCAAAGCAGCAAGCCTGCAGCACCTGCTCTCTGCATGCTGCTCTGCCAGGGGCTGGGGAATGGCATGCCTGCTCCGGGCAGGGATGATGCACTCCCAGGAGCAGCAGGACTTTCCCTTGGACCAGTCGTGGAATATCATCTGGATCCACTTTCTCGTAAGCTGAGCTGTCTGCGTGCTCAGCTGTGGCTTTTAACCCAGCAACTCTGCAAGCCACACACTAAGGTCACTCCTGTTTGTATTTCAGTGGTGTTTGCTTCAGTTTGTGTTCTAACAAACAGCATTAACGTGCTGTAATACACTGGGAGAAAAGCGGTTTATTTCCTACCGGAATTTCACGCTGCTCGTGAATTTATGAATTGGATTTCCAAGGGACAGTGCTGAGCTCAGAGAGCTTTTCAAAGGGGCAGGCAGAAAGTCATTAGCAACACTTTGAAAAGAAATTCTTCCTGTTCTGCATCAGTGAGATTTGTGATCCCCTTTACATATATTTTATTATGATTATTCATTGGTTATCTTTTTGGCACTATTAAAGTAATCTGGAAAAATATATTACATCTTATGAGCATCACTTTTATTACACCAGCCTCCCTAAGTAGGAACACAGGAACACTGAAAGAGAAATAGAGGCAGGAAAAGATCTCCTGGGTTGGTATATCCTGTCTCCTGCTGGCACATCACATCCTATAATTCCTTTCATAAATATAAGGACTCTAAAACTCCATGTTCTGTTCAATTTGAAGGGAAAATATTTTTCTAGCGTGCCTAAGGATGATTAAAATAAGCCAATAATACATGTAATTATTGTGAGTTATAATAGATAACATGATGATTGTTATCCCTACAGTTACTTTATTTAGAGTTAAGGGAAGGAAGAGTTGGGTTTGTTCTCTTTGACTCTTATTTGTTTCCCTGAGAGGGCTTTGTTGAAGAAATTGAAATAACTTGGATTGTTTTCCACAGTCTCACACAAAAGCCAGGTTTTAACAGGGTGTCAGTGTCTATTGTGGAGGAGTCTGGATGTTTGGGAGCCATTGATCTGTGACTCTTCTGCCTGGCAAAGCAGTCCAAGGCTCCTGCAGAAGCAGGTTGGGGATGTTGTACCTCCACCCTGAGCTCCTCCCAGGCTGTCTCCAGCCCAGATCTGTCCCATGAAGAGTTGTCTCATGGAGGGTAGGCTTAAATTAAATATTAGGAAGGAATTCCTCCCTGAGAGGGTGGGCAGGTGCTGGCACAGGGTGCCCAGAGAAGCTGTGGCTGCCCCTGGATCCCTGGAAATGTCCAAGGCCAGGTTGGAGCACCCTGGGCTGGTGGAAGGTGCCCCTGCCCATGGCAGGGGATGGTACTGGATGAGCTTTAATGTCCCTTCCACCCAGGTCATTCTTTGAATTTCTTTCTTTCTTGTTTTTCAAAGCTCCTTAAATGAGATTATTTTTTTCAATACAGAAGCACAAGGGATGTTGTTATTACCCAAAAGGCATTTTTTGCCATGGCATATTCGAGACACTGGTATCATTAATTATAATTCTATTTTGGTGTGCACCAAAGCCTAGTTTTTATTTGAGGATGTGATTTTTTTTTCATTCTCTAAACAGAGCTCAGGTGATCTTTGATAAGCAGCATCCCATCATAAACCTGAAAGATTGCTGTAGTGCACAAGCCTGAAAGGTAACATGAAGGCAGAATTCATTGTATCATCATACAGTGCACAACAGCATCTTTTAGCTTTTCACTAACCAGATAAATCCTTCACAGACTGTCCCAAAATAGAAACAGCAATAGAATTCGGTGAAGTTGTCAGCAAGATTTCTTCAATGAATTTTAACACATTTCTCCTCCAGGTAAAGGTTTCTGTAGCGAACATTTCTGCAGTGAATTTCAACTTTCCACTGCCTATTAAAAATAGCTTGTAAATATATATATATTTGTGTGTGTATACACATACATTTACATACAATGGTTGAATAATCCACTTTTTGTCTTTTCCCTAGAATAGTCGGCACTTAAAAAGCCATATCTGGATGATTCAAATCCAAATGCAGAAATTCAGGAGGGGAAGAGTTACTGAAAATGTGAGTTAAATGAATATTTTTCATGTAACATTAACTCCAGCTGTTGCTTAGCTTTTTAAAAAGAAGTTTCTGAACAGCAAAATGCTCAGACACACAGCAAAACACATGAATAATTCTGTTGGGTTTTAATAAGGAAACTAATTAAGGCTGCCCAGCTCCAGAATGCAACAAGCTGGAGCAGGAGTGATCATTATTGAATTAGCATTGCTTGACTGAGTTACAAATATCTGAGTGGTCACCCTCAGCAAAACAAGGAGAGAGACAGCAAATTCCAGGTGGAGATCAGCCCCAAATGAGGGATTCTTCTCTAGATGTGCCAAGTCACACTCTTGGGTGAACTTGAGGCCATGAGTGTCTGAAAAAAACCAACCTTGAAGCTGCAGCTTCACAGAAGTCAAAGGAAAGTCAAATTTCTCTCTTCTCATCTTTCCATGAGCTTGGGATGCTCCATTCTGGAAGCTTCTTCCCTGGCAAGTGAAATGGGCCACCAGATGGAACGTTTCCCAGGAACAAACACCACCTCAAGGCACAGCCCTTCACAAGGATTGCTCTGCCAGGACCCTCCCTGTGTGCTGGCAAAACTCAGTCAAAAAGTCATTGTGTGTCTGGAATGTTCTGCCTCAAGACTTTCTACTCCCTGGTTTCCGAGTTTTTGGGGATCAAAGGAGCAGCTGATTGTTGAGTGCAAAGGCCTCGTTGTTCTTGATGAGGCACTTCTGATGCTAGAAGCACTTTCAGACTCCTAATATAAAGAGACTCAGGTAAATCAAAGTAATGGAGGGTTTTTAATATATTAAAATGAAATGCAACATAAATTTCCTTCCTGGAAAGAAGAACCAGCCAACTTCCTTTTGACAGCATTATGAACGATATTTTAAGTTCCTTTCCCAATAACTCTCTTTTAATCCTCAGCCACAGTTCTCACATGTAAAACCCATCTAGGGTTGTTCTTCATCTCATAAAATGGGGGACAATGTTGCGTTTTACTGCTGCAGTTGTAACTTTAATTGTTTTAATCACTTGATTAGTAACCTTGATATGAAAAATGACAGAGGCCTTTAATGGTTTAATAGCTCAGAGGAGTCCTGGATTTTGAATAAGGTTCATAAACGTGGCTTAGAGTTGATGTGCATCATCTCCAGATGAACACAGGCTTGGAAGGATGAGGAAAAGCAGCTTAAATGGGAAAGATTCTCTGGAGAAATACAGTTCTGCTTTGGATTGTTTCCCTTCTCACATCCCAGATGTGCTGCTTCTCACAGTGGATACACTCCAGCGTGATAGGGAATTATTTTGGCTGACAAAAGACATTTTGCTCCTTCCCTTTGGCTTTTTCCTGCTGCTGTTTTATGTCTTGCAGTCCAACAGTTCCATACACCAAAGTCACAGCATTGGGCCCAGTTTGTGCCTTCTCTAAGTGTATTCAGAGTCATGGAATGGTTTGGGCTGGAAGGGAATTTAAAGATTGTCCTTCCACCAGCCCAGGGTGCTCCAAGCCCCGTCCAACCTGGCCTTGGACATTCCCAGCCACAGCTTCTCTGGGCACCCTGTGCCAGGGCCTGCCCACCCTCCCAGGGAAGGATTTTTTCCTAATATTTAATCTAAACTTACTCTTTCAATTCACAACTTTCAGAATGCAACTTTCTGGGCTGGTTTTTTTATTGCCTTTGTGCTGATCGTGTTGGCCTCATGTGTAAGTTCTTTTTATATCTCATCTTTCTCAGCTCCTGCTGTTCAGCCAATTGATGATTATAGTGTTTAAATAATAAATGCAATTTCTCACATCAAATAAAATCCTTCACCTCTATTTTTTCCTTGTTACTGTTCCTTTTCTTGTAAATCTTGTCTACTTACTCAGTCTAATGATCTTGATCTTTTTAACTTTCTCAACAAATGGAATGGTCAGCCAGCCTCTCAGCATGAGAGAGAGGAAATCTGTGTCTTGTGGTGTTTGCTTCACCATGGCTCAGTCTGTCTCAGCACACCCTCAGCCTTTTAAAGTTTCATCCCCAGCACCACAAGTTGTTCTGCTCCCTCTTTTTTAATAAATGATGTATCAGAAACCAGATCACAGTGGGAATGGGCATGGTGGTGTTTTATTTGCTTTTTAACTACTAGTAGGGGTCTATTTTCTATTTAATTGACAACCTGATGTCTTTAAACTTCATTTGCTAAAAGCTTCTGTTCTCTTAAAACGTACTGGGTTTGATTCAATCTGTATTTTTGATCTCAGCCAAGTCCAAGAACAGACAAGCAAAGCTGAATAAAAGGAGAAGATTGAATCCTTTGAGGAGACTCTGCCAAGGTCTGGCTGGAGCTGGATGGAAGGGTGAGGTGAGGATTTGCAGCCTGGCTTCCCAGAAAAACCTGGCAGAGGGAAATGCTGCAGGAGTGACTGGGCTCATCCTCTGGAATTTTGGAGGAGCAGGAGCCCTAGGACAGTAGGGTTTACTTTCCAGCCCTAAATATGTTATTGCATGGGTTCTAAAGGTTGATAAATGCCAGTATTCCACTTCCCCTCCAGGAATTGTGCAGGAAAAGAGCCTGTGGAAGTCCCTTTTGCCACTGATTCCATGACTGGGCTCCCAATAAATGGGGATTCATGGAGCCACTTAACATGGTAAATGTGAAAAATGAAAATGACCTCTCCATTAACTTCATCATCATTCCATCCCTTCTCTAAGGCAAATAAAGTGCCAGTGGAGGCAGATGTTGTTGTAATTGAGGTCTTTTTTATTATTTGAAGGGGCCAATTTCTAAAGGTCATTGATGGAACTTGATGGAAATAAGCCTTTAAAGTGTGAATATTGATGGCTGAGTAAAGTGAGTCTTCAGATGGAAGACACTGAAAAAAAAACCCCATAACTTTATAAAAAAATTATGGGTCAAATTCTTCTCCCACTCAGGGCACTATAAATCCAAAGTCATCTGGAGAGATCATTGGGCTCAGTACAAACGAGGGCACAAACGATTATGACTGTCAGACATCCCTAAAAAAGTTCCTTTTTCCCTCCTTCTTGGCCCTGCCTTGTTCTCACAATGTCTATCACTTTGTTTCAATTAATTTAAATTAATGTATTCTCCTCTGACTGCTTTTACTTTAATTCTTTTTCTTTACTTTCTTTACTTTTCTTTAATGACTTTCATTTTCGTGAGTTTCTTTCATTCTCAATGTTATCATGTGGCATTTTCCATCTTATATCTGTGTTGAGGAATCCCTTTACCCTTTCACAGAGAGCAGATACAGTTTTAGGGACTGTTTTAAGATATTTTTGGAAATTCAGAAACACAGACATTAGGCAGAGGTGAGCTTTTATTTTAGTTTTGAGGACCAGTTGGATCTAAATATCAAAATATGTATAGTATATCTAAATATAATTTGAATGCTTTAAATTTAGTGAAAATTACATATCCCAAAATAAGTCTGCTTATCCCCAAATAAATCTGCTGATCCCCCCATGGAAATAAGACTAATCTAGAATCATATACAAACTTTTTCTGTGCTTCTATTATTTCTAGGAGGCATTAAGACTAGATCAATGTATTTTATTTGCAAATTAGCTATAATTATTTATAGAACTCTCATCCAGATTTATAAAAACAAGAGCCTTAGCAAAAACCTTAGCTTTTACATAACAATCTACACCATACAAGACTAATGATTATGTTGGTTTTTTGCAGCTTAAAAGGTTGCAAGGCAAAATTTAGATAAACCTAAAGAAAAAGGTTCCCATGTAACAGTTGTTTTGCAGAAAATCACTTTTCATAAACAGAAATGCTGTTTCAAATGCTAATAGCCTTTTGTAGGAAGAAAAAAGAGTAAATAGTGATTATATCTTTTTTATTTGATGGTATTATCAAGTTGGCATTAGCCACTGCTGTAAAATGGGGTTTTTTCTTTGCCTATGTGTAAAGTTTTCTTGATTTCCATTCCAGTTCCCATTTTCAGAATGAATACTCATAGACAGAACTGACTGACTTCTGCAAAAGGGTTCTTAAATATCCCCTTTTTACTACACTGATCAAGTTTTCACACAGAATCTGATCAAAGAGCTCTCTCAAAACCCCTGCACCTTCTCCATTCTTAAGAAATGTGATTTTGATTATTAAAAGTGATCATTTGCCCATTGGTGTGCAGCAACTCTTGTGGTTTGTGATGTGGTTTCCAAGCTTACCTGACAAACAGGAGAGAGAACCAGGAAACTCAGCTTTAACAGCAGCATCATTTGAGTCTGGCTGTGATTTCACACTTGCCATTGTTCAGAGAAATAAGGAATATTTGATCTGAACTTTCTGCCCAGCTGAGAATACTTTTGGGTGAGATTTGGGTGTGGAATGACCTGATTTTGAGCTGGATTCCCTCAGCTCGGTGCTGGCTCAGCAGGAGGAAAGCAAAGAGCAGCAGCCTGCAGACATTGGTTCATTTAGATGTCACTCCAACTCTTTGTCAGGCACCTGTAGCTATCAGCAATGTGGTTTGGCTACAATTTTGAATGTATTTCTGTTTGAATTGAGACAACTCAGCCCACAGATATGATCTGGGGGAGAAAGGCCTCTGTTATCCCTCAAGTGACCAGATTTTGCATCCCTAAAGCCTGTCTAGAATGATTGTTTTATTATTATTATTAATATTGGGCTGTATTGTTGGACATTTTCCACTGACACGTGTCTATAGATGCAAATAGAAAAACATAAACTGCTTAGCCCCCTATTCAAGCCTAGAGTGTGAAAATGCAGGGAGCTGTCCATTCCACCCCCAGTCTCCCTGTCCTTCACACCTCAGCCATCTGCTTGTCATTTCTTGGCACTCCCTGAACCTCTTCCACAAACGAACCATCTGCTGGGAGCCTTTAAACTTCTATTTACAATACACACTCTTTTATCTATCTTACAACTCTTTGCACGTGTCGAAATTTTAATTACTCAGCCACATATTAGGATGTCAGCAGCTTGGGGGGGGCTTTTTCTAATGTGGCTGTGATGGGCTAGAAGGCATTTAAAATGTGTTTTATGGCTGGCTGATATATGGGGTTTCTGAAGAGTGCAACTAGTTTTGAAGGGAAGAAGTAGGTGATGCATGAAGTCAATAATTGTTCCAAGACACCTCCAAGTAATTGATGTCTACATAATTCCATAAATGCTGTAGCTTTATTAAAATACAATAACAATATTAATTTATATGAAAATTCACTTTGGCTAACAGCTAATGCATTTAAATTTTGTATAATCTAATGCAGTCCTATCTCCTGTTAGACTGGGGGGGAAAAAAGAGGTTTCTCTCTAGAAATTCACAAGGTAACTCGGGTCTCATAAAATACAAGGTATGAATGACTTTTATAAATGCTGTAAATATGATTAAGGTATCCACCTCCCAAGGAAGGAAGGCTGAAAGGATCTTGCTCAACAAAAAACCACCTAAGACCATTAAAAAGCAGCAGTTTATTTATGTTACGAGTGCTGTACACACACATATAATGCACAGATAAAAACTAAGCCTTTCCTCACTCCCTTCAGCCAGAGTTTCATCCACACAGAGGAGGAATCCACAGTTTTCATCCACAATTTTGATACAAATTACTGGGGAATGTTCCCTGCTCTTTCAGGCTGAGTTTGCTTAGCTGATACCATTTTAGGACACAACTTATTTTGCACAGAGATAAGAATGGGAGGGAATTTAATAAGACAAGGTGATAGAGGAGAAAGAAGCAGAGGGTCTTTTGCCACCTGATCCACAAAACAAAAGAAAGGAATTACTGAGTATTAGCAGAATCAGATTCCTTTTCCCCTGGAGTTCAAGGGCTTTTCCTGCATTTATCTATTCTGCCTCTTGAAGTGTGAGGGTTGGTCAACTTCTCTGTAAAGAGGAAGGATTTTCCAGCACTGACATCTAATAACACATGGAAAACACGGTGGTAGGGGCTTGGGAAAAACCCTAAAATCAATTTTGAGAGAGCCACAAACAGGTTCAGCACTGTCAGAAGCACAGGTGAGAGGAGTCTGGTCGTGCCAGAGCTGGTCCTGGTTTAAGGAGGGACTTGGGAACCACCCTGGAATTAGCTTTTCACAGGACTAGGATGTGGCACAGACAGCTCTGAGAGCTGCACAGGAGTCCTGTGGAGCAGATCTCAGCCCAACCAACACTGAGGGCAGAAATGCCAGTGTCTAAATGCAAACCCTTTGAAATGGCTTCATTTGCTCTAAGTGCAATCCTAGGATGGCAGCGTTGAGGTTCAGCTGCTCAGGGCAGCTCCATCCCAAGCTGAGCCCAGAGTCATTCCAGGCCCCTGGACCATAAATGGGGTCTGAATGTCCTGCAGGTGGCTCTCCATGGCACACACACCTCCCTGCCTGTCTGAGGACCAGCACAGCACCAGCTGGTGGGAACAGGCTTGGAAAGATGGCTTTTCCACAGACACAACATTAAAATGAGCCATTTCCCAGATAAACCTGACTCAGAGCTTAAATAATCCTGTCCTTAGGCCTGCATGGCTCGTTGCTAGACTGGCACAGCTGGAGTGTGGCACCATGGACAGTTCTGGGTGGCATTTGCTTCAGGATGGCTGGGGGAGATGGGATTCTGGAGAGGGACACAACAGCACGATTAAATCCCAGCAGGGAAAGTGCAGCCCTTCCATTTCCATTTTCCCTTGGCCCTTTGTTTCAAAGCCTTTCCTGGTTATACACCCCAATATTCCTGGTTACACACCCCTTGCTCAAGGCAGTGAGGCAAATCAAGAATGTTGATGCTTCTTTGCCTTCATCTCGTTGTGCACAAAAAGGGCTCTTTTGTCCTGTGAAATTTTATTATCGTGGTTAGAGTGAGTATCTGTCCTAAGTCTAAAATTACACACAGTGTTGGAGCAGTTCCAAAAAAGCTATTTTAGGAATGCAGATGGAGGAGACAATCCCACCTTTTTCTTTATGTAATTGATTAAGGTAAATAGCCAAAGCTTGGAACAACCTGAAAGGAGCCCCTTCCCTTTTAATTATGGCTTTTTAAAAAAACAATGTAGCTTTTGAAAAACCATCAAAACACGGATATAAATTTGCATATCTCCATCTACTGCTGTTGTGTCCATGGCTGCACCAACAGCCTCTTTCCAGAAATTAAGGTATCCAGGTTCTTCCTAATATTTTTAAAAATACTTTAAAAGATTAACCATCATGATCCCTCAGTTTACCAGCTGATCTTCTGTTCCCTAACTAGGGCTGCACAAATTAAGAGCAGATTTAAGTCATCTCCAGGCATTGTGATTCCTCCTCTCCGCCTTCAAACAGTGGGGATTATGCTCATAATGCAGATCAATACTGGCTGCTTTAATACTCTGTGTTCAGTTGCCTCCAAATCCCCAAATTTAATCATGCAGCCCCAACGATCAGCTGCATTGTTCTGGAGAAATTTCAATTTTATAAAAAAGGCTTTCTGCTCGGAAACAGGTTTGAGGACAAAACATTGCACTCTTCACATAGAAGTTCCTGTAAATTTCCAGCTGAAGGGTTTTTTTTTGTGGCTGCGCTTTAAATGATCGACTTGGAACACCTTTGCTGCTCTTCATGTGTTGGTAAGGAATAATAGATAACAAATTTAATTTCATTCAATGTGGAATTGTGTGTTGCACATCCAAACAGAGAAAACTCATTAGACAATAACTCTTCCTCTGGTGTCAACATCAGTTACCCCAGTGCTTTTTGTGCTCCTTCTGTACCAGCAAAACACGAGTTTAGAATCGATTGATCTATATTTTCTCACCGAAGATGACACAAAAATATGATCTTCTGTGATATATCTGTTCTTCTTTTACTGCGTGTATACAATGAATTCATACATATTTGATGAAAACCTTTCACCAAAAGCTCTTGCAATCCTATAAAAACGCCTGCCTGATGTGGTTTGTGAGATGCAGGGAGATTGATATTTGGGGGAATGATTGACTTCCAGAAGAGCTCTGGATTCTCTGACCTGCTCCACTAATGCAGCTCCTGGAAACCAGGGAGGGGGAAAGTGCAATTCCAAGGAAGGGATGATCGTGGCACGGACCTGACCTGTGAGCTAGGAGCTGTCTCCTCCTCTCCCAACCTGCTAAGAGAATACATCAGCCCCATCTGCTAAGAACAAAGAACAAATCTGTGCTTGCAAAGGGTCTGTCTCCTGCTTGCTGACTATTCCTGTCAGAATTTAATCATTTTGCTGCTTTCCAGCACTCTGTGATCAGAGGGAGGCACTTGCCCCATTTGTTAGTAATGTTTTTGCCATCCATTCCATTTGCCACAATAGCTCCATCATCACCAGGCTTGAAGGAGGAACAATTAGATCATGATTTTCTTTAAGCATGTACCAGCCATCACAAAAATCCAGCTGTGGGAACAAAGTACAGAATCCTCTTTGAGAGCAAACGCTGTTTGCAATCTTACAATTTGCAGACTAAAAATTAAATGACTATTTTTATCCTCCCTTTTCTGCCAGACATTAACTAAATTTGTCAACGTTAGCATGCTTAGGATTAAAGTTTTATTGACTTTTTTTTAAAGGCAAACTTAAAGGATGGCACATAAAGTTTTCATAGCTGCATTAGAAGACTTCTTAGCCAGGATTCCAACTCCTGTCACCTCTAGTTCTGCTGCCAAGAGCTCCTGATCCCAGTGATGGGGACATGCATGGGGACATGCATGGGGACATGCATGGTCACAGCACCCAAACTGGGGTGCAGAGGGGTTTGTGAGAAAGGAAAAGAGATGACAAAGAGAGATGGAGCTTGAGGAAAACATCTCTGGGAAAGAGGGGAATCACCCAGTGGTGGGAATCACCCATAGATTAGCAGGAATGGTCCTCATGGAACATGGCAACAGCCCAGGGAGCAGCTTTGGTTGTGAAGGAAAGCTGGTTTATTCAGCATTCATTCTGCAAGGCTCCTCTCAGGTTTGTTTCATGCTGCACTGTTGTTTTTATCCCAAGGTTTTAGCGAGGAATTGCGGCCTTTTTCTGTGTTTCCATCAGCTTTGGCTCTCATTTCTGTGAGTTGTCTTCCACCGCCTTCTTAGCATTTCCCACGTGCAAATCCGCGGGTTTGAGGTGAGAGGAACAGCAGAAGTATTTTAGGAACTGCTGGTTGCCCAAGTTCCCTTGATAAGCTGCTTTCTGAGGTCGTTCCCACTCACTTCCCACGAGCTTCCAATCCCTTTCTCTTCTGTTCAGGAGAGTCCCATGGTCTTCAGATAACCTGGATCAGGTTTTCTAATTAACTTGTTAATGTTCCCTATTTGAACTATTCCTTGGGTTGCCAGTAAAGGCTTAGATTCCTATTTTGGCAATGTAAAATTCCATAGATTTTCTAATATTTTCTTTTATTTACAGTTAAAATCATGGAATATTTTGGCTTGAAAGGGCCATGTGAACCAAGTCCTTGCCATGAGCAGGGACACCTTCCACTAGACCAGGTTGTTCAGAGCCCAATCCAGTGGCAAAGAGAGGGGGTGAAAATTAAATTGGAACTTTTAACCTGTTTTACAGGTGATGAAGGAAGAGGTCTTGGGCTCTGGGATCCTGTACTTCACCAAGTACAGCTGAATTCCTGAGAACTTCTGTGAGGCCACTGAAATGTGTGGCACCTGTAGCCATAACTGCTCAGAGGTGCTGCAGGGAAGGAAAATAATCACTTTATGATGGTATTTGATAAAGGGGCTGTGCTGTGCAGGGCCAGGAGCTGGACTTTGATGCTCCTTCCAACTCAGGCTGCTCTGGAATTCGAGGAATTTTAGTGCAATCCAGAGAGCTCCACCAGTTTTAGTGTCTGCTGAGCCATCAGCTCCACCTACAGAAAAGGCTCTTGTATGGCTCTTAAATAAACACTCTGAGCAAACCCCCAAAATACCAGTTCAGAGCCATCACACACACCTTTAAAGAGCCACCAACAAGAAGCAGATGAAAGGGGGCTGTGGGGAATCACCCAGTCCTACATGACTCCACGGGGATGAATTTTTAACAACAGGAGCAAACACCTACTAGAAGGCACATTATTATGTAAAGCATGGAACCAGCATTTACACGTCTTCTTCCCGAAGCAATGAGCATTTTTCATATTTCTATTGCTAATTGAAAGCAAGAAAAAACACCCCAGTCTGCCCACAGCATCCTGAGCCTCAAATAACTCCATCTCCTGAGTGCTGGGGATAATCTGTGGTGCCAGTTGGGCTGGGGAAGGAGCCTCCCAGAAAATGAGCCCAAATCTCAGTTTCACATCCTGCGTTTAGCTCTTGGTTTAGCTGCAAGTGGAGAAGGCAGCTCTCTCTTGCAGTCAAAACATGTCAGATGCATATTCTCACACGGAAAGCAGCAGAGGCTCGAAAGCCTAGCGTGGAGTGTGTTTGATTTCCTGGCTGCCTTATTTGTTTACAACAATGCTCTTAAAATTGTCTCTCCCATCTGTGTGGTTTCGAGTTGTTTGAATGAGAATGAGATATTAAAATGCCATCCAGATGTCTCGATGCATATCAGCATTAACATATTATGCAAATTGTCACCAGGATAAGGTTTGTGGGGGTTTTTTTTGTCTTCTTAAGCAAAACAATATTTTTCGGTGGAATGGAAAGAAGGAACTCTGTGAAGGATGACAAGCAAAAAAAAAATGTAGTGAGCATATTCAGCTGAACTTTTCAATCAGTTTCGATGAAAGGGTTATGTACGAAGTGTCCTTAGTTGTTTTCTCTCTAAATCTACAGAAGGACAAGTGGATGAAAGCAATCTTAAAAACACACAATAAGCAACAAAGCAACACTGAAGCCTGGAGAGCTCATGAAATTAATTCAAAAATGCGAAATATAAAAGTTGCCTCTGATCTCATGAGAACAGGACTTCATAAACAATAGCACCAAATATCTCTTGGCCACTGAGCATCTAATTTAGGGAAACCTTTGGCTCTGACTCTACAGACTTGGAGTTAAATCCATGGCATTAACAGTGCAAGATCCTACCTGGTCCTTCATTGCTCTAAAAAATAAGAACTGGGATCAGAAAATTAAAATACATGTCTTTAATTGAGGTTGGTTTGGAGGGATCCTCACTGCTAATAATAAACACAATGTCTCTTGAGTTTCTCCTGAAGTTTGGTATATTAATAAGAAATAATTAATAATGAAGTGCTACACCAGAACTTCTGGAAATTCTTTTGTTGTCACTTTTGGTATCAAGAATGAAATATGGATGGTGTCCCCAGCTGGCAGGTTCTGCAGGGAAGTTGGGTCCAGCTGCAAGAAATGAGCTGCAAATAGGAGGAAGAAGAGATTCCATCACTCCGTTTACACAGTTTTCATGGCTTTTAAAATTGGAAAGGAAATTGGAATTGGAACAACTGGAATTTTTTTTTCCATTGCTTCCCACCAGCAGAACTCCTGTCCTGCAGAGATCTTCACTAACCTCCTCCTTATCACCTCCTCTCCCAAAGGCATTAGGGAAACTCGATATGGTTTGTGCTCAAAGCATCCATGCTGGTCATTTTCTTATCATCTTTGATCTTCTGAATGCTTAAATAAATTGTCTGACTATTTCTTCTGTATCTTTCTGGGCACAGAGCAGGCAATGATTGGCCTATAATTCTTCAACATTTTTCTAAACATTTCACTTTATTATTATTTTTTTGTCTAATACCAGTGGCATATCATCTTCACAACGAGTGTGTCTATTATGTGTGTACTGAGGGCTTAATCCATAGAAGAAAGGATTGTATTTCAGCTGCTGATGCAGCTACTCCTGAGTGAGGATGACAGTCCCAGTGTTCAGAGGATCAATGATATCACCAAAATTGATCTTTAATAAATAGACTGAGAGCTGGAGTATCCTGTAGCAGTCAGTGAAAATGTAGGGACTATGGAACGTTCTATACATTATAGCAGAGTATATGCAGAGTCCCATCCTGAGGAGGGTGAAGATGTATTTTATATCTCTCAGCTTGCTGCATTTCCTGGAGTTTAGCTCTAAACCCACCAGAGACTTCTAATGATAATTCTCAAATGCCAGTCCAAATGTCATAAGAGAACAAAAAGAAGCCAATCTTCCTCTATAGTTTAGTTCCTTCCATCATCAGAAGAGGAGGAAATTGCTGTTTTGAGGATTGCTAACTAGTCAGAGAATAAATCTGTTTGGGGATTATTGTTTGCAAAGCAAAAGCTAATTTTACAGTGAATGAACAGTATCTGCTCATTATTTTGGTGTGTTTGCAGGGGCTGCAGCCAGAGCTCCAAACATTTGTACACCCTCCCTCCATCCAGCTTCAGCTGCAGCTCCTGAGAGTCAGGATCTGACACCAAGGGGACAAGAAATAGACCACCAGATATTTTTTTAGGTGGAATTGATGGAGTTTGAGTCATTATTATCCTAAACCTCCCATTTAGTGTAAGGCTGGTGAGATGGAGTAGAGGATTGAAGTGATTCCTTATGAACACATTTCTGCTGCTCCTCACCCTGCAGAACATTTGGCATCCCCAAGGCCAGACCAGCTGGTTTTCCAGCCATTCACACTGAAGTTTTAATTCATTCTCTCACAAATCTATCTGATTGATATAATCTATTCTATGTTTTAATTATTGTCTTTTTGCTGGGTTTTCTAGTGCAACACAGTGGTCAGCCCAGATTTCCTGTGGGTACAAACTGTGTTCTCACAGGTTATCACTGACACAAGAGAGTTTTCGTGGGAACAACTTTGACACTTTGAAGAATGGCTAATTTTGCACATATTAAAGTCTTTTTCAAGGCCTTAACCCCAACATATTGATCCTCCATTGACTCTCATTGCCCTGAACAGCCTGGTGACCATTTGATCTCTACTGATTTCCAGAAGTGCAATTTCTTTTCCAGCAAAGATCTGGACCCATTTTGCATATTGTGTCTTCCTGCATTCCCTCAGGAATCAGAGATCTTCCAGGGAAAAACAGAATCACATCAAGGGAAAGAAAAGATTTGCTGTAATCCTGAGACAAGTTTAGTTAGACAGGCAATTTGTCTTGGAGAAGTTTGATACCTGCATATAAGTGTAAGACTTTTGTCTATTTGGGATGATATTGTCTATCCCACAAAGCTGTGACTCTTAATTGAAACAGATCCAGTCAGAGCAATTTTACTGGCATATTAAGAACTAAATTATTTTTATTTGTCCCCGAGTCCTTCACAATGACTCTCCTCGAGCACATCAGTGAGCTTCAGGTGTACCAAATATTCCCAGCACAGATTTGAGCCATAAATATTTTCTCTGAAGCTATTTCTTACGTATTTCTCAAATACTACACAGAGAGGTAGCATTAGATTTCTCAATTTGCAGCATTACCTGTTTGTGTGTAATTACCACGTGCAGATAAAACAGCTGGTGATTTGCTTTCAAGCACCAATACTTTTCCCGAAGAAATACTTTTCAATCTACTCAGGAACCTTTCACAGGGTAAAAGTGATGAAATTAGGTTAATACATTATTTATGATGAGTGATTTGCTCAGCTCTCTGCAAAACAGGGGAACGTTTTTAACCCGTTAAATCAAACCCTGGGAGAAGAGGAGAAAGCACATTGCTTTCCTCGTTTTTCTCAGCTCCGTGGCAGACTGTCTTAATTACTTATTAAGCCTTAACTTTGCAAGTTTTCATGTGGCAGCTGACAATAAAAAGCTGTGCCTGAACAGATGAGGAGACATCTGGGCAGTCCTGGGATTAGTGGCATTGCCGCTTCATTTGGTCTCCTTTTTTCACCACAAACTCCTTTGCTTGAGGTTTTTCTGCCTCCTTCGCCCTTTCATTCCCTTTATACACAGTTCTAACGGAGATATTGCAAGTGGAGGAGCACTAGAGTGCAGAATGGAGAAGGAATTCTCCTTAGTCATGCAGGTATCCTCACTGGATAATTTATGGCACATCTTCCTGCCTCATGTAGGGCTTCAGAACTGATTAACCAGCAGCTTTCACCGCTGTCCCACCACATAAGAAAGTGTGGCAATAAAAGAGGATTCAGCCTCACAGCATCACATAAACTTAACTTGCACTGATAATAACAACGTGAACAAGAAAATGTGAGAGATGGGGAAAATATCTCAGCCAAAAAAAAAGAAAAAAAAAGAAAAAAGCTAAGAAAACAATTCTTCAGACCCAAAAATAAACCAGCAGAACAACGTTCCAACGAGTGTAACAAATTTCTAACCCAAGGCTGCCAGAGAAAACACTCCAATCCCCACAAGAAGCAATTAGAAGATCCTGTGGCAATAGCACATTAAAAAGATGAGTCTCCAAAGGAATGAACTGCTTTCCCCTCCTCTCTTTCTTTTCCTATTGTTCCGTGGAATTCAGCCGACTGCATATTCTTCCCGCAGTGTCTGAGCGGTGCTTTCCCCTCTCACAGCATTATCTGGCCTCTATTGTGAGGGGGATGAATAAGCAAAAGCTTTCAAGGCTGCTGAAGAGGATGAAGTAGGTTTTTATTTCTCTTTGTAGAACACAAAGCCTGTAGGAGGGAAATTGCAAAATATTGTTCTTCTCTAAGGGGCGGTGGAGAAGTGTTTGGTTTATTTACTCATCTCCCACCTGAAACAACCTACAGAGTCACTGCAATAAATGTGCCTTCCCTACATGGTAACTCTTTATGTGTGGGTAAAGAGGGGAAGGGAAATGAAGGGATATTATTTTGTGGACTGGATTAGACCTCTCCCTCTTTGTCTCCCTCTTTGTCTGCCTCTCCCCTTCCTTCCTTCTTGTTTCTCTGCTTGGGTTTGAGCTGAGAGAGTTTGGGCATCTCATAAACTAGGGCACTTAGTCCTTGGTTTCAAACATCCATCACCTCCTGGATCAGCTCCCGTGGGGTTTAAGAGGCATCTCTCATTGTAAGTCTCCAGTTCCAGTCACCTGGAATCTGGAAAGGTCTCTGTACCCCTGAGTCTGCTCCTGCTGTCGTGCCCTTGCTTGTTCCTGCTCCTCCTTGGAGTTAACAGGAGACACAGCACAAATCTGGGTTAATGGCTTTTCTGATCAATCAACTCCGAGGCACGTACCTGTGCTATTAATAATGCAAATGGGAGGGGATTATTGAGTTATGAGGAGCTGATACACAAATATTAACCACTAATACGTTCATTAAGCTGACTAAAGTATTAATTAGGTTTGATGCTGCTGGATTGCAGGTACCAGATAGTTTTCCCAAGGCCTGCTGACATTGATTAGTGAGATCCCATGCTGTGCACTGTGTTTCCACAACAGAATTGATCTTTTTCCTGGATGAAGACAAACAACATCCTAAACCACATTCGAGGCTGTTTCTGACTAAGCCTGGTTAGGGAGGCAGGTCAGAGAAATATCCTGCTGGAGAGTTGGATCCTGGGTGGTATCTTATTCTTTAAATGTGATGGGGCTGTTTGTAGATCCAATAGAAAAATAGAATAAAAGTTTCTCTAGTTATCACTGTGCTCACAACAACATCACTGCAGGCCCTCATTGATACTTTAACGTTACACAGGTTTAATAATCATAACTGGTGTTTTCATCTATCTTTTAAAGGGTCCAAAACAAGCCTTAGAAAGCCAGAAAATTATTCTATCACTCGCCTAAATTGCCATGGGGCCGTTTCACTGCATGTATTGAGGGTCAGGAAAGTTCTTCAGGGCTTGTTCTGAGCAAGAGCTACACGGAGATGAATATTCAGAAATTATCCAAAGGGTCTTGATCAAAGAAAATTTCAGATTCCTCACAGTTTTTCCCCCAGCTCTGGATGGCTCATTGTCCCTGTAATATTATCTCATTTCTCTGACTTCTGAAAGTGCCTTTTCATTTGCAGCACTTCACTGACAGTGAGTGACAGTTGTTCATTAGCCATTATCTCTTCTAATTTTCTGTGAACTAATTGCAAGGAGCATAAGAAAAGCTATTAGAATAGTGGAGCACTGAGGGAGAAGAGAAGAAAAAGAGCAGGTCAAGATTACTTTGGGTCATTACAATTTACAGCAATATTTCTATGAAGAAATGTGGAGGTCCAGAAGTCAATTGTTAAAAGAAGGCAGAAAGAGACTTGCTAATATCAATTCGAAAATCAATAGAAATGTCCAGTTTGATACGAACTTCTATAGCAATTTCTAGGGCAAATACTTACCTTATGACATGACAAGCATCTTTATTGCATAGGTTAAATGAGCCAGTAAAAGGCAAAATATTGCTGGTATATTGGAGCATAAAAGTAGGACTAGAAAACAGGCATGAAGCTAAGATAGCCAAAAACCACCCAGGCCGCAAAAGGAACCCCCATTTGAGGTGATGCTCATAGTCCAAAGCTGATTTTTGAAGAAGGGAACACGTTAATCCATTATTAATCTGGATAAAGTTTCCCAGAATTTGGAAAGAAATAGAAATAAAATTATTAAGACTGTTGCAAGTTATGAGCAAAGTAATTTTGCTATGTCTGCATTAACGTGACTAACCACAGCAGGACATTCCTTAAAAAATTAGCTGATGATTAGCCCAAATCATCAGGTTTATAGATGTATCCCTCATGGCTAAAATTCATTTTTGATAGTGATGAATGAGCGCAGTAAAAACTTGTAAATCAAAATATTTACTCCAACAATATCCTGTTGTGTCAACGTGGTTTCAGTAACTCTTGACAAAAAGGGGGCAATCAAATATTCCATATTTCCCTGTCTTTCACAACTTAGACTAATAGGTGGGTGCAGCAGGAAAACAGCAACCAGCGACAATAAAAATGTCCCCATTGGTCACATGGAGGCAAGAGTGAGCTACAGGAATCTTTATAAATCAAATGTACAGCCTGGGCACAGACGGATTAACAGGTGGGCAAACAACAGCTGACAGATCCAGCACTGATGGGGAAGAAATATGAGCGGGTTGAGTAGCTGGGACAAGCTTTAATTCAACACAGCACCCTTTGGGAAATGGATGGCTTTTCAAATAACTCGGGAACGTTTCTGGTCTCCTCGTGGTGCCTGCTGGCCCCTGGCCCTGGGAATTCATCCACACCAGTGGTGGGACAGCAAGGAGTAAAGTGAGCAGCACTTGCACCAACTGGAAATGATTCCTGTGATCAGTTACTCAGTTAGAGGAGTTCTGACAGCACAACACCAGAGCAGGAGTTAAAATTAGGCAATATAAAGGATTTACTGCCATGAAAAGGTGTCCCCTACTTAGGTGGGCATAGCAGGAAGGGCATTCCTGAATTCCTTGGGGATGGGACCAAAAAAACAGGTCTCAGCCTTGGAGTGGGTTAAAGGCAAGTAAACAGAGCATCAGAAATCTGTGCCTGCCGAATGGAGGTGGAAGGAGGTGGCTTTTCACGTTGGTAACCTTCATCAGAGGAATGCAGGATGAGATCATTGGAACACAGATTGGAGGAATTATGGGATGAAAAATTAGGGAACTAAATCAACAAGCACGGCAGGTGGTACTCTGAACCAAGATGGATGTTTCTTTTTAATTTACTGAAAAGGCACAATCTCTTCAGGTGGACTCAATGATCTGAAAGGTCTTTTGAACCCAAACTTTTCTGATTCTCACAGGGATGAAGCTCCAGGGCTCATTATTTTCTAAGTCCTGCTGCAAGCTATAGACAACTATTTTCCACAATCCCTTCGCTGTTAATGAACATCCAAGCAAATTAAAATAAACCCATTTTATCACTCAGATTTAATGATTTCCTACTGGGCTTTTTAATGTTCAGGACTGGCCTTTTTATTGAGCAGGAAATTTGCCATCAGTCTTTTGTTTCTTCTCCACTGAGATGGCCCCCTTTCCCTTCCAGCTGTTTTTCTGGATGACCACAGTCACCATCAACAACTTCTACCTCTCCTTGAGCTGGGAGTTCCTAACACTCTTTGAACATCATCACCCTTAAGTGCTGGAACAAGGTAAATGTTCAGCTCCAGAAACTTCAAATCCAGGTGAAGTGAACTTGCTGATTAACTCTATGAACAAAATGAGTACTTTAGGAGAGTGCTAAGATGACAGCAAATGAAAATCTGTCCTAAATTACAGCAAAACCTGCAGGAAATTCAAGGGACCTGCTGAGAAACAGACTTTAGCTAGAATGTTTCATCTTTTTGAGTCTTGCCTGGTTCTGGGGGAGAGGGAAGGGGGGTGCAGATTTCCCAGCGTGGTCATGGCCACTGGAATGCTCCTATTCATCTCGATTTGTCTGCTCTGTGGCTCTTGGCAAGAAGGACAGTTCACATTCCAACAGCACTTTCTCTTCAAGGAGACTGAAGAGCGTTGCAAACATTAAGCTCTGAGGTCGGTAATTTACTAATGAGAAAACTGATTCAAAGAGAAATTAGGGCCTTATTCTCTCCTCCACTGAAGCCAGGGAAGATCATTTTGTGGTTTCCTTGGGCAGGCTGCGTGTGGCTCAGGAAAGGTCACACGAGAAATCACAGAAAAATTAGCCCAGAAGTCCAACACCCTTTTGCTTGTTCAGCACAAGAATAACTGTCCCTTATCCAGTGCCTGAATCCTTTGCATCTGAATCCCTTTCCCTTCATGCAGTTTAGAAATACTCCTATAAATTTAGATTTTTCTAAGCCTGCATTTTCAAGTTCTTTGAAGTAGTTAAACTTTATCAAAAGGCTGCTCTGCGTTGCTGAGACCTTCCTAAGGCATCCACCGTTCTGCGTGATGTGATGACATGGAAGTCACAATTAAATCTTCCACCTTGTTATTTTAGGGGTTGTGTTCCTCAAGGACCTGATCCAAACCTCTCTGTACTCAGTAGGAATTCTTCTGCCTTGGGGCTCCCTGGGATGCTTTTCAAGATGCCTCTCTCTGGCGATATTTCCAGGAGTTTATTACAGAATTCCACGATGTGATATGCATTGCTCGTGTGGCTGCAAACCTTTCTATCACCAGGCCAGATAAATGCCAGCTCTGCTATCATAATACACCTCGCCAGGGGGGAGAAGTGGAAGGTTGGGTTTATAAATTTGATCCATTCAGGGCCTATGGCTGTAGGAACTTAGATATAGGAGTGTTTATGCACAGAATCACCAGAGCATACACATGATTATTTATCAGGATGGTCATGTATAGTGCTGGTGTTGGGCATTAGCACCTACTTGATATAACAGGAATAAACATCTCCTGGAAGAACACGGGGGACACTGGGAAGGTATTTCACAAGCACAGGCTTATAATGAACCTATGGAATATTTATGCTGTGCATTCCACAGAAAATATGGGAGAGCTGGCCAAGTAAAGCCCTCCCAAAACAAGGCAAGCAGGACACTTTTATAACAGTGATATAACTGCAGGAGCATTCCTGCACTTTTATGTACCTTATGTTTCCTATTGGTGTTCCTTCAAATTATATATCACTTAAACATCACTCCCCTGCACAGTTGAAATAATAAATGTATTTTCATGACATACAGAGCAGAGTTGAGTTTTTGCATTATTCTGGGCTTGACAAATTCTAGTGAGCACCGAGTGGCAAATGTATTATTCTACTGTGTCACATAAAGGATTATTTCAGATGTTTGAAATAATGCACACAGTTAAAGGTTATGGGGGAATAACGTTAAAGGAATTCATTGTTTCAGGGCTGGCTGGTAATGTGAATGATAAAAAGGTGATGACTATTACAGCCTTGAAGCATTACAGTCATTTTGCTATGATAATAGTTCTCAGATTTGGTTATAGCCCTAATATGTTACCTGAAAGTTAAAATCAGATTCTCAAGTCTGTTGGCACATAATGATCACTTATTGTCTAGAATGTAATTTCTGAAAGAGAATGAGAGTTGATCTTGAGGATAAATCCTGGTTTATTTTATGTTTTTTTCTTTTTCTTTTTTTTTAAAGGACATCTAAACATGGAGTTTGTATTTCAGAGAAGGAATCAATTCAGGATCATCACTTTTCGAAGTACACCAAGATAAAGGTCTCTGCTGCTCCCTGCTTTTATAGCTCTTTGTTCCAAGCTGTAATGGACCATGGGCAGGCAGTGTTGCTGGTGGTAGGAGCAATCCACCAAAGCTGTCAAGGGGCTGAGAGCTCCAAACCAGCCCCTGCAGATGGTTTGAGGTTTGCTTTTGGAATACTTTAAAGAGGCATGTGCAAAGAGCAGCTCACAGAAACCTGCCCTGGCTATCAGGCTCATCAGGGGGTTGCAGGGCTGTCTGTCTGGAGGACACAAGCTCCAAGATGACTTTTCTCAGAGTTGTGGGAACCACAGAATGGTTTGGGTTGATGGGAATTTAAAGATCATCCAGTGCCACCCCCTGCCATGGGCAGGGACACCTTCCATTGGACAATTTGCTGCAACCTGGCCTTGGACACTCCCAGGGATCCAGGGGCAGCCACAGCTTCTCTGGGCACCCTGTGCCAGGGCCTGCCCACCCTCCTAGGGAAGGATTCCTTCCCAATATCCACTTTCAACCTACTCTGTTCCCCTTGTCCTGTAACTGTAGTTCCTGCCTTCCCAAAGTCCCCTTTCCTACAGAAACACCTCACAGGAGAAAGGGGTTGGACTCACAATTTTCACTCCTTGTCCCCCACACCAGCCATTAGTCCCAGCTCTGCTACAAAACATTATTATCACAACATCAGCACTTCACAGGCCTTAGTGTTTATTTAATCCATCATTTTTAGGGCTCTCAAATAAAGGAATTACAATCTGTGCTCACCTCTACCAGTGCAAACTGTAAGATTGCAGCCTTAGCCAGAGCAAGGTCACATAATAAAGTACAAATAAGAAGAAAGATTAATAATTATTTGCATTGTATGTAATAAGTCTATAATAAAGGAAAAGAGCTGTGAAAGTCAGAGCATTTCTCTTCTATTTCTGTAGAGAAACACATACAAACACAAACCCCTCAAACAACAGCAACTAACCCAAAACAATCCAAAGAAAAAGACAAGAAAAAGGATGGGAAAGAGTAAGAACAATATTCCAGTCAAAGCTGGTTCCAGACAAGCTGAAGACTAAATGAAATGGTGTCACAATTATGGCAAACCAGAACAGAAATTCAATATTTGTTCTGCAGTTTGCTCTCTGCTTTATTTTACAGGACTGGGATGTGTTTGATTAAAACGGGAGTCGTGCTCACGGGGTGTGTTATTCTTTCCAGATTTCACTTTTACAACCCAGCCTAGTCAAATAAATCCCTTTCCCTGGAATCTTTCTGCTGTCCCTGTATTTCTGGAGCTTCCCACGGGTGACTGGAAATCAAACATTCCGGGGAGATAGTGCAGTTAAGTATTAAAGCAGACAGGTTTTATACGGCGAGTACAATAATTGATTCCGTGTTATGCTAACCTGCTCGGCAGGTTCAGGCAGCGAGGAGAGTTCCAGCTCATGGAGGAGTCACTGAATTATTATTTTTTAAGGTTTTAAAAGCACTGAGGCAATTTACATTTCAATTTCCCCTTTTTAAACATTTATAGAGAGGAAGAATACAGTGAGCGCTCGCAGGGGCAAGAGGACAAATTCAGCTCTGAAATTTCCTCTGGGGAAAAAAATAGTAAACAAATTAGTAAAATAAGCTAACTTCTTGAAGGGAGTGGTTATATTTTTATTTTTCCTTTGTTTTCTGGTCCATTTACTACCTGCTGGTGGCTTCTTGTTAGAGTGGGGAGCTGGGAAGTGCTTGGCAGTGACAAAAGTCTGAGTGATTTCTGCATTTCAGAGTTTAAAAGAAAGCAAACTAATACCCTTTTAAGCAATATGGCACCAAAATCCATTGGCATAATGTCATTGCTGCCAAATTTTGGAGTCACCAACTCTCTTCTTGCTCAGAAAGGGTCCAGGGAAGAACTGATACTTCTCCAAAGTCCTTGGTGGAAAGGGTTTATCCTTGTAATGCTCACACTGGAATAGACAGTTGCCCCAAAAAGGAAAATAATCTCTATTCTAAACCACTCCATTTTAAGCACATATATTAATATAAAGAAATAAGTGGGATCACAGAGTGTTGTTGGGCATGATGAAAGTTGCCCAGCTTTCCCTTTGAGGGTTCTTCTCCCCATTCAGATCAGCTCACCCAGTGAGCAGAGTGATTTAAGTGGGTCTCTTATTTTTCAGGAAGGTGTCTAAACTGAAAATAAGCTGGTCTGGGTTGAAGTGCCTTCCCAGGTAAGAGAGTTTCATTCCAGCACATGTTGCACCTGGACCAGAGGGGCTCCCCCTGTGGCAGCTGCTCCAGGACCTTCCTTCCCATCCCCATTTCCCATCCCAAACACGTTAGGCCAAGTGGAAACCCATCAGCTCTGGGTTTAATTCCTGCAATACCACCTTTTTACCTGCTCTTCCAAATTATTGCCATGACCCAGTGCCTCCTGAAGTGCCAGCATTGCTCCTTCAGCAAGGACCTGTTGGAAACCTCGTCCTTTTTCGAGCAGTTTTGGCTGTTTTTATGGTGAGAAATGAGTGTCGCTTTCTTCTCGCACATTAGGGCCGCTGAGCTGAAGAAAATGGGTATAACTTTTCTCTTAATTCTATAATCTTATTATCCGAGCTCCAATAAAAACTGATAATGAAATCTGAGGATATTGAGAACTTGGATTTTTTCCATTAAGTTTAACTTGGTATTTTTTTTTTTCAAGCACTGTGGTACTTACCATAGTCCAACTCTTTTTAAGGCTACCCAGGGAAACATAAACCCTTGCAGCAAGCCATTCTCTGTCAAAATTGCATCTGACCTGCATATTTTTGCAATTCTCTGATGCATTATACAGTCAGATCAGGTTGTTCCTTGACCAGTTGTTCACCCCTATCAATTGCATTAGCATTTAACCTGTCAGTTTAAATTACAAAGGTAACAAAGGTTTAGGAAGGTTACAATAGATCCAATCTCAGACACAAGTGTGGAAGAAGAATCTTAAATCATCCTTCGATACCCATGTTATTTTTTCTCCTGACATACATTTAGTTACCTTCTAGAAGCATCTCTGGGCAACTTTTTATGGTAACACTACATGAGATCAGCAAAACTTGTCAGATAAGAGCAGCACTAGCAATAAGATGGGCATGTATATTTTATTTGAACTTGGAATGCATCTCCTGTGTCTTTACTCATTTTCTCTTCTATTCTCCATCCTTTTTCAGGGCTGAATTTCCTCTTTTTCTCTCCCTGGAGATTCTATTCTTCGTTGTGTCTGATTAGTAAATTATGTGCTATTCACAAGAACATCATCAAGGATTGAAGTCCTTTAAATCCTTAATCCTTTAGACTTGAATAAACTCATAGGATTGTTAGGCCTAGAAAATACCTCTGAACTCATCAAATCCAACCATCAACCAGCACCACCACCAGGGTCACCACTAAATCCTGTCCTCAGGTGCCACACCCACATGTCCTTTGAACATTTCCAGGGATGGTGACTCTCCCACTGCCCCAGGTGGTCTGTCCCAGTGCTCAACAATCCTTTCCATGATTAAATTTTTCCTGAGATCTTATCTAAACCTCCCCCAAACATGAAGATACTGTGCCTGCAGGAGGGACAGACCAGCCTCTCCTTGACCCATCCATCATCCTGTGCTGGAGACTTACAACTCCACCACATCAGTTTTTGGGTGGGGTATTAATAAACTACCAACCTTTAATTCCAGCACACTATGGAAAAACCTGTTCTCTTTTAAACAAATGAATGTGCCTGGAAAAACCTGGAAGGCATATTAATCTTACCTGGGATTATTCATATTTCAGTGATGTCAGAAGTCCAACTGGAGGTTGTTTGAATACAAAATATAACAGAATTCCTACCACATCTGCCCCTACCAACCTCTCTGTGTCCCTCCCAGCACCAACACAGGCTGGGCAGGAACATAAAAACACTCCACAGCCTTTGCAAAAGCTAAACCTGCACATGATGGGTCAAAAAACGCCCTTGACTCAAGAATTAGGAAAAAACACAACCACAAAAGCAAAATCCTCATTCTGTTAACTCATAAACACATTTATTTATGTATTTATACATATGTGTGTGTGTTTACAATATATTATGCACATATATTTATGTACTGATACATAAACATGTATTTCTAATGTAAGAATTGCTCTCTTTTTCAACATGTATTTCTAATGTAAGAATTGCTCTCTTTTTCAACAAAGGTGAAAAAAAGAGCTTTTACCAATAACATTCATATGCACAAAGCTCCCACCAAAGTTTGCCTGCATGGAAAATGCAGCTTTAAGACAGTAAAGCAGCAATATTAAAGGCAAAGCCAGATTGTGGCTCTGACTGAGCTCAGGAGACATATTTCTTTCAAAACATGGAGATATTTTTAAATTATTGTTTCCAGCCTGTCCAGAACACATGTTAAAAAGGCTCTAAAATAGCAAAACCTGCACTCTGAGTTTGAGCAATGGCTAAAAGCTAAAAATAATGTCGAAAAACTAGTTTAAGGATATATCTTGCTCCAAATGCCCACGTTGCCACGCGCAGCTGTGGCACATTGAGTGTGCCATGATGAATGGGGTTTAATGAGCAGGAGAGCAGAGCCTGGCCTACATTTGGCTGGAGTGCTCTGCTGCTGCAATGAGGACGTGCTGGATTCATCTCCCAGCATGGAGCAGCTGCCTCAGCCTTGGGCAGAGAGCGCTGGGACAGGGTTTGAGAGCCCACTCTGGGCAGCACATCTCATTGCTGGGATTGGCTGGGTGTAAAAATCCAGATGTGCAGAGAGATTTCAATGCATAACCAAGAGAATCACACAGTGGGGTGGCTTGGAAAGGAATTTAAAGATCATCCAGTGCCACCCCCTGCCATGGGCAGGGACACCTTCCACCAGCCCAGGGTGCTCCAAGCCCCGTCCAACCTGGCCTTGGACACTCCCAGGGATCCAGGGGCAGCCACAGCTTCTCTGGGCACCCTGTGCCAGGGCCTGCCCACCCTCCCAGGGAAGGATTCCTTCCCAATATCAAACCCAAACTCACCCTCTGTCAGTTTGAAACCATTCCCCGTTGTCCTGCCACTCCAGACCCTTGGAAACAGTCTCTCTCCATCTTTCTTGTAACCTCTCCAGGTTCTAGAGGGCCACAATGAGGTCACCTCCAATCCTTCCCTTCTCCAGGCTGAACAATCCCAATTTTCCCAGCCTTTCCTCCCAGCAGAGCTGCTCCAGCCCTCTGACCATCCTGGTGCCTCTGGACTCACTCCCCAGCTCCATGTCCTTCCTGTGCTGGGCTCTAACCTTTACACTCCAGAGAAAAATCAAATTGAATAAAAACCAAAATAAAATAAAATAAAATAAATACCTTCAATCTCCCAAATATAAGAGTATTTAAAAGCTGTGTGACCAGATTTTGACTATGCAGGTATTACTTTGAAGCAACAAGAACTGCTGTCCCCTCATCAGGGAACTCCTCTTATAAAAGGGTGAAAAACCTCTCTTAGATAATATCCTTGGATATTCCAAAGGAAAAAGAGCATTTCAATAGAGCATAGGGCCTACAAAAACAACTCATCAAGACCTGCACTGTGAGATATTTCATAACTTCTTGGGTGAACCAAACACTAATGAATCACAGTCCATTTCCAGCTTCTTCAAATACACGTGGAAACACTCCCATATCTATATTTGTGACTCCAATTTAAACTACTTGTTCTAGTGTTATATTTTCACAAATAAAATCCTAAATTGTTTAGTTTCTCGTGACAGAAACCCAAACACAGCCCTCAGTCCTACCAAAAATAAACCTTCATACCACGTGGTATGTTTTTCCAATTAATATTTACAGCAGTTCAGGTGTCACAGACTCTTTTTAGTGGGGAAAAAAAAATAGCCTCGCTCAGGTTTTATTGATGGAATCACGACATTCCTGCTCTTGTACAAACCAAGGTCACCCTCAAGTTGGATGTCAGACTTCATTAATGAGTGTGCTGGGCATCCTGAACCTGTGGGCTCGCTGCCCCCAGCACCTTGCAGCTCATGAACCTCAGCAAGGCTTTCTCTGCCACATCTGCAACCTTTCTGCCCAGTCAGCCAATCAATATTGGTTCAAAAATGACCCCAAAGTTACCTGGCTGGGAATATCATTGCAATATTCCCGCCCTGGCGGTGCTGTCATCTGTGCTCCTCCACTTGGTGCTTTCAAAGTCTTCCTTGATTCACAGCAGAATTTTGGAAGTGGCTCTTTCTTGAGTTATCCAGGAGAATAATCCCATCTGGAGGATGTTATCTTTTAAGCAGAGCCCATGAAATCGTGGATCAGAGAGCTGGGCTTGGAAACTTCCAGCAAAACTGAGAAATTTGCACAAAAAGAATGTTGGTTCCACAACGTCCCCTCCTTTCCCCCCAGAAAGAAATAAAAGGGATAAAAATTCTCAGTTTCCTCTCTTTGCAGCTGCCTTCTCAATACAAATGAAATTAGGTGGTGCATTGGGCATGGCCCACAGGCACTATTTATGGGCTGCAATCACGCTGCAGGCTCGAGGGGTCAGTGGCATCGTCTGTCAGCAAGTCAAACTGGGAGGCTAAATAACTTCATACCCTGAAATTCTGTCCCCACCACAGATTAACAAACACCCCAGTGAAGGTCCTGGTGTCGTTTGTTTGGAGCGCTGACCTTCTTTTGAAGTATTGCTGGTATTTGTCACTGTTCCATTCCGGAGGCCAGATGAGATTGGCCAGTCCTTGGTGCCTGTGCTGGCAAATTGCTTCACTTAAATATTTAAATGGCCAGTGGCTCTGCAGTTGAACTGAGTGATTCAGACACAGGGGCTGGACAGAGGGAAATGCTTGTGGAGCTGAGGAGCCACGGAGAGTCCTTGTGCAGGCTTGGGGTGATGATGCACAGCTGGAGAATTCCACCCAGGAACTGCACTGCAGAGAGGTTATTTGCACTTCCCACCTACAGAGCTGAGGGCTGAGGAATTCCACGGGACCAAACCCGCCCAAATTTTCTATTTGTACTTCACATCACACTTTGTTACACTCAGGGCTTTAATTTTTTTCATGTGATTGTGTCTGGTTTTCTTTTGTCCATTTGATAACTGCCAGAGCTGCAACAAGATAAAGAAAATGAAGAAAATTATGCTTAATCACAGTGACACCCTCAGAATCCAGTAAATAAATGTTTCCCGTGCTTCCTTCTTAACCCTACACTTAATGAAATCTTATTATTTTCCTAATACTACTGTCAATCAGAGGTTCCTGTAGGCTTTTGAAACCCTCCTCATATGGAAGTTCAGCAGGGGCAGCAAACCTGATTTCTGTAGGTACCTCAAGAGTCTAATTGTAAAACCAGAGCAAAATATTAAATATTTGAAGTTATTTAGGATGTCTCCTTTAATAGGTGCCTATCAAGTCACCCAGAAAGTTTTCTTCCCCGGAAAATTCTTTGCAAAGAAGATTTTGTTGAAAAAACATGGATGTTATTGCTCAGTATCTTAAAATAAATCATGTTTCAGAAAACCACAAGTCCCATCACAGAGATCCATTGCTTGTTGAATACATAAACAAATTTCAAACTGACATACCTTGTATGGAATTAACTAAGCAGGTAAATTTTGTACCGATTCAATTAACCGATACAAAACATGGTGTGAATCCCCCTAATTCAATTCCAAGCTGGTTTTATTTGCTTTGGGAAATGTACGAGTGAAAACTCAATCAAGGAAAACTACCCCTGCAATTCCACTGTGTCTCCAGCTGATATCCTTACCCAAAATGAACTAATTGGGGAAGGGCAGTCAAATAAATAAAGCTCTGCGCTTAGACAAAGGCACTGGCTTTTCTTTTAAGAGGTCTCAGAGAAATAAGGATGATATTGATCGATATTCCCCTCAAAGCAGCCTGGTTAAGTGAGCTAATTAAATTAAAGCCTCTGAAGATAGGTTGCAAAGCAGATGTTCTGTACTCACCAAGCTGCCACGGTGGGACATTCCCCTGCTCTCCAGAGCACACCAGAATTCCTGGGAGGGTCCTGCCCAGCACAAATGAGAGGCCAAACCAACTTATCATCCTGCCAGGTGTTTGCAAAGCACAAATGTTGAGCATCCTTTCCCCTCAGGAGCTGCAATTCCAGTCAGCTCCAAGCAGCAGCTTCTGGCACACGACAGGGATGGCCAAGGTCACAGTAACCCCCGTGTCAGTGATGATCTTGCAGTCCTGAAGGTCTGCTCTGTTGGAAATAGGGCTGGGCAGAGACACAGAGGGGTGTGTGAGCAAGTTGGTGTGTCCCCTGCTCTTTCACCATCCAGCTGATTCCCCTTCATTGAGGCAAAGGCCAGAAACACCAACACAGGAGAATCACACAATGGGTTGGGTTCAGAGGGACATCAAAGCCCATCCAGTGCCACCCCCTGCCATGGACAGGGACACCTTCCACCAGCCCAGGGTGCTCCAACCTGGCCTTGGACACTTCAAGGGATGGGGCAGCCACAGCTTCTCTGGCCTCCCTACCCTCCCAGGGAGGAATTTCTTCCCTAACAAAAGGTTATCAGAGGTACCACAACACTGTGTCTTCACATTCAGTTAATATTTCCATATTGTCTCATTTTGAGTTGTGTTTATGTGTTGTCAGACTGAGAACTGCTCCAGAAACCTGTGGAATGTCTTTGCAGGAACCTCTCCAAGCTTGGCATGAAGCTTCCTGGCTGGAGTTTGGAACGAGATGGAGTAGCTGCACATCTACCCCATCCCCTCCAATTAAAGAGCTGTCTGGGTGGCTTTCCAGCTGCTCTCCAGGACGCTGAGGTGACAATGACACCAGGGAGGGCTCTGGGGCTGCAGCACCAAAGGCACACCCCACAAAGTGCGGCGTGTCCCGCTCCAAAAAACCAAGATGACGTGATGTTGAACGTGGCCCAAAACATTCCAAAAGCCTTGCTGACAGTGTGTTTTCTTTTTTAGAAAATGGATTTGCAAAAAAATAAGTAAAGCCTCAAAAATATCAAACCATCTGATCAGGACTAAAAATAGCCCCTGCTATTTGCATCAGAAGGAAGATGTTTACAGTATCAACAACAAAGAGGTTACAGGAAACTCGTGGATTTCTTGTCAGTGTACAAAGCTTAGAAATAATATTTTGCTGAGCTGAATGTCTTTAGTATTTGCTTTTTTAAAATAGTAGCTCCTTTGTATTTTAAGGATGACCTTTCCATCTGTTGGGTCAAGGATATCGGCTGACCATGGAGTTCAAAGGAGAACAATTCCCATCAGACCCTGCATTTTATTTTTCTCCAAAAGGAAGTTTCAGCCTTTGGCTCCCAGTCAGAATTTTTAAGGATCTATAATCTCATGATCTTATGACCTATGATCTTACTTTTTGCTAAAGAAAAATGAATAATCATATTTTTTCCCCCCTAAACTGTAAGCCCTTCTATCCAATTTCCTACAGCCACTATTCAGTCCAACCTGAGTGCAATCCCTGTGCTGAGAGTACAGATTGCAGAATAATTAGAGTCACTAAAGTCTTAGAGCATTTTCCTGTGGAGCATGGGAATAATATAAGGAGGGAAATCAGTAGTTCAGATTCCTCAGCCTATTATTAACATTATGGTTTACTGAGAAAATTAAAGAGATGGTGACATGGATGTCACAATAATTCTGTCACTGTTGGCAAAGGTACCAAATCATCCCTCAGCCCAGGTTGCTCCAAGCCCCATCCAAGCTGGCCTTGATTTCTGGGTAACCTTAGAGAGCAAGTGCTTCACGCTCTCAGAAATGGTAAAATACAGATTAAAAATAGGAAACTAAGGAAAAAATAGGCAAACTTGTGAAAAGACAAAGAGAAGGTAAGGCAATAACTCCTGCAAAGGGGAAACAGTTCAGAACCCAGTTCTCTGGGGCAGAACTGAGGGAGATAAAACATGTCGGCATTTTAATGCTTAGTTTTTCTTTCTTCCCTTTTCTTTATCATAAAATGAAGGAAAGTGTTTCCTCTCCCACCCTTAGATCTATCCATCAGACAACAGATCAGGAAAAATGTGTCCAAAAAGAATAATGTTTCCAAAGCAATAGAAAGTCTTGAAGAAACACCCGTATGTTTGCTTGATAAATTATTACTTCATTTCTATATTCATACAGAGCACATGTATTTTCACGCTCCATCGAACAGAGAAATCCTCTGAGTTGCCTTAGAAAGCTGCCATGAGGTTATTTTTCTTTCACTAAAGAACTTATTTGCTGGGGCTTTTCAAACCTTGCTGTCCTTCCTGTGCCCTGTTGAGCACAGGGGCAAATTAATTTTTTAAAATGTTATTCATGGACGATGGTTTCAAACTTTACATTCAAGTTTTCTTTCTTTCTTGAACCGGACTGTGTTTCCAAACGAACTTGACAGGATCCTAATATTGCAATCACGCAAATTTCGAGCGAAGCCATGATTATTAATGGATCAATATCACAAAAGTATGATGTTCAGTAGAACTGAGGCAAAAAGGAAGATCCCAGCGAAGCTTAGCTGGACCAGGGCTGGGCTGGAACGTGCTAAGGAAGAGCTGAGAGACAAGCAGAAGCCCAAGCTCAACGTTCTGGCAGGGAGTGATGGAAACCAGCTGCTCTGAGGAAAGCACAAGACACCAAGAACACCAAGAACAGGCTGTAAATGCCTTTCCCATGGAGATGCTGCTTTCCCCCTCCGTTTCCCGAGTGTTCTCAGAGCAGGAGTTTGGGTTTCAGCAGTGCAGCAGCAGGGAAGTTCCCCACTGAGTGCGGAAAGAGCTTCGTTTCCCCCCCAGGTTTTCACCAGTTTGCAGAGAAGTTATGTACGAGACAGGGTGTAAATCTGTGATCTCACATTGCCACCCACCAACACTCTCCCTCTTTTTTTTGTCAGGTCAGTCAAATTAATTGGTTTCAACTCTTTTTTCGAGTGGAAGTTCATTAAAATTTTGAAAAATTGCCATCACAAGGAAAAGCACAATCTTCAGTTAACAGTGTCAACCTGCTATTGCACTGGCTTCTTTTGCTTCTTAATTGGATATGTCGACTCAAATTGTGCTTAGCAAACAGCTTGGATTTGGGCAAATCAGCACTTTTTTCCAGTGGGAAAAAAAATTTATCAAGAAATTCCCAACCATCTCAAATTATTTCCCAGATGTGGTGGTAGCTTAATAAAGTTGTAGCTCGTTTAAAACTTGGGGTTTGGGTATTTAAGGCCTTCCTGAAGTGTCAAGGGACAATCAGTCACCATTTGTACTCAATAAACTGGGAGGTGATACTTCAGGAATCGATGCAGCTCTGCAGAGATTTGAAAGATGTTCATTTATTGGAGAAAGCAGTAAATAAAAATAAAGCCTCACTGGAATTTAATTTCAGTGTCCAATGGGTGTGTTTGTACTTGTGTGCATGTATAAATAACTTAATTATAAATAAACAAGCCAAAGGGAAGGGAAAATTGTAAACTTAGCAAGTATTGACTAATATACAAAAAATAAGGCCAATGTCATCAGGTTGTGTACTCTGCCATTCTAATTCTGCATTAATTTACATAAAGATCCTTGCTGATTGGATGCAGATAATTTCTGACTCCCCACTCCATCAGGAAAAATCAATTTGGGGATATTATAGACTAACTCAACTTTTTCTCACTATATTACCAGTGGCTCTCACACATACCAAGGTCAGTGGCTCGTGCAGGTGAGTTCCAAAGGATTGGCACTGTGAGGACACAGAAAGTAGTAGGAATAATATTGCCTCAATATTGTGTTAATACTATTAAAGGTATTAAAATCTTTTTAAAGACTTCTATGGACAACTCACAATTAACATTTCTTCAGTCTTCTTAAATTATCAAGCACTATGCAAACAGGGTCATTGTTTTATCTATCATAAAGCCAAAGGAATTGCTGGAGAGATGGCAAGAGTATTACACATATAATTAACACTGTGGTAATTTATTCAATAAGCTCTCATTTAATTACAGGACCCTGTTACAGAGTGATGTGTTAAGGGTGGTTTATATCTCAGAATAAAGATTCAGGAGGAGGCCTCCCCAAATGAAAGCAGCCTCTCTGCTCTCCATCCATGCCCCCTTTGCTGTGCTGGCACAATATGCAAGATATGGGAAGCAAAATGTTCCCTGGGAGGGTGGGCAGGCCCTGGCACAGGGTGCCCAGAGAAGCTGTGGCTGCCCCAGCCCTGGGAGTGTCCAAGGCCAGGTTGGAGTGACCTGGGCTGGTGGGAGGTGTCCCTGCCCATGGAAATGGATGATCTTTAGGTCCCTTCCAACCCTACCCATTCCACAATTCTATGATGATATCAGCCAAACTGGCAGGGAGAAGACTGAGTGTCACCTGTTGGAATCACACCTGTTGGTGTTTCCTTGCTCTTCCTTGACCTCCAGTCACCAACACAAGCCTGTGGCGAGCTGTGACACATTTTATGCTGCTTTTTTTTAATGCTGGCATTCATTTCACCAACAAACATTGAACAAGTTGAAATGGTAGAAATCTGTGAGCAAGCCTGAGCTCTTTCTGCACCCATCAACAAACCTCATCAAAAATAAAAAAAAATATGAAACCCTACTGATTTGCACTGTTGGGAAAATAAAAGGCTATTTTTTTTCTTAACATGAAAAATAAATGTACCTGACACTTGTAAATGAAGTGTTTCTTTTTGGGATAATATTATGGGCTCACAGGTGCCCTCAGTGCCCCTGGGGTATCCCAAATCCTACAGAGACTCTGCACAAAGCTCTAAACCCCAGACATTGAGAGCTGCAATAAGTCACTGCCTCTGCACGAACTAACCTGGGCTCTTTTACTACCAAAAGCCTGCCAAATCACTCTATTACTTAAGTCTTTTTGCTCCACAGATCTCAGTGTTCCCAAAACCGCCGCCGAATGAAGCCCTTTAGATGGGAACATAACACATTTCTCTACATCCATTGCTCACAAAACGCTCCCTTATGTTCTCACAAATTCAAACAACAACAAAAACTTCAAACCCCGTCAAAGCCAGCCGTGTCAAGCTGACAGGAGTTGATGACACTCATAAAAGGAGCAGCTTTCTAAAGAGACATCTTCCTCGTGGAAAGTGTTAGCCAATTGATAATGCAGGTAATAGTCAGCACTCCAGATCTGTGCTGATAGATAAAACTGCTGTCAAAACTGCTGCCTTTATTGACATCATCATGAATACTTTGCTCCCAAGGTAAAGACATTATTGTCAGAAGTAGCTGAAAACATTAGAGAAGATATTTCTCAGTTTAACTATGTAAAAGTCTGTTGTTACAAACTCTTCAGGATCGCTTAACGTCAGAAAATAAGACTGAAAGAACATAATTCATAATAGAATCTCTCACTTAAAATCTTCAAAGAGCATTTGAACTGGAAAAAACCCACTGGATCAGAGTGACAAGTCACTCCAGGCTCTGGCAAAGCCAGCTGTGCCTGCCCACATCCCATCTCACATCCTCTGCACAGCCCTGGCTGGGAGTCACACGGATATAGAGAAATCCAATGGATTGAAATTCCCGCAACTGATGAAGAAACTGATAAAAAAAAGTATGTTCAAGAGACTGCAATAACAAATTCCATCCAGCCACCTACGTGCCCTCACAAAACCCTGGAGCACTGCAGGTCTGGGAGCAACAGGTGAGTGTGGAGGAGCAGAGATAACACCTGCCATGCCCATTGCTGCATGCCCTGAAAATAACAGAGCCAGAAAACGTGCCGGGTTGGAGGGGACCCTCAAGGATCCTCCAAGTCCAGCTGCTGGCCCTGCATAGGACACCCCGACCTGTGCCTGTGCGTGAAAGGAATAAACCTCAGCGCTGACCTTGCTTGACCTTGCTATAATTTGGCAGCTCAAATAAGTCACCGAAGACCAAGCCTGCAGAAATATTTCACCAATTTGCCACTGAGTGGAATCCAAAGGCAGACACGCTGGCTCAGGGACGAGCCCCTGTCTCACCCCGCTGTCCCAGTGACCCCCTGCCCCTCTCCGAGCCCGCAGTGCCGGGGCTGTGACACCTCATCCCACTCAGCTCTTACCTCTAATCTAATTTGACTGAGATGAAGAAACCTCCTGCTCTCCAGAGATCGATTCTCCTCGAGCGCAGCACATAAATGAATATTTTACAAGCCATAGAAATGCGGCCCTTTCCATTTTTTGTGTGCAGCTCTGCTGTGAAGGCAGAGCCTGGTACCAATTTACAGTGTTAAGCTCCTGTCTCGGGAGCAGCAGAGATTGGGAGCCCCTCACCTACCACTCCCTTTGGAGGGCTCCTTCATCAGCTCCTCCAAAAACAACACGTTGCTGTTCACCATGGAACTTTTGACATCATTTTAAGTCCTGCTCAGCTGTAACAGCTGGTTATTAAAAGTGTGTTTATTCTAGAAAACACCTTGCTGAGGTTCTGAGTATCAGTGCTCTGTGGTGACCTCTTTGTTGGGAAAAACCCATCTGAACCATCGCTACTGATGTGTGAAACCTCCTTTAATAAGAGAACACTCTACATATTGTTCCATTCTTTAGTCTGTAGTGGTCAATAGCTAATGGGATGTACCTTAAATGTGGCTACAAGGGATTAACACTTGGCACCTCTGGATCCCACTGCAATCACCCTGTGCTTCAGACTTCAAAGGCAATACCAAAGTAATGCTGAGATCAAAGACTCCCAGCACAATCAGAGGGTTTGAAGTTTGCAAACCATAGAAATTGGAGGAGTTTTAGTTCATTCCCTCTTGTCATTTTCTCCTGGATACTTTGAGTCGCTGTTCGAGGTTTTGATATGAACTTATGTTTTGATGCACAAGGATCTGAAGATGCCAGGGAGTTCCAGACTAATCCATGCTGACAGCAAGGGCTCTCATTACCTTCCCATCGATTTTGCAGATAGTTTGAAAGGTTTGGGGGGAAAAATAAGCTCTGTTACATGTTCTGATGCAAAGGAGGCTCTGCTACTTGGGACAAACTGTGTCTTTTCAAATAGGTTTATGCAGCAGTCCTTAGATTTGGGTGAGGCACACAAATACCCTCCATGGATGAGGAGCACATCAGTTGAAGTTCTGAGCTCCTTCACACACTGGTGCTCTGCCATTTTAGGTCTCCCTTCTTGCAGTTTCATTCTCTCACTGATTTATGGGTGCTATAAACATTTGCTCATCACCATCACGGCCTGAGTGACACCTTTCCATCCACAGGACACAGGCACGTAGCTCTGCAAACCTTCACCAAGGAATCCTTCCAGTCCAACTTTCTTTTTTAATCAATAGATCAGACACAAATATTGAGTGAGACATCCAGGAGTGGATGATTTTCCCATGCGCTGTGACAGATGCTCAGTTCCCCATTTCCTGGTCCATTTCTCAAACCTCCCTATCCTTTTCTATATTTAAACAATCTTTTCCACTTTCTCATCTACTTGCTCTTATCACCATTGGTTATCCTGTTTTCTCTCATGAAAATTATCCAGCTTTCTACATGAAGGATCATTTCACATAGACAATTGTGCTTGTTGAGAAATTCAATACTTCTTGCTGGAGAGTCATTTGTAACCAAACTCCCCAAAGCATGAGGAATGTTCCCTCCCTTTCCACAGTTATTTAATGGAGCAGCAGACCCTGTTTTAAGGCTTTCCTGTGGCACAGGCTCCATCAGACATCCAATATTTACTCGCTTACCATGGCATGTTCATACTTAATATTCCAAACTAACCATACAACTTCAGTAACAAACATTTTGGTCAGGCTTTACAATGCATATCATTTACCGATCCAAAATCACATCAGACAGTGCTGTGAGATCTGACCAAGCCAAATTCCTCTTGAAAAGCAAAACAGGAGCAAACCAGAGAGCCAGTCCCTCGCAGCCAGGCTCGTGGGGGAAGGCTGAGTTGGAGTTCCTGAGCTGTGGAACACGGCCAGCGTTCCTTGGGCATGGCCATTGCTGAATGTCCCATCGTGTTCCATACTTACAGCTTGGAAACCGAATTTCTTTTCCTTTATGAGACATGATCTTAGAACGTGGCAGTGCACCCTGTTAACCCCTTTTGTGCAGAAGACTGTCCTGGGCAGGTAGAAGGATTTGAAATCTTGGCAATATTCTGTATATCCAGGGGGCCAAGGGAGAGCAACATCCTCTTGCTGCACTCCAAGGTCCTTGTAAAACAGGCTCTACAGAGCAATAAATGTGTTTATTTTTGTTATGGTTCTCCCATCGCTCTCTGACTGCTCCTGTTTGCTTTTGGAAAGCACTTGATTTTTGTACCATTCTCTGTCTGTTTTCAGCATCATAAAATGAAATTCACTTCATTGATCAGAAGATGACCTCTATGCACTGCCTCTTAGATTAGAGATAACAGCAGGCTGCTGTCTCGCTGAGAAATGATTTTTTCAGGTCCTCTTTATTATGATTGCTTCCTAACATATCACTTAAAAACTGGAATGGAAAACAAATGAGAATATCCCAGTGTTTGTATTTTGACTTACCAACAAACACAGACACACACACTGCAGCGCTCGGTGCTTTGGAATAATTCATATTTTTTCTGTGGAAGATGAAGAAAATATTTAACTGTAGACAAATGAGCTGAGGAAAGGGGTAAAAATGGATTGACATAAACCCTACATTTTGCCTAAGAGACTTTATGCTTTAAACCAGGAAAAATGGTAGATGTACATTCATGTGAAATTTAAACTGTGCATATTCAGGAACAGGTTTTTAAATATCAGCAATAAAGATCATGTTGGAATACATTATCACATTCTGCACTGGAGCATGTGTTACATATTTATAACAAGGCAAGCGTGCAAGACTAATCATACACTATGAATAATGCCATGTTTTCACAGGCAGCTTTGCAGTGTGTTATCCCAGACATTCCCTTCTGCTGGGGATGGGAGGAGGGAGAGGCTCCTCCAGCACCCACTGCTCTCCAGGAGGATCCCACCTCAAAGGTATGAGGGGTGCAGTGACCTTTATTTGAAAATAGCCATCAGTGTGGGTATTATTCCAGCTATCTCAGGCCCTTTGCTGAGCTGCAGGAGAGGTTCAGCTGGCAGCAAGTGCTGCACTTTGTTCCCAAAGCCCTGGATCCTGCTGCCTTGGCAAAGTGATGGGATTCCTGGAAAGCTTGTCAGCCTCGGAAAAGCCTCTCAGCTTCAGTCTCCCCACCCTTCACTTCACCAGGCTGAAGGATGTACTCTTAAGGAATAAACTAAACTGCTCTTTTCCTTCCCTCTTAACAAAACTTTGTGTGCCTCACACTGCAATGGGCTCCCGACAGCTGAACTTATTTTATCAAGTAATGCATAATTAAAGCTACACAGATCTGATGGTGTGTTACAGCAGCACAGATGAAATACTGCATGAATATATCAGCCAAGTAATGCCAGTTTTATGAGCTGTTTGCCCTCACATGAGCTACTCAGAAGCCCTTTCCAGTGTACTGAGCTTTTCTTCCTTCCTTAAGGAGAGGGAGCTTTCCAAAGAGGGAGAGTGGAGAGGAAATGTGTTTATTCCTGCCTGTGATGTGTGTCAGTGCTGCTTTCATGTGAGGCAACAAACCTGCCCTCACTCTTGGGCATCTTGAAGATTGCCCTGCAGGAAACAGACTGAGGTTATAAGAGTGAGCATGATACAAATTCTGCCAGCAGTTCTGGTCTTGGTCCAGTGGAAAGTGTCCAGTGGGCTTGGAACTAGATGATATTTGAGGTGTCTTCCAGCCCAAACCATTCTAGGATTCCAAGATTCTACAAGCAGTTCTGCAGGAAAGGGATGTGCTCAGTGGGATTAAGGATCAGCTACCCCAGGGTTTGCCCATAAAACATGTCAGGACTTTATCGATATTTTCCACCAGCACATGAAGGGCAGCCTTTAAAGTCCTTGATGACATATCTAGGATGAACTTCTTCTACTTCGTTGGACAGCTGTGGCTTGTTTTAAACTTAAATTTCATAAGCAAAATTTAACTTGCCCAGGCTTCAAAACCTAGAGCACATTCCAAGGAGAAAGGAGAATCTCTTGCTCAAGGTCAGTCTCAGCCATGGAATGAAGAAAGCCTGAGCATCCCTTGACTGGGAAAACATCATCTGGGAATCACCCAGAAAAGCAAGTCCTTGGGAAAGGCATCCTATTCTGCACTGGGCTTGCTGGGACTGAGGCTCTGCTGTGAACTTGCCCCCCACATCCTCCTGGAATAATACCAGCATTAACTCAGGAAACACACTGCACAGAACTTGCTGTGCACTCCAGCATGTCACTAGAACTCCTTGTGTCCCCTTTCCAGAAAAGAGATGGGGCTCCTGAATTCCTTCCACCTTTGTTCCCCTTTCTGCCCACAGTCTCTGGTGATCAGAGTTGTTGTGACATGGCCAACCCACGAGGCTTGTGACTCGTCTCAGCGCAGACCCTGCCATGGTTTGAGACAATTTTATCTGCTCTGTGGTTTTCAGAGCTCCTGAAAACACACAGATAAGTTGACAGACACATTTGCTGTGTGACACCGGCTCTGCAATGCTAATATTGGCTGTTGCCTGACATTTTATATAACAACATTTATATAACAAAAAGTTCCTGCAATTTCTAAGTTATATGATGCACCACACAATTCAAACCCAGCCGTTCCATTTTCCTCCCTTATCAACTTAAAGCTCGTGATGAACCAAGTAATATCAGAGAAGATGAATGACGCCAGTGTTTATTTACAGTTTACATCCCTGCAGTCAATGTACCTCATGCAGGAATTGACCTGTGGAAGAACTATAGCAGCACATTATTTTTGCAGCACTAAAATTGATAGAAATTGATGATGCCTGAAAAACACACAATTATAGTGTCTTGATTAAAAATGGAGCACATTTCAATGAACTTTTTCCCTTCTTCTCGTGATTATGATACACAAGTACTAACATTAATGGTATTTTTTTATATAATGAACCATAAAATTACAGTTGGCAGTCAAGAGCACTCTAGCAGATAAGTAAGGCAATTTTCCTCATCATTTTTCCCTTTGTTGTCAATCTTGTTGCATAGCCCATTGCCTTTTCAATGAGCTGTAATGTGAATATTCAAGATCTTGCTTTTCCCCAGTGTATATATTCCAGTTGAAATCATTCAGTTTCATGCCACCCATCTTAATAGGCTTTATTAAACAAACTTTGTATTTTCAGGTTTTCCACTAGTCCTAGGACTTGCCTGCACATCAACAAAGAGAATAATGGCATTTAAGCTGTACACATTTCAGGCAGAGCAGCAAAAGTGCTTATTGAGCTTGCTGTGCAAACAGGCTTAGAAGTTTGAGTTTGGTTTGGCTTTACCATTGTCTTTCCCTCCTTACAGGAGGTTTTCTGAAGTTTAGACATGTTTGGATACTTAGCCTGTAAATATCACAACCCAAATAACTATCAGTTTAGACTGAGCTGAGTTACAAGAAACACATATATCAAGTCTCCTATTAAAGCATTTTAGGAAGCATTTAATGGTCTCATAATTTACAATTCTTGATGTAAGTTATTGTCACTGTACTATGAGAAATGGGTAGAATGTCGTATAGCATCATCTATGCCTTACATGAAATAAAATGGCAATAAAAATTAATATATTATGTAGTTTGGAGTCAGGAAAAAAAAGATGTGAAGTGCTCTTGAGGGGAATTATCAATCTCACTTCCCACTCCATGCAAACAAGTGGCTCTCAGACACTCACAGCATCCCCTGCTCCCACAGTAGGGTGAGGTCCAGGCTCCACTGAACCCAAGATGCTGAGTGACCTTCTCCACAGTCCTTCCCAAAATGAGTTTGAAAACATCCCTTTTCTGTCCCTTAGCTGCAGGATTTGTTCTGAGAGCTCAGCACTCAGGAAGGAGATTGTGTGGATAACTCAGATACGATAAAGATCAACAATTTATCGCCACAGCAAGCTCAGAGTCATGAGAAACTCATGGGGACATGCCCAGCCCTTGTGCCATGTGACAGTCAGTCTGATCTGGGGCTGCTGTGAACTGCCAGTGGCTTCCTGATTCTCATCAAATCTCCCCCCATCATCTCATCAACCTGCCTCTGTTATTTGGGATCCACCAAGGACAGGTGTTCTTTCTTATTTATCTGAACAAGACCACAAGGTGTTGGTGGGTTTCTGGTGTCTGAAAATCCCCACGAACACCAAAATCACAGCCAGAAAAAAACGTGAATTCTTTTTGCAAATAAGAATTACAATCCAAAAAGTCTACCCTAAAGTAACACACAGTAACTTCTTGTTGCAGTTCTAACCCTCTGCCAAACTCAGAGCCCTGGCTCCACTCTGGGAGTTGATTATCCTGATTCCAGCAAAATTTTATCATTCTATAACCTTACTTTTCCCCCACAGAATATGAAGCAAATGCTACCAGTCACTGCCACTCAAGAAAAGGGAAATCAAAGAATGGTTTGGGTTGGAAGGGAACTCAAAGCTCATCTTTCACCAGCCCAGGGTGCTCCAAGCCCCATCCAACCTGGCCTTGGACACTGCCAGGGATCCAGGGGCAGCCACAGCTTCTCTGGGCACCCTGTGCCAGGGCCTGCCCACCCTTCCAGGGAAGGATTCCTTCCCAATATCCCATCTAATCCTACCTTCCAGCAGTTTAAAACCATTCCCCCCATCCTATAAAACTCAACCCCTGTGACTTGGATATTGTGCCATCATGGAATTATCATAGCTCATTTCATGACACTTGCTTCCAGAATTCTGGGAATTTGCAAGACTCTGCTGGCCAAGGGTGTTGCTAAAAGAGCGTTTAAAATTCCAGGCTTTCATCAAAAGCAGATTGTTTAATTGTAACTTTTAGTCAGTGAAGGCAATTTGTCATTACATCTCATTACATTTTGTCAGATCAGCGTCGACTAAGAGATGAAGTACCACAAAGGTAAATAATCTGTGCAAATTAAAGGAGGTGACCCTTAATTTCATTTTGGATGCCTATCACCATGTGGTATCACCCTCTTACCCTAGGGGGCTGAAAAAACCAACCCTCCAAGACCTCCTATATGGCTGATCTAAATTTCTTGCAATTCTCAGCTTAACTGAACTCAGGGCTACATTGCTTGGTATTTAAACATATTAAAATGTCATTGACTTCAATGGGAGTGTTATTCAGTTAAAAACTGCATTACTTCAGCTATTTGATTGAGCTCTACTTGAATAACCACGCACAAGCCTGATGGCTCACAAAGATCTCTGCAAACACAGGACAGACAAAAAAAAAGAAAAGAAAGAGCCAACTTAAACAAAAATTATAAAGAACTGAAAAGAAAAATGATCTGGAAAGTGAAAATGAGACATCAGGCTTGAACAGCATAGACTGGAGTGGGAAGTGATGCATTCTCAGTGGTGCAGCTGTGATTTAGCCATCCAAACCAGAACATCTGCCTGCTGAGCAGCTGCTGTGGGTTCAGAGACGAGCAAAGGGTGCCACAGACCTGCCTCTCCTCCCAGAGCTCCCATTTATTAAGGTTTCTGAGTTACAGCAGGTTCTGAAAATGAAGCAGTCTGGGAGTCCCTGCCTGTCAGTGGCAGTCTCATTGTCACTGTGGATTTGGTTTATTGGGTTGTTTCTTCAATAATGTTTTTTTCCCCCATGACTTCCTACCCACAAGGAAAACAGAGAGGCACCTCTTAGTGGGTCACACCATAATCCTTCAGAAGAGACAACTGCTGGGTGAATTTCCCAGTGCTATTAATTCCCATTAGGAGCAAAGGTGAGAGCCAGCATTTGAACATGCAAAGTTTGCAAGAAATTGAAGTGAAGAAGTGAGGCCACCTTCCTGGAGAGGCAAAGCTGCTGAGACTGTGCTGGCTGCCTCTCCAGGTGGCTTTGAAGCAGTGGTTAGTTTTAGCCAATTTAAAGTGAATATGGAATCAACTTCCAGCACTCCTAGAGGTACTTACAGACCTGTGTCAGCTGAAAACTTGCAAGGCTGGCTCTTCAGATTTCAGCTCCAACAGCTGAAATCCTTTCCTAAAATGAAGCTTCAATACCCAGTTGTCCAAAGCCAAACTTTAGAAGAAACCACCAGTATGTCCCTCACAGGCAACTTCTAATCTCCAAGTTCCAAGAATTCACTGCTATTCAATGGCCCATATTTCAAGTATAGGCTGGTCTGGTTTGTAAAAGTTGTTATTAAGCCAGATAAAATCTATAAAATAAATCAGAGTTAGGATGAATAGCCATTAAATTTGGTTGTGAGAGGTGAATGATGAGAACTGTGCTTCTCATGTAGGACACAAGGTGGTGAATAGGGAGCCAGTGTGACAAAGAAAACTCTCTGGGGGCTTTTGATACCTGTCCCTAGAACTTGCACAGGCAGTCGTGGCTGATCTTGGCTCAGGGAGATCAGAACAAAATGTAGGGCTGAGAAATGAAGAGTGTCAGGTTTGCAATGAGCTAATGTGGCAGGAGGTCAAGGCTGACAAATCAGCACCAGCCTAATGCCTCAAATATTGCCATGGCTGGGAGAGATAAATGAAGGAACTGTCAGGCTGCTCCAGTCTAAACAATGGAACAATTTAAACTGGAGGGAATCATAATCTGAAGCAATTTGTTTCATACTGTAGAATCACGATAAAGAAAATCTCAATTTTTCTCTGTCAATTTGGGGTGTAAATGGGAGTTTCAACCAAAACTCTGCCATCAGAATAAAAGTCTCATTTCAAGGTATCCTTAAGGACAAGAGCCACGTTTTAACCTCTGAGGAACAGCAGAAATGAGAAACAATTTTGGTGTGGTTGTGTGACTAAATAAAATGCTGCCAGTTGTCCTGTCCATTTGGAGGCAGACAGAGGAACAGGGAGTCGAAATACCATTCATGTGGTGCTCAGCAACAAGGCTCTTCTCTAAACCAAAGTTATGCACAACCCCTGCTGAGATAAACTGCATTTTGAATGTGTTTCTAGAAGCAGGAGATGACCGTTTAGTTCTAAACTATTCCTCCTAATCAGAGTCTCTGCTCTTTTGGCCTCTGAGGTAACAAAAGGAGCACATGAGGATCATTATTCCTCAGTTTCATTACTGTTGGTTCTTCTCTTCTTCCAAAGACATCACAGAGGTCTTCCCTGTGAGCTACACAAGTAGGATGGCAAAGAGACGACGCCACAAAAAGAAATCTGAATATTTAAGTTGTAATGTGAGTGTTCCACTCCATAAAAGTGGTGCAGTAACAGTCAGTGTGTGATAAAGCCACGAAGGCAAAGAAATTGGAACTTCAGATTCTTACTGATCCACTCCAGCTTCACACTTCCCTTAGAGATTTTTATTTCTGCTCTTTCATGAGTCTCTGATCTTATGATTTCCTCTCCCACTTTCCAGATTTTAATGAGTCTATCAAGGCATTTGTGGAGCACTGAGGAGAAGGTTATGCAAAGTCTGAGGGAAATTCAAATTGATTCTGAGTACAAGGCACTTTCACTTAATCTCCATCTCCCACTCCTGGAGTGGTTGTCAGTGCCACCTCACACTGGGGACATTGAACCAAAGCAGGAGCCTCTTATCCCTGTGATTAATCAGAACCCAGTCCTGTTCCTGGGAGTGCCAATGGGACCTATTTGCTTCTTTTATACTACTGCACAACCCTAATAGAATGTTTTCTAACACACATTTGATTATTTACTGCCCATATGCAACAATGTCACGATAGTTATGAGTACTCTGGAGCTTTGTATCATAACAAAATCTGAAGCAAGAAATATTTTATATTCTTTGCAATATTTGTTTCATTTCAGGCTGGAGAGTGACAAAAACGGTCCTTGACAAACCTGTAGATGGTCACCAATATTTATGGTAAAGTAGCTTTTGGTAGTACTAATGAAGTCTGTCAAATTACTTACATGTTTAATGAGATGCAAATAATTAAGCAGGTTTTTTTGGATTGGGGAGCCCAGGGATGATGCAGAGAAGCACCAAATTTGAAAACACTTGAGATGCTGAATCTGAAGGAACTTTTTATCCCCAGCACACAAAGCCCAATCATCCTTGGGCTCTGACCTAAATGACATTTTCAGCATTAGCCATGCAGGTTTTATAATTAATGACATTTTCTTGTAATTCCTCAAGGAAACTGCACAAAGGGAGAAAAATCCCTCGCAAAATGGTGTGACCTGAAACAACAGCAAAAAAAAAAAGCAAAATAAAAAGAGGAAGACAAAGGAGACTGCTCTAAAATTAGTCTGTGCTTTAAGACAAGGCTCACAAAATGATCTTTAGGCTGTGGTGGTGTAAACCATCCAGCATTATTGACAGAAGGATGACAGACTATCGACTGAGCAGGAAGGATTCAGCCCCTGCACATCACATCTCCCTCCTGCCATCCGAGCCCTCAAAGGTTACCCAGAATGGAGTCTATAAAACTAAACTTAAAAAGTGTATTATTTCTCAGAGGACACAAATGTAACAAGCTTTTCCTGATGGCAAAAATCCAATTATTGTAGTAAAGGTTGTGCTCAGTTATTTCTCACTTCATGTCAAAGCAAATTGTAAAATGAGGTGCACGGGAACTCTGCTACTCTACTGGAACATAAGTTTATACTCTGCCTTTTTTCTTGTAGTTAGTAAGAAAATAGAAGGAAAAAACTGAAGGGTAATGTCATCAAGTACTGGCCAAGAATGTGATATATAGATTTTTTTTTTATTATTATTTCTCAAGAACTGCAAAGAAAAGTTTAGCATAGATTGGATCAAATATATATTTTTCTTTCCTGACAGAATAAAGTTATCTTCATCTCTATTGAATTTTTCTTCTTCTTAGATAGGAGTATATGTTAAACTAGTACAAGTGCTTTTTCTATTTGGTTGGCAGAGGAAAACAAAAAATTCCACTCAAAACTAAAGGCTAAAGCAATTATTCCTGCCTGAATCTTTGTTTTCGGGGAAATGACAGTGTGGCTTGGGAGGAAAGCAAAGTTGTCTTTTTAAGGAAACCAAGTGCAGTAAGAATGAAGAACTTGGTGAGTTTTCTGCACTGCCCCCTACAAATGGTGGATGCAACACTCCCCCCCTGGAATCTCAGCATAATTTGGGTTGGAAAGGATCTCCAAGACCATCAAGTCCAGCTGTTGATCCTCCCCTTATCCCCCAGCCCAGAGCACTGAGTGCCACAGCCACTCATTCCTTGGACACCTCCAGGGGTGGGCACTCCAAACCTCCCTGGGCAGCCCATTGAGCTCACAGCAAAGTACCCTCAGAGCCTTTGAACATCTCCTCCATACTTTCCTAACTTAGTGACAGTGGTACAATACCTGTAAAATGCCTTTTTTCTTTCTTTTTTCTCATTTTTAGTTTTTCTTTCAGGTGTTATGAACATACGAAAGAAGGGCACTGCAACCAGTGCTGGATCTTCCTCCCATCTGATGCTTCCATTGGGATGGGCTCCCCCACCTGAAACATCCAGTTCTTTGCATCATAATAAAGTGACACATTTTATTTGCTCCTGGACTCTGACACACACAAGTTTCTCTTTCCTCAAAAGCTGAAATGTCCAAGGCCAGGTTGGACACAGCTTGGAGCAACCTGGGCTGGTGGAAGGTGTCCCTGCCCAAGGCAGGGGGTGACACTGGATGGTTTTAAAGTCCCTCACAACCCAAGCCATTCTATAATTCTGTGATCTCTGCCAAACACTCCCAGGCATCTCCTTTCTGCAGGATCACACGTGCAGCTGGAGCTCCATCCTATTTCTGCTCAGGCATTACAAAGCTGGTCTCACCGCTTCCCTCAGACCAATAGAATACATAAATACATGTCTGGAGATGATTTTTGGCAAGCCCAGCTTGGATCCTGCAGTAAGACCTAAGCTGGGAAGTTATTCATGGCCAGAACCAATGCCCAACAGCAGCTCTGGGCAGCAGAAAACCCAGGGCTGCATCCCTTTGCCATGAATAAGTTAAAACCCAGCTCCAAACTGGGCATGTTAATCAGCCCCCTCTGACTGACCTCACTTGAGATGACCTAACTCAGTTTAGGAAATTTGGTTTTGGCGTTTGCTAAACAAGGGTAGATCAAACAAACAAATCAGAAAGCCACCACTTATTAAGCCTGACCTGATACCTCTCAGATTGAGCTAAGGTCAGATTCTGCTTAGTATTCACAGCCATGAGTAAGTTTTCTCTGTCAAATGGGCACTGCTAAGCCACATATAAAAAGTAATTAAGCACAAAAACCAGCTGCCTTCATATTGAGGGGATAAACCATCACCCAGTGGGAGAAAGGATGGAAGATTTTGGCTCAAAATTAAATTTAAGCCAGACTACATTAAAAAGTCAAGTGAAAAAAAAAATCACCACGCAATATGAATACTGTATTTTAAAAGCTACACTACCCATCAGCTGGGAAGATGCTACATCCATACTGGGAAATAATACCAGTTTGGATGTGGTTGAAGTGGGAATTTGTCTTCAGCTGGAGAGCACCAATTTGGTATTGTTTGTTGAAGCCAATCCCAAAGTGGGATAAGTGAGCCCTTAACTGATACTCTTTGCTAGCTCCTAATAGTATAACCTGTATTCAGACAGGAATTTCCTAAACAAGTACTAAACATGCTGCTTGTAGCATATATTGCAAGGTGGGGTGACCCCTTTCCAGAGGTTTTCCCATTTTAATTGTTGCAATTTATCAACATTTTAATTGTTAGGAAACAGCAAGAGGTGCTTCTTTAGTGGTCCCAGTGAAGTGTCTTCATATGGGGTTTGTTTTGGTGTTTCACCCCAAATAGCTAAAATAGAGATCCCTTTTCTGGCTGGAGCCACGAGAGTCAGTAAACACCTAATAAACTGCACCTTCAGTAACAGGGTTTTTTTAACCCAACCTTCCAAAAACAACAAAGCAGCCAATTTTCAGAAACCTCTGCAGGATGTCATTACATTTGACATAATGCTCTTAGTAAGACCAATACATAACAGACAATAAAAATCCCATTTGTAGGAGGCCAGCACTTCAAGGCTACAAAACCATCCTTTGCTCAACCTGAAAGGTTTTTAATAATGCTGTGACACCCCAGACACGCTTGCACCGAGCGATATTTATTTATTGACCCCCATCCCGTGACACAGGTCGGGGTTGTTTGCCAGACACGAGACAGGGACTTGCCCACTGGCTGCTGTCACTGAGTCCTTAAGTCTATTTTCATTTATCTCCACGAAAAATCTCGCCCGAGTAAAAGCTGCGGGGCCTGACTGGCAAAGTTTAGAGCAGGTTCATTTCTCAAATTAAAATTTTATAGGGCCCTGGCTGTCAGAGCAATTTCCAGACATGCCAGGCCTCATCACTTCTGCTGACACCAGAGTGCCTTCAACCCCATCTGCAGCCACCGTGATCCCGTGCCAGGGCTGTGCCCTCGGAGCTGGCAAAGCCCAGCAGGAGCTTCTGCCCCTGCCCACCTTCTCCTCCACCCCAACACATCCATGCTGCCCTTTCCTTGGGATTTCCTTCACTTCCCGGGGTATTTTATGCAGCCAGGTTTGTGCTGACTGTTTCTGCCAAGCCTCAGTGCTCAATGCATTTATCAGCCCAGCTGACAACAAACCATTGCTTAAATATATTTGGGAATGCACAGTTTCTTAAGAAAAAAAATCAAAAAAAATCCACCATAATCATTTGGAGGAAAATAAACCCAAAGGAAGTCGACAAGTCGATTTGAAAGTAAACTATGAAAAATAAAATTACTCCCGTGGAAAACTCCAATAATCTGTTTTTAATATTTAGACTGCTTTAAACAGCATGCAGATTAAATTTGATATAGATGGAATTGCAGCCTCTATTTATTTGAATTCAGACATACAGGAGCAACATAAAAACCTCTGGAGTTTGTGGAGGAGCCTGTAGCAAATTTGCAAATAACCATATCTACAGCAGCAGTGTATAATGGACCAGTATAATATACTGGGGGAAGTTGTCACTTGTTTGGCAATTAACACTGATATAGGAGGCAAAGGAATGAGGGGATATTAACAGATTAATCTTGGGGCCATTTAGGCTGCGCTGAAGTAAAATGACAATTTTTCTCTGACTCCTGTTAGATCAGTGCCCTCTGCTGATCACTGCCTGGCTCTGCCAGCCCCAGCAGGCAGCTCCAAAGCTCCTGGACATGGCCAGGGTGTGGATTTACACTCACAGGAGACACCCTGCAGGGATTTATACCCTCAGCACCACCTTTCTAAGGGAAACTGCAGTCAACAGGGGAATTTATCACCAAAACCTATATCGACAGTATTGCCTAAAAATACAAAAAAAACCAGCCTCAAGCTGTGCCAGGGGAGGTTTAGACTGGGTATTAGGGAAAATTTCTGCATGGAAAAGGTTGTGAAGCCCTAGCAGAGACTGCCCAGGGCTGTGGTAGGGTCACCCTCCCTGGAAGGATTCAAAAGACATGTAGATGTGGCTCCTGGGGACATGGGTTTGGCAGTGCTGGGGAACACTTGGACTCAACCTTGGGAGGGCCTTTTGAACCCAAACATTTTCATCCTTCTATCTCAAAATGTAACTAGAAGATAGAGAGTCTGAATTCATGTTATTCCTGAGCATGGCTACGCCCCAGCTCAGCTCTCCTGTCCAGGGTTCTTAGGGCTTCACTCCTGTTTGAATTCCCATGCAATGAGAACATCTCGTGTGTGTCACAGGTGGGTGTTGCTGTTCAGGGAGCAATCACAAAAAAGCCCCTAACCATTAGAGTGAGGAGCAGAGGAGAAAAGTTGACATGTTCCTTATCTATCAGTAATCATTTTAGATAGAGGGAATACACATGGAAAGGACACCAAGATCCTCTCAGTGTGTGGTCCTACATCACCCAGTGCAGCCCCTGAGCCACCTGGGGCATCAGCACAGCATCAGTGCCAGCTCACCCAGACACAACTGGGTGCCCAAAGGGAGCAGCTTCTGTGCTTCTGGAAGCGACCAGGACACCCTCCCTGGAGCTCTGGGTGCCCTGGGCTGCCCCCAGCAGGAGGAACCTCAGTGCAGGACCACAGCCTGGAACAGAGCCACCCCTTCCCAACCAACAGATCCACAACAGCTGCTGGGAAATCTCAGGAAAACACAGGAAATAACCTCTTACCGCGCTCTTTTGTAGAACACGCTAATTTTTTCTGCACTTCCATGCTAATTAAGCTCCTTCCTCCCAAGCCCTTCCCCTTCCCTAAGTGAAATGTCAGCATTAGTGCTGATTCAGTGGCAGCGACGTCTGCGCGCGGCGCTTTCGGGAGTTCACATTTCCCATCTAAGCACGACGGCGCTGCTGGCAAGGTGCTTCTTGGCACGGGGAGAGCGACAAGTTTGGCAACTCCAAGCCAACACGGGCAGCAGATGTTTCTAATGCCAGCTTCCCTCTAATTGCGAAGCAGCAGCAACAGCACAGCGTGAAAGGAGAATACCATAAATCTCCGATGGAGCACTGGCCCACGAGCACATAAATTCTGCCACTTGTTAAGAGAATTTGCTGACAATCTCCATGCTCTATTTAAAACTGCGTGGTATGCAGTCCCATTTGGCTCCCTAATAATAGGCACAGCTTGCTCAGGCCGGGCTTGCAGACACAGGTTGCCATGCTACAGTTCCCTGCACCACGGAAATCGCGAAATTTGGAGCCCAATTTGGAGCAGGAGGTTGAGCCTTGCAGCAGCAGGGCCCTGGTGCCAGGCATCTCTGCTCAGCAGCACAGCATCAGCACAGCTGCCCTGGTCCTGAGGATGCAGCAGCAGGAATAGCATTTTCCCCTCACCTGGGAAAAAGCCCCCAGTGCTTCCACAAGATGCGAGGATTGACTCAATTTTGGCTTTGTGCCCTCATTTTCTCAACAGTCATCAGCCATCTACTTTCCTCTATCACACTGTGAAAATACAAGCTTTGCTGTGCAGAGGGAGGTGGACTGGACCTCACAGAGGTCCTATAGGAGCCTGTAAGAGCCCCTGCCCTTGCCCCAGGGTGCTAAACCTGCTCAGACATTCTCATGGGCTTTGGAAATAATTTTCTCAGATTTTTCTACACAAAAAGCCCATGTGACATTAATCCTCATCCTCAAGACAGTCTTGCACATAGTTTTTTCCTGGCTGGAAGCATTAGTGACAAGACAGCTCCCAAAGCCAGAGGTGCACAGGACCACATCCCTGCTCCCCATCCAATCTCACCATGTCTGCCTTCTCTAAACAACAAGGGTTAAATCACAGACATAAAATCACGGTTCAGAGCTGACCTGGAAAGCAAAGTTTATGAAACATTTATTTGCTGCTCTGACATCTGGAGGCAGATACATCATTTAGGTCATGAATTTTTCTGTTTGGATCCAAGCTGATTGCTCACGCTGCCATACTCCACCCTCTGCTCTCCTGCACTTTGTAGTGCACAGCTCATATTAAAGAGAAAGGAGGCTGACCCTTAAGAAGGCTTGGAAAGTAGAGTGTTTCCTTTTCTTTTTAAGCAGCAGGGAACAAGACTGTTCACAAGAAGAGAAAGTGTAAGAAATGAACATTGGAAGAGTGAGGAGTTAATAAAAATTAATAAAATATTGTATATTTGTGAATAACATAAAAATGTGGCCCCTTGAAACTTGCACTCAGAGGAATCTGAACTGAGTTAATCAATCACCAGACTATTGACAGGAGGTAAAAAAACCAAAGACTTGTCAGCAAGAGGCTGGCAAAGGAGGCAGAGGGAGAGCTGGATGTGCCAGTCCACTTTGTCTAAACCACTGAGGACAGATTCAGCTAAATTAATTCCACACAGCAACATCCTACTCAACACAGCTCAGCGGAGTTCCTCAGGCTAAAGATGTTGCTTGTCCGACTTCTATTACCCTTAGTTATAAAATTAGAGAACATGGACTTGACTTGCTGTGGTCAATGACATTGCAAGATGTTCTCTCTCCCACCTTCAGCAGCAATGTGCTCTCAGCCCCCATAAATGTTGTCAGAAAAGTGGAAGGATATTTGCAAAGGAAAGGGTAAAAACTGCCAAAGAAGTCAAAGCCCATACACTTCTCCCCATTACAGGCACAGTCCCCTGAAGGAAGAGACTGTGTGAAAACAGGAGCTGCTTCTCTCTCTGACAGAGAGAGGATTGACAGATCCTGTATTTATTTTTAAAATAATGCCTAACTAAGCATCATTAGTCACCCATCATCCATATTGACCACCATAAATGAGAGTGCATGAAGCTATAGAGTCTCCAGAGAAAGCAATTACAATATTAATTTCAACTAAACGACAACTAGGAAAGTAGGAAGAAAAAAAAATCAGCTAGTTGAAGTTCAGTTCTCTTAGATGCTGGTTATGAAAACAACTTCACAAACACTTTTTGCAAACCAGCAATCACCAGTGTAATCCTTAAATGAGCTCCCTGGAAGGCTCTGCACAGGGCAATATCCATGCAGGAATACATTCAGCAGCAAGGAACATGCAAGTCTTCAAGGCTGTCAGGACACAAGGGTTTGCCTGTGAAATAGGCTGGATCCTTGGCAGGGGGGACGTGTATCCAGGGATTTCTGCCCAGAAATCCAAGGAGATATATGTTATAACCCCTCTCAATGACCCCTCCCATGCCATTGGGTGTTGTCCAAAGGCTCCCTGAAATCCTAAATGACCCTTGCCTTTAAAATCTCACAGACTCCTCGAAATCGTGGTTGGAAAGGACTACAGGAGATCACAACTTCACCTCTCAAAGCAAAGCTCTTCATGCTGGATTAAGTAAACTACAATTTTTTCTTTGTTAAGTCCTGAAAATCCCCAAGGATGGAGCTTTTTCAGCTCCCTGGGCAGCAGCTCCAGCACTGCTGGAAGGATATTTGGGGAAAGGGCTCCTCATCTTTTCCTAAATTGGAGAGCTGAGGGGAATCTTGTAACCCAGTGCTCTGGCTGCCTCCTCAGCTTCCCCCACTGCTGGCAGGGCCAGGGCTGTGTCACCATACTCAGCCCAGAGCTCTGTCACCTCCAACACCACTGGGAGCCTCTCCTTGGTTTAGATTTGAGGCCAAATTCTTCGATGAAATGGCTTGAAATGACAATGGTATAATAACTGTCTAGTTAATTTGTTCAATAATGAGGACCAATTATGTACTATGAGTGTTTCCTTTGTGTGTTATTTTCCTTCTCAACAGACAGTCCTGTGGTGTCCCATCCTCAGAACGACACAAAATACTTTATCCCAATTTTATAGCTGTCAAATACACGCTGAAATACGTTCCTGCAAACAGCAAGGAGATTGATGTGATGTTGTATTTTAACTACACTGGCTGGTTCTTGACTTGGGCTCTGCTTTTTGCTTCATGGCAATGTAATGCCCACTAAAAACTGGAATTATTCTAAAAAATATAGCAAAAAAAAAGAGGAAAAAAAAACCCACAATTGAAAGGGTTCCTTTGTAAGATTTCAACGGATTCCTATTTCAAACCAGCCTCTTAGAACACCAAAGCCTGTTTAAAAGTCATCTTCAAAAGGGGAAACAAACAAAGCCAAACCACCCTCAACTGTAGAAAGCTTCAGGAACTTCTAAATATCCATAATTTGTCATAGAACTCGCCCTTCCTTCCAAGACTGCAAATGTCTCAGTGCCTCTGCTGGGTTAAATGACACCTGGCTGAGCAAAATTCTGGGATCCAGGGCAGCTGGGGGACTTTGGACCCTGCAGGAGCTGCATGATATTTGCTGTTGGCTTGGGAAATAAGGGAAAAAGCTGCTTCCTTCTCCATCCTTGTCATATAACACCACCCAAATGAAGATGTAAATATAAGCAGCCAAATAAGGGTTGTATCCCATTTCTTGAAACTTCTGTCTGTGCCTTCAGATCTGACAGACTCAAGTTTCTGACCCCAATTAAGCAGCTTCATCTCCATCCCTCAATCCAGGGAACAAATAGGTAGAAGGGACCACCATATGTTTTGGGTTTCAGTTCATTAAATCCCTGATCGTGCAAAACCTTTCAAGAGTTACTACCCCGTAAAATTCATCCAAAGCTCCAGTTTGTGTTGTTTGGAAGAATCTTATTAAACACTTTCTCCAAAGAAATATTCCAACCTTTTGAGAATCAGCATGACACTCCAATGAATTATTCATGCACGGCTCTGCAAGATGGGCAAGTTTCCTGCCAAGATGTGCACAGTGAGGGGTGTTATAAAACTGAAATTGGAACGGGGAGAGAAGTGATGGAAAAGATTTCAAAGATCATCTCTGTTGAAAAAAAAAACCAACCCACAACTTCAGACCTTTAAACTTGCTTCTTCACAGGAGAGAGCCTCCTAAATGTCCTGCTTCACATCCACTCCCAGATTCCCCAAATTCAGGATGCGCTCACAGAGATGCCTTTAAATGAAGCCACCAAGTGATGGAGGTGGGATTTCTGAGACTCATTGGCACAATTCATTGCAGTGATTCCTAATGAGGCTGAATAGAAGGAAACTCTGAGGGTTCCCTGGCCATCTTCATGTTCCAGCAGCCCAGAAACCCCCCTGACCTGGGCTGATCCCACAGTATCAGCAACAGGACAGGGGGGATTCTGCCCCTCTCCCCCCCCAGGTGAGACCCCACCTGCAGAGCTGCTCCAGCCCTGGGGACCAGCACAGGGAGGACATGGAACTGCTGGGGAGTCCAGAGGAGGCACCAGGATGGTCAGAGGGATGGAGCAGCTCTGCTGGGAGAGCTGGGATTGTTCAGCCTGGAGAAGGGAAGCTTTGGGGTGACCTTATTGTGGCCTTGCAGTGCCCACCTGAAAGGGCTACAAGAGAGATGGAGAGTGACTATTTACAAGGGGGAATGGTTTCAAACTGATATTGGGAAGAAATCCTTCCCTGGGAGGGTGGGCAGGCCCTGGCACAGGGTGCCCCATTCCTGGGAGTGTCCAAGGCCAGGTTGGACAGGGCTTGGAGCACCCTGGGCTGGTGGAAGGTGTCCCTGCCCATGGCAGGGGTGGCACTGGATGGGCTTTAAGGTCCCTTCCAACCCAAACCATTCTATCATTCCACAGTTCACACCACAGGGCTCTTCCTAAATTACCCAGTGCAGGATAATCCAAGACTCATCCCCCCCACGCACAGAAGGAGGACCTGAAAACCAATCAGGCCTAAGAGCAAAATCTAATCAAATTAGTTGAGCCTAACTCAGAATCTGACAGCTGGCCAGAACCAAATGAAAATTACAGTCCAAAAATTCAAGTATTTTTATAAACTGATATTCCCAGGTTTAAATGCTGCTGAAAAGGACTAAGGACTCACTTTGAACCCCCAAAATGCACTGCACTGAATAACTAATGAAAGCCACATTTTATCTAATGCAAAGCAACTCAGTGCCACCTCTCCTTGTTTTGGTGGTGTTTGCACCAGGGCAAGGAAAGCCTTATAAGCACAGGGAGTTGATGTGAGTGATTGCTGAGCACATTTTAATAATTAATTCCACAAATAAGTGGAGTCTATTTTAATTTCACCTTAGACAGCATTGCTGTCTCAGGGAAGGCAACTGAAAACTCTTCTCTTACCGTACCCAACCCTGACACTTTGGAAACATTACAAAAGCAGCAGGAATGTAATGAAAAATATATATAGTGCTGAGAGTTCTGAGCTATCCAAAGTGCTCTTCAAGACCCTGCAGATAATCTTTAGGGAATCATCCCAACAGCTCTGTTGTATAAACTGACATGAAATGACTGCACATCACGCTGTGATTGAAAAGTCATGCCCAAAAATGCTGATCAGTTTGATTGGACATGGATTCAGTTCCAGTGCCTTTAAAGGCCTGTAAAGAACAGCTTAGGGAAGAAAACTAGAATAACTAAACCCACCAAAGCGATCCTGCTCGCATGTTTCAAACAGAAATGTAATGGAATTATTTATCTGTGAAGGAACTGCTAAGAGGATCTGGGGGGAAAAAAAGTGTTTGTAATGCTCTGTTTTCCTTCAACTAAGATAAAAAGTTGTTTTGTCCTGTATTTTGACTTCTCTAAAGTTTCTATAAAGCCCTTCTGCATCAGCATCACCGTAGCTAACACAACACTGCTTTGCAAAGCCCTGACATGTGGCCACATTTTGGCCAAGAAGAGTTCCATGCTCACAGAGCAGGAGGTGGATACTTGTGGCAAGTGAAGGAATGTTTCTACATTTTCCCAGCTGCCCCCCAAAAAATAAAGGTTTGAAACTCCTACACAATTCCCCAATATTATATATTAAATATAAATAAAACACCCTGTTTTCATTTGAAGGGGCTATGATTTTTTTCCCTCCTTTCTTCTGAAGGGAGTGGATTTCATGTTGGGAAATTGCATATATTTGGTGGAGCAGCCTCTTCAGCAGAGCCAGTCCTGCTCCCAGGGTGGAGGGAATACACCTTGGGAAGAAATTAAAGCCTTTTCAGCAGGATGAGGTCACAAAGTTATTTCTCTGGTACATGAAAATTCCCAGCTCTATTCCAGTTCCAAAACAGACACAGCACCACCCATGAACTTTCCTTATAAGAGAAAAGCTGCATTTCCTTACAATTTCTTTGCATTTTGAGCAAAAAAAAAGGATTTAGAAAGTGACTCCTCATTGTGTCAGGAGCAGATTTTATTCCTGCTGCTCTGAAATGTTGCACTTGAAAGTTATACTCAGATTGTACTGAGGATCCTTTTTCTGAGATAAGACCTTTGGCATTTCTTTGAGATCAAGTCACATAAGAAGAGGAGGTTATAAATATGTGTTACAGAGCTGTCCCAGCCTAAAATATATTCTGCAAATACATCTTACACTTCTGTAAATAAGGTTACTGCACATAATCCCACAGGTTTCAGCATTATATGTACATAATAAAGCTTAAGATCTTATTCAATTTCCAGGTATTTTGTGAGGAAAGCTACTGGTAGATTCTCAAGGGCCAAATATTTCATTCAAAGGCAAGGAGTTATTATCATACTCTGAATAGATATAGTAGTTAGTTTGTACAGCATCTCATAAAAGGGTAATTTGCAGACTTGAGGAGGAAAAGAAATGCTTTAAGGAACACAGGGAATATTTATGTAGCTACACAAATTACTTGGCTGAGTATTATTTTAGGAACTATTCTGGAGACTTATTTTAGCAACTGAAATTACTCCTTACAATGTAACTTTTGCCATTATTATTATTATCTCTTGCACTTAAAGGTATTAAATCCTGGCCTTGAAATTTGGCTCATGAACATGCAATTATGATTAAAGCACTTCATCTTCTTGGCCCCTTAATTCCTCACAATAACCAGTCAAGTTCCACACAAAGTCTGCAATAAATGGGGCTGGCCCAGGTAACCTCAGTGCAAACACAGCCACAGGGTGAGCACATCCTCATTTTCTTCCAGTGACAACATCCCCTCTGCTTAATACATAGTTTTGGATCTGGAGCAATACGTTGTAAATAGCACATGAATCAGATTATAAAAAAAATGAAGTGATTTTCACTTTTTCAAACCAATTGTGAAAATAAATTTAATTATTAATGTTTTAGAAGCATGTTTTCCCCGTGCTTAGTCAGAATTGCTCAGGGTAATGTTTTCATTCTTTCTCTGCTGCATTTCCCTGAACGAGCTGTCTCTCATAAGAGCATAAAACATGTTAAATCAAAGGTTATATTGCTGAAAAACTGGAATTAGAGCTCAGGAAAAGATTCCAATGCTGCTCACACACGTATGCAGAAGGGCTCCAGGACCTGAGTGTTAATATGTCCACTTTAATAACAAAGTTCAGGAAAGCCATTGCCTCAGACAAGATGTGCCCATCACAGCTGTATCTTATCTATCTTTCATACATTTAGTCAATATACCATGATGCTGAACATATCAGTGCAAACATCCCTAATTTTTTACCCTGAAAGCTAATCAATAACATTCCCTTTAGCACGCCTCAGCTTAGCCTTTGGAAACAAGGAACTGCCTTTTCCTCCCTGCCCAGCATTTGTGGGTACTAAATCTGTATCAAAATGACAGCTGAGCCTTGCAGTGCCACCTCTGTGTCATGGGAAGAACCAAGAGCTACCCTGAAGATGATACTGTTGGAAAGAGATTTGATGTGCATTAGGTGTTTTTAGGAGGTTGGGATATCCCAAACATATTCCAGGTTTTCATGTCCCAGGAGATCACAGAGCAGGATCAGCCCAGCAAGCAGCAAAGACAACCCACATGCAGCTCAGGCTCCCTGGGCAGGCAGGGGATATCCCAAATTTCCATGGGAGCATGGATTGGCAGTCTGGGGTGCTCTGAAGAGACAAGTGAAACACCCCCAAAACTCAGGAGTTCCATAATTTAGTGTGTGCCACAGTAGCCAGGATATTGTAGGATGGAAATCCCAACTGGAATTTTCTGGAGCATTCAAAGCCACAGCTCCTCCATTCCTGTTCTCCTAATATTTCATTTATAGCTCCAAAATGTCACAGTTTCACAGGACACACCACAGAATTGACATTCCTTGGAAAGACATTTGCTACTGGTCAATAAACTCTTGAGAGAAATCTATATTTTATTTCTCTTCACTGCAGTCCCCCATAATGTTAAAAACCCCACAAAAGCCAACAACAAAGAAGCCCCAAAACAGCAAAAACAAACAAAAAAATGAGGTTGTATGATCAAAATTTCCTATTAAGTTTTTGATAATTCCTTCCCAAGGAATTCAGGCAAGACCCAGAATTCCTAAACAGAATTACAGCTCCCTGTAACTCATAGTCATTTGCTGATTTATGTATTTTAGCACTAACACCAGTGAAAGACAACCTGACAACACTCAAAATATGTACATTTTACAATAATGAAGACTTCAGATGAAACCCTATAAAAAGTGCCTTCCATATGGTTTACAAAAAATGGGATGTTGATTCTGGGCTCGCTCAGTTATGGAAATCACATTTGCAACCATTAAAATAGTTAAATTGTATTGTTCTCTCTCTTTGAGGACAATGTATCAGGTGATCAGAAGACAAATATTTGTCCACACTAACCCAAACTGACTAAAATTAGGACAGAATTCAATGAAACAATCACAGTGTGAACAGTTGCAAGGACACTTCTTCTTTCTGCCAGGAGTGATCAGACAAATAAACACTCATTAAAAAACCCAAACCAACAAAACAACCACTGTTAGATAATTGAAAATAAGAAAATAAGCATTCTTTTAACACTGAAGTTCTATAGAGAACATTAAGAACACCATGAAATTAAGATTTGTAGCATGGTGAGTACTGAGAAGAAAAAAAATAGGTATTTTTTAATGGTTTTGAGTTAAAAGTGATGTTTTCCTACCAGTTACATCCCCTTGACTCTGTTGAATAGAAATTAACTTAGAAATCTCACACAGCTCCACCCAAATCCATAGAATTCCATTTAGTTGCTGGTGGAATATTGATAATCAGGCCCATCAGCTTCAAATGAGCACAAATTGATTTACCAGGCAGGAGGAGGAGCCAACTCAGACTCCCAAATCCAGGCTAATTCCTGGAACCCTCCTCAGAGACTTTTTATACATGAAGGTACCCAATAAATATTTTAATAATCTTATTATGAATAAAGAGAGGGAACTTCAAAGGCTTCCTTCCCTGGAGAGGGGGAAACTGGAATTTTGAAAAAGGGGATGAAAGAGTCAAAGGAGAGAGAGAGAAAGTGAATTTGTGGGAAGAAATCTCTGCAACAAATGTAACCTGAGCAGAGCAGGTGTGAGACAAGAGGGTTGGCAGAGCCCTTGGGAGCCATTCCCTCATCCAGAGCAGAATTCCAAGAAATAAATAAAGAAATAATTGCCAGGAAATAAATATGGGCCTATTTGGGTGAGAAATATCAATATCAAATTTTACCTGCCTAGGAATTAAATGAAAAGTTAAAGCCTTAACCTGGGGGAGAGTGGGAAAATGGAGTGGGAAAACATCCTACAGAAATTGCAACCTGGAATTTCCCCCTAGGGAACGAGCTGATGGACTTTGTTTGGGTTTAATCTTCCAAGATATGGGATATGGATTTAAATTTTGAACAGAAGTGTCGTTTAAACCCTGAGAAAGCAACTCTTCACTTAAATACCAAGTCAAACTATAGGCTAAAAATGTATGCTTTTAACAGGGAGGTTTTTCAAAAGCATCTCTATTCCCACCATACCATTTTATTTCCATATCTCTCTAACTCCTGGTGGGAAATCAGGGTAGGAGCTCCCAAGAATAGCCAAAACTCTGCACTATCCACAAGCCATTCCCTACTCAGCCTCTCCAGGACTGTAGGATTTTTATGATTTATTTTTTCCCTAAAGGCATTGGCTGTTCCTTTTTAAACATAAACAATTCACAAACCCAACATTAATGTGCAAATTGTGTTGGCAACGCGTTACCCAAGTCCCCAAAATACAACGGCATTTTCATTCAGAACATCCAACAACTAATTAAAGGGGAAAACCAGGGCAGATATTGTTGGTGCTAATTTTGTCAATTAATCAACAGATGAAAGGAAGTTAGAAAAGAACAGTTCGAGATTTCAGTGGTTGCTTAAAAAAAAAATCAGCGAGTTCATGAGTTTCTGAAGAGAATTTTAAACAAACAAAAAAACCCAAAAAGACCCAACTGCTCTAGCTGGGCAATATTTTTAGATTGTTGCAAAGAAATCTAATGGTGGAGATTTGCCACAGTGCCAATTTGTCAGTAATTAATGAGCTCTGCACACACCACTCATAGCTGAGCTCTCTGGGTCACTCTGAATTCTGCCAGTGTGATCCCAGCATGGATCATTAGAGACTTTTTGGGAAGTCCTTCACCTTCCCCCTGTGCCTTGAGCAGCCTCCAGCTTTACAAGGCTGCACTGGAAAAAAATCTTTAATGATTCTGGGGAATTTTGCCTGAACTCCTGAGTGTTTCCATGAACTGCAGACAGAAAAACAGGACAGCAGCATCCCCACATGGAGCTCCCTGGTGACAGAGAGAGCCACATTCCCCCAGAGCTCCTCAGTATTCTCCTGCTGTGCTCTGCTTCCCGGGATAAAATCTCCTATCCTGCCTCTATCAGCTCCATTCATTATTCTTAGATATATGACCTTACATTTGCTGGTATGAAACACATATTGATTGAACGCTCATCTGACAGCCTTGTAATTACTCAGGTCATCCCATTTACCCTTTTTAAATAATGGCAGAGCACGAGCTTTCTTCCAGCCTATTGAAACTTCCCCAGCGATCCAGGACTTATTAAAAATAAACATTAACGATCCAAAGAGTAGCTCAGACAGCTCTTAAAAATTTTAGGTGCCAGTTAGGCAGACTTACTGATTTAACAGAGTCTGATGAGAGTGGCTGCTGTTTAACTGCCTCTTAATCACTGCTGGGATATAAATTATTCCCTCCTGTGAGGCAGCACCATCTCCCTCCTCCCTCCCTCCCTGCCTGGAGAGGACAGAGGCACCAACAGCTCTGGGTCAATCTGCAAACGGGCTGGTGCAACTTCTTTTCACTCCTCTCTTATTTAAAGGACATTATGAAACAGGTTTAAACTCATCAGACAAATATTTTTTCATGGCTTTTTTTGTCTTACTCTGTTAAACTCTCATTTGCATCCTCTGCTGTGCTCCTAATCACCCCACTCATCATTTGTTATGGAGCAATTAGGGATGAGGAGGAGGGGAGGAATTAAGGAAGTTTTATTATAAATTGTGTGAAACTGGATCTTTTGGAGAACAGTAAATAAATTGAGACTTTTTCCCATTAGTACATGATCAAACCATGCTTCCCTGCACTGAGCAACCACTCATTTTCCACTCAGTGACCAACCACTGCCTTGCTGTGGAGATGGGATCTAATACAGAGCTCCTTCTTGTTGGATTTGACACACCTTGAGCTGGGAAACATCAACCACAGCTTTTAAGAAACACCAAGGGCAATCTCCCACCAGCCATTTGAGACCTTCTGCATTGGTTCTCAGAGGAAAGGACCCAGAAAAGCCACAGTTGTGACTTTCAGGCTGGGAAAGACGTTTAAGATCATCAAGTCCAAGTGTTACCCTGTCAATGCCAAGTCCACCATGAACCCTGTCCCCAGGTGCCACAGCTACAGCTCTTAAATCCCTCTGGGGATGGTCACCCCACCATTTCCCTGGACAGGCTGTTTCAGTGCTTAAAAATCATTTCAATGAAGTGTTTCTTAATATATAACATAAACCCTCCCTGGTGCAACTTGGGGACATTCTCTCTTGTCCTGTCACTTGTTATTTGGGAGAGGAGTTTGATGTGCTTCTTTCCTCCCATAACCCCAACTCCTTCTACCCTGCAAACACACCCTGCAGAAGTTCCTGTGGGATTTGTTTTCCAAGCAGGCAGGACCAGGTTGGGCAGGGCTTGGAGCAACCTGGGCTGGTGGAAGGTGTCCCTGCCCATGGAACTGGATGATCTTTAAGGTCCCTTCTAACCCAACCCATTCTATGACTGCACTGCCACCAGCTGGGGCTTCAACAACTGGTTGATAAATGGAACATTTTCTTGGGTTGTTTTGACGTATTTTTCATAAGATTATGCTTTAACTCCTTTCTCTGGAACGAAGCAGAAAATAACAGAAGCAGCACTTTCATCTGTAGGTTTTACAGCATTTGGCAAAGGAAAGGCCCCTTTTCCCTCATCAGACAGGACCTCGAGAAGGGAGATTGTCCTCAGAGTGCCCCAGTGGCTGTGGAGATGCATTTGATACGGAGCTGAAGGCGAGCAGAGTGATTACCCCACTGTGCCATGTGTGCTAAGTCAGAGACAGAACTCAGAGCAGCCAAAAGGCAAATCTGGCCCAGTTTCTCCTCTTTCCCTCTGGGGAGAATTCAATCAAGAATTGATTAATGCTTGAATTCTCATCAAGAATTAATAAGTTCCTGATGTGGTGAAAATGAAGAGTCTCAGAGAAGCAGCAAAGCTTGTTGTTTTGGACAGGGGGAAAGAAAAAAATTGCCTTTATTTGGCAACTCTGAGGAGATGGCGAAGTTACAGAGAGGGGGAATTCTGAATTCCCTGAGTGCTTATGATATTTTAATAACGTAATGAATGCATTGACTGAAGGCCAACTCCCAGGGATGACTTGGCCTGCTTCCACCACTGTTTTCCCAAGCTTAGGTACGATGCTCAACTCCTTAAAAACACCTCTGGATAGATCAGGCACATCCCTTCATAACCTCACTGAGGACCAGCTCCCACTAAACAGGGACCACTGAGGCTCAAGATGCCCTTGGAGTGTCTTAAAACTTGTGGCTTTTAGGAACTTTGGCATTTTACCAGGATATATTTTGCTATGGGAGTTATTGATTTATTTAAAGCTCCCTACTCTTGCTGCTTACCATCCCTTTGGAAAGGGATCCTCCAGCTCTCCTTGTCACAGCATCCTCACTCCTAGGCTAACTTGCTGGAGTCCCAGTCCCACCAGGAGGAGAATATGGACCAACATCTCCAGTAACCAGGTGGGTCTGGCCTGGTGATACCTGCACAAGGGAAGCCCTAAGGATACAGGCCAACTCCACTGGAAATCCCTCCCCCAGCTCATGCAGGGGGTGCTTGGCATCATTAGGACAAAGAGCTTGGGGGCTCAGGGAGGTGATGAAGCTCAGGGTTAAAATCCAGCTCATCTAAGCACCAACTGATGTCAACACTTGAAGGTTTGGGGCTCAGCAGCAGCCAAACACTGCACACAGGCAGGCCAGCTGTTCTAAACTTCCTAAATCCTCAAGCAGCAGAAGTTCTGAGCATCAAAAAAAGACCAAAGCAAAACACAATAGCTGCTGAAATACAGCTAAAGCTCAAGAAGTGGAGGCAGCAGAGTCTGAGCAGCTGTTATTGAGGTGCAGGGAAACCTCTCAGTGAGCCCAGGAGGGACAAGGCACAGGGAAATAATCCTCACAGGTGATTTCTTACAACCACTACGGCCTCAAATCCTTCCAGAGGACACGGCCAAGGTTATAAAAGCGATTACCTGAAGACATAGGGGAACAAGCAATATCCCTGGCATCATCACTCCTTGCAATTATCCTGATGTGTTCCCTGGAAGAGCCCCTGTGGATGTGCAACATCTGCCTGTCCACCTTGTAACCACAGCAACACTCCCTCCTTGCTCCAGAAGGCAGCTGGGATGACAGCACTGAGCTGAAACTCCAGGTGAACGCTGCAGAATGTGAAATTCCAGGTTGTGTTTGTTTCTGTTTAGCAATCATAAATTGCTCTTATGAAAAGAGTTATCAAACGGTGACCACGGGGCATGAAAGAGCCAAGCAGGACTTGCCTTGGCATCGCCAGCCTGGAGGGATGGGGATTGCAAGATTTAACTCAAGGTGCATCCTCCTGATGGTTTAAATTAAAGTAGAACTGAATAAAATCTCATTCAAGGAAATAATTAAACTCTAGACCACGTATCTGTCACAGGCAGGGAAAGAGTTGGTTCTGTTTCATCTTATTTTACTGCTCATTTTAGGGTGGGGACCAGAAAACAGGTTTCTGTTTTATTTCATACATTTTCTCCCTTTGCTGTGTAGACATTCATTTGTATGTTCAACAGCAGCAGGAAAACACATTCCCCAAAGCCCCTTATGGAATATACTGAATTTCCACAGGGAAAATGTGCAAGGGGAAAAAAAACATGCAGGCATGGGGAAAAAGAGTTTAGGGGAGGGCAGGTTTTAGACCAATAAAGTTGGATTTTTTCCTGTCCCTACAACAAGATCAAGCCCAACACTGACTTAATTCCACCTCAAAGCTCTGTGCTTTTTCAGCTGCTTCTCAGGACTGGTTTTGTCTGAAATTCACCTTAAAACAGTCAGTGGCTCGTTCAGCTGGGCAGTCTAAGCTGGACTTGTGCAGTGTTTGTATAAATACCTGAGATTTCTTTCTGTATTCTTCTTCGTCCTCATTTCCCAGATACAAAATAATAATTTCACAGAAAAAAAGCCAAAACCCCTGGTCAGGGAGTCAAAGGACTTCAATTTCTTTTTCAAAAGAAAAAAAAGAAGAAATTACTTAAATAGTTAATAAATTACAAGAGAGAAAACACTTATTTTTGGCTCTTGTTGCCACACATTTTCTTTCATTTACATCAATAAAATCAGGACAGAAGTTGCTGAAATGCACTGTTGTACCCACAGTGAGGACCAAATGAAGCCCCACAGGTTTCTCCATCTCCACATGGCTATGAGTGACAAGAACACGATATTTCTGCTCTTCCATTTTCCCAAACTGAGTTCTGGTCATTTTGAGTGGAAAGCATCACTTATAGTAACAATCCTACATATATATATATATTCCTGTCTTTGCCTTCCTCATATTTGAACAACAGAGCTTACAGAACCTGTACCCAAATCCACCTGGGGATGGAACAGCTCAACCACACCACTGTCACTGTAGTAAAACCCATTTCCTTGTCCCCAAAACGTGTCACTAAAGGTCAAAACTAAGAAAAAAAACCACATAGTCAATACTTTCTCATCAAACCCCTCACCAATGTACCTGAATACTGACTAAAATGAGGCACAGCAGGTACTAATGGTGAGAAAGGTAAGAAATATTTAGGGACATTCTTGGCACTTCCTTTAAGTGGCTGGAGAGATAAAACACCTTAAAGAAAAGACATGATGCTTTAAGACTAATTGAACCAATAATCAAAGGCTGTCTCTAATTCCTGGACCAGGAGGTCAATTACTGAAATAAATTTGACAGCAGATAGATGGTAACAGAGTGCAATTATCATGTAAAGGCCTGATAATTATGGCAAGAATTAGTCTGCATTTTCAGCAGCAGCAAAACCCATCCATTTTTAGCAGTTATTATCTTGATTATAAGAAGAAACGGCCTCAGCTCTGTCTTGTCAAGCTGACAGAACCCTGCAGGTACAGTGGGTTCTGATAACAGCCTGATAAAATGAGCTCATGGAGTTGAAAATTCCCTTCAAAAACTGCAAACTGAAATGGCAGAGCAAGAAAAATTTCATATGGGGAATATTCAGCGAGGAGAGACATGGACAAATTTTAGCTCGTATATAACAGGGCTGAGAAATGTATATCTTTATAAGGTTTGCCAGAATTAGTCAAAATATGGGCTTTGCAGGTACTTAAATGTTCAGTTTGAAAGGCAGAGGCAGCCACAGAGTCACAATCCTCAATATTTAAAGAAAGAGGTTGTTCTTCCACTCCCCCATGGCTTTATACAGTCAAAAAGAAGGGGGGTTTGTAACTATTTCTTTTTTAAAGACATAAAATTCTCCATAAGTCACAGACTGAGCCTAATAACCTTTCCTCCACGATGCAGACTGTATTTATAGGTTTTTTTCTTATTGAAGGGAGTTAAAATGAAGTTAAATTCTTCCTCTTAGTCATAATTCTACAGCCTTGGGACTCGAGGAGCTCAGAAAAACCAGATTCAGGTAAATCCATGGAGATGCTGCTGCTCTGGGAGGGTGGCTGAGCCCAGCAGAGCTCAGCTCTAACTCCATGCAAAAAAAAAAGGCAGAAAATGCAGAAGAATCTGGAAGTGAAGAGGTATCAGGACAGCAAACCTAATTAAGAATTAGATAGTTCATATTCTCAAAGTCATTAAAAAACTAAATCAAAAAAGAAGAGTTTTTTGCTTTCTTTTTCTTAGCAAAAAAAAATCCCAAGAAGCTTCTCAAGGACTAAAAATCCTCCAACAACTGATGGTCATGGGGAAGGAAACAAAGCAAACACTTTCCAGCAAATCATTTCCTCCTCACAAAACCCCACGGCAAAAATCCTTTCAATTACTCCTGATGAAGGAACAATGAAAAAAGTGTTTACCAGCTGTGACATGTCCCCACCTCTGAGAGCTCCTCCAGACCCCTGGCCCAGAGTTATTCCCCCTCCTCTTGCCACTGTCCCTTCCAGATCCCTTTGCTGCCTCTACTCTTGGCAACAATTATTTTCCCCTAAGAAGTTGCTTTTCAAATTAGGTGAATTACTGTGTCAAATGATCTCATTTCCCTGCACTTTGTGTACATTTATTTACTTAGTGCCCTCTCCGGTCCATGCTGAGCTTGGGAAAAACACTCTTTTCAAAATTATGAATAATTAACCACAACTCCTGCTCCACTGGAAGTTTAAGTAGTCCAGGAATTTATTTCTTTTTTTTTTCTATGCATGTTTCATATAAATTGCCACTTAGAGGAAAATGAATGCTCCAAACAGGGATTGCCTGAAGTCATAAAGGATAACACCCTTCTTCCATGGTGAGCTTATTTTTATTAGAAACTGCATTTATGCTTTTAATTTTTGAATAAATAACCATAAATGTATTCTTTTTAAAATAAAAGCAGTCTCATGAGTCCAGCCACCTGCAGAGGAGGGTCAGACCCAAGTGATTCCTGGCTTAAATCCCATGCCAGGACCAGGCTCAGGGAGCTCTCCCACCCCAGTAACACACTGGGGAGAGCCTGGCCACCTGCACAGAGCATCTTTACATCACTCAGATGAACTAGAGGATCTGTTTGGGGCAAATTGTCATGTTTTCAGCTAAATATTCACCCTCAGCTTTCCCATGAGGGCCACATTCCCTGGGATGCCTGACCCAGCACTCTGTGGCTCACACACCCCAGGGATGGAGCTGGGGATGTGGCAAAGTTCACACTCTGCTCTGGGTCTCTGCTCTCCCAGATGTGAAAATTTATCACAAGGAGTCTCAAAACCTGCAGATCAACCTCACCCTTTTCTCTTTTAACTTAGAAAATGTTTGAATGTGTTTTTTTTTTAAAGCACCAGAAAATCTGGAGCAGCTCAGACAGCTCAATCTGTGTCAAGCTCAAATTGCCAGGTGTGGAACAAAATTTCCACCACGAAGGCATGGGGAGGGTTACAAGTGGTGACAAAAATGTGAGCTGAGGAAGGACAAACCAGGCTGGAAGCTCTCCAAGTCCAGGGATAGAGGAGTTGGGGGATAACACAGACAAATCATGATGGAGAGCCAGGAGGAAGAAGAAAAATACTCAGGGACAGCAACAGGTCTGTTCCAGAGGAAACACAACAGAGCAGCCACATCTTCCAGCAGGGAAAAGGGGGAAAATCCCACAGCACACACTGCAAACCAACCCTAATACAGCAAAACCCTTTGGTTGGGATCACAACCCTCCTAAATCTCCCCACCAAGGCCTCCTCATCTCCTCACCAGGTAAAGGCAGTGCCAAACCCATTTTCCATCTCACCTGGGTGCCTGGGACACTTTTCATACAGATGATTTTCCCTGCAGCTCCATCTCTAGCCCAGAAAAGACTCAGGAGACTCAGCTCCAGTCCTGCTGGACCATCCCTGCAGGGTTTCCCCATCCCAGAGGGGATGGGATCACTGCGGCCAAAAAATTGGGAGGAAAGGCTGATTGGTTATCGGGATAATTAGTAAAGAGGTTCCTCCTGTATGGCATTTTCTTCAGGAGGAACAATTAAAACCAAGCTAATTCTTTGTTTCCCCCAGTCCTGTGCCAGCCACAGCTGCCCAGTGCTCCCCACCCTCCCACTTCTCCTCACAGCTCCATGCCAGGAGAAGCACAGATGTCAAAGCCAGCAGTTTGGAGAGGTTTCAGTCAAGGAAAGCACAGCAATCTGAAGCCAAGGCCTCCCAAACAAAACCAGGTGGCACAAGCCAAAAAAAAGCTGGGCACAGGGCACTGCTGCCTGTGTTCTGCTTTGAAAGTTTCCTGCCCTAATATTTAAAAAAAAAAAAAAGGAGGAACATGCTGCAACTTTCAGGCTGGGCTTGATATCCAGCTTAGAAGTACAAAATCTACAGGGAAAATAAATTGAAATGCAGAGTGGTTGTTTTTTTGCAGAAATGCCCCTTTCTGCAGGCAGTGTTGGAGGGGCACAGCCCTTCTGGGCAGGTTTAGCCACACCACAGGCTTCAAGCATGGCAAAACCAACACACAGGTCTTGTTAAATGAGGCTCAGAAACCTGCATTGCTCAGATTTTGCAAGGAGTGAGACTGCTGGTATTTCCCTCTGGGGCACTGACTGACTCCTCTGCATTTCAGGCTTCTTAACAGATGCCAAAAGTCCAAAAGCGATGACATTTCATTGCAAGACCAGAGAACAGGATGAAATGTTTGAACATTGGGAGCACTACTCTGCCCCCAAACCAGTCCTAATAATGCCAACTGAGTATTAAAAGCAAAACACCGACCAAAAATATAGGAGTGCCATATTTTATGCCTAAACTTTGGTGGGCTGAGTGTCAGCAGGGACTGTGGGATGTGGCAGGCTGGGATGTGACAGCCACACACCTGACGGTGGCAGCAGCATCTCTGTTCTCACTCCAGCGAAGCACATGATTGTAAGACTATTTCCCTCTCCATTATGCTACGGAGAAAAGTGTAAAGCTCGCTATTGCAGAGCGGGAGTAACAATAAAAACCCCCTTGGGATGCCCTTGATGCCTTGCTGAAAAGTTAGTTAGCACAGTCCTGCCCGGATCTGCATTCCCACTGAATGTACCCAGGAGTTCTGACAGGTGAAAAATGCATTTAAAAAGCCCTGAAACCATCCTGCTAAAGTGAAGCAGCTAAAAACATGTGGCAAAAAAAATTAAATATATATATATTGAGGGAAATACCCTCCAAATAGCACAGAAATCACTCCAGGGTGGCAAACAAAGGATTATTCTGTGTGTGAGCACTTTGTCTCACACTTGGCATCAACTACACCTTTCAGATTCCTGTGAAACACTTTCAAAAATAAATTGATTTTGCAGTATCAGCTGCCATGGATTTATCTGCTGGCTCTTCCTGAGTCCTCAGTTTGAATGTTTCAGGTACCAGGTGGGTGTGTCTGGGGGCATCACAAGCAGAACCTTCTGCATGGACAAATTAGAATACAAGAAATCATAATATAACACTGAATATTGTGGGAAGGGACAGGATGAACATTTTAATACTCTGTAACAACAAAACTAAGGTGTTTTGCACTTTGCATACGTTCCTTGGCAGGTATTTTGCTCTTCTCCCATTTCCCTTGTCAAACAAAGCACAATTGTCATGTTTCTGTATGATGAATGCATGTAGAGTTCAGACTTTAAGCACAAGTGTAGTTTGTAATGAATATATATAAATATTTCAGACTTTAAGCACAAGTGCAGCTTTCCCTAATTAAGGAATAAGAAAAAAAAAAGGTTATTATTGGGTTCCCCCGTGCCTGGGTATTTCTAAATATTATTTCCATTATAAACCAAAAGATACCTTTAATAGTTATAACAGTGCCAATATTCTGGTGATCTTTAATGAAGAGGAGCAGAAATTCACCCTGCTGATGTTTATAGGGTTATTCTACCACGTGTAACTGCATCAGCTCAAAACTCATAGTAGAAATTCATCTTCCATTTCATTGCTAAATGTATTTTAATGCTGGATAATGTTATTTTTGTGGGGGTTTCACATGCCACAGCCTAGAGCTCTGTGTGCTGTGGGTTCTGTGCTAAAGATAAAGCATGTAGGAGATGCTGACAGTGCCTGGGGTGATGGTTTGGTCCAGGAGGTGACCAGACCATGGAATTAATGAGCCATTTGAATTCGGGGTGTTTGAGGCTCAGGTTCATCCTGTCCCAGTGTTGTATCCAGATGGGTTTTGGTGTCCAAAAGTCCCAGTGAAAGCCAAGGGAAGCTCAACCAAAAACCCCAGCACAGATTACAAGAGTGGGCTGTGGTGACAATTAAACCAGACCCCCAGAAAATAAATGATATCAGCTGAAAGAAACCAAACCAAAACAAAAGAGAAACTTGCTGAATACACCCGAGGCTTTTGAAGATTACATCAAGTCAAACCTTTATTAGCAAAGTTGTATTTCATGTCAAATGAAAATATCTTTTCAAACCATACGTGCACACCTGCGCGGTACAAACAGCAACTACAGAACAACACGGTCCTCTACACTTGAGTCAATGCACACCAACATTTAGCTCCAAGAAAGTAACCTCGGGACGGTGACGCCACATTTGCTTTGATCTTCTCTCCTCGTGAAATTACAAAGCATCTCGTTGAAAGTAAGAATAAGAATAATAAAAAACGAAACAGACAGTGTGCTTTGGCTCAAACCCGCCCAGGGGTTCCTGCCTGAAAACAGAACAAATCAGTGCAGATCGCTTGAGATTTTCCAGGAGAGATCCGGAGCTGCAATGTAAACATGTCCTGGTATTCCAACATTTTGCACATGGATATTTTGAAATCCTAAGCATTGACAGAGATGCAGCTGAGGGCTTGATCCGTTGGCAAAGAAAGGAAATTCTCCGTGAAGAACTTCCTTTCTTTATGTCTGTTTTCAAAGTTAAAATAATCTAAATATACCTCTCATCTGCAAAATGAGGACTATAAAAATGATGAGGTTTCCTTTCAGAGCTCAAGGATCAGTGAATGCTATTCTCACTTTTACTTACAAAATGTGGGATTATTGTTTAAAAGACCCCACCTTTTTATATAGAAAGATTGTGCTAATGTTTGTTTCCATCTCAAAAATAACACGGGCCTGGAAACTTTTATTCAAACCTCTCATGCACTGGATCAACCCACTCAGTCAATGGAAGCAGTTACCAGGAAAAGAGCTACTCATTAAAATTTGCGTAACATGAACAAATAGCAATCATTAAATGATATTCCAATTAGATCCATTGAAGATGTGAGTTACAAAGAACGTTTTTAAAATTTTTTTATACATGAACACATGATTTTTTCAAGAGGGGAAATTCATTTTCAGATTTGATTCTTAATGCTGCTCTTCCTAAAGGTCCAGCCCCAGCAGGGCTTTGGTATCCAATTTTCCTGCTGAACTGCAGAGAATGGGGGATTTCTGGAGATTGAATCCCTAAATTTTGCCAGAGAAGGAAGGTGGGGACATTCCTACAAGTTCTTGATTGTGTTATTACATTATATATATATATAAATATATATATTAATTAAAGAAAAAGTAGTTTCTGGGCTCACAGTCCATACTAAAACAATATCACACTGCTCTGTGAATCCAAATAGTTCACTGGGGAGAAAGGACAGGGATTTTTTTCCCCATTATTTAAGAAGAGCTGATTTTATTTGTTTAATCTCATGCACAGTCAGAACTGCACAACGTTTTGAGTACCACCCATCCCTCTCTTCGTTCCAGAGGCTGATAAATCCACCAAGCTGGATCAGTGGGGCCAGGGAAATGCCTTCTCCTTGCTGGTTGGAATCTCATCCCGGGCTGACTCAGATATCAAACCTGAAAGTGTCATTTCCCCTCTCAAAGGCAAAGTGTAACACACCCAAATGGAACCAGACCCAGCCCTGGTACACAATTATTAATTCCCTCTCCAGCTCCTTCTGCTCCCACAGCTGGACTCCCTCTTCCCAGCAGGCAGGCTGAAATTCCCTGCTAGGTATTCATTAAGGAAATCATCACAGATTTCATCAGCTAATTTTAATAAACACTCCTGTCCAGAGGGGGAAAAAACTGACAAAGCCACAACAAAAGATTTAATGATTAAATGCAGGATTTGGGAACGTGGTGGGATTTGGGGGCTGTGCTGTGCAGGAGGACTTGGACTTTGATGACCTTATGAGGCCCTTCCAGCTCAGGATATTCCACGATTCTATGATGTGCAGTAAAGCTGGAGATGCTTTTTATTGAGCTATGTGGCCACAATTCCTCTCACCTGTAACATTCATAGAAAAAAGTGCAGCCCAACTCCTTGCAATGACAAAAAACTCCTCAGGAAAATCTCGCTTTGCTCCATTAATTTACTCTTGAAAGCAAATCTCTAAATAACCATCAGTGTCCTGCCCTTTCCAAGGCATGCTGAGTGAGCTGTGCCCTTAGAGCAGAAAATAAAACCCCAGCGAGGGGGGAAACAGGGAAATAATTGATTGGGGAGGAGAAAACTGCTCATGTGAGTGAGTTTTCCTGGGAGTTTGAGCTATTTGTTTAATATTCCTGGGGCACATTCCTCAAAAGTCCGTGTGCACCGCACAGGTTCCACTGCACATCCTTCCCTCCCTGCTTGAATTTTAGGCCCTGAGGCAACGTGAAACACCAACATAAAGATTTAAGGATCTGAATTAAAATTTTAATAGGAAAAGCAGCCCTCCCAGCACAGCTGAGCAGCACATCACAGGGATGTCATAAACACCTCTCAGCAGCAGCAGCAGCGGAGCAAGTGGCAGCGCAGGGGATTCGTATTCATTATTCCATAATTTGCCACTCACTAATACAAGCTGAAATTTGTGTCTGTTTAACAGAGGCTTTTGCTGGGAAGAGGAGTCTGGTTTATCTGCAGGGACCTGAAGCACAAGCACATGGGTGAGTGTGTGTGGTCAGTGAGGATTTCGGGGAGCCCACCCCAATTTTATTCCCATTTCAAAGATCAGTGCAGATGATTCCTAAAGGAAATACATTAAAACCAGCCCAAAGCTCCCAGCAAAGATTGTCCCAAGCCTAATCAGTGCTTAGATTTTATCTGGCTCGGGCTGCAGCAGACACGAGTCAGCAGATAAAGATGCTGCTGGGAAATATCTCTGTTGACAAGTTGCCAATTGTCACGTGTCTCCAATTGTGCACTCCCTCCTTTTGAAAAGGAAGATTTGGTTTTTTTCCAAAATGAATGTGTCCATGTTTGCAGCGAGTGAAATAAAGAAAACAAAACTTCATAAAAAGCGAATGACTTGGGTCACTGATGTAGTGTGGGCTGAGTTTTGATTCAGGGCAGGTTTCCACTCATCATTTTCTACTCATATACACAGCCTGAGTGGGGCTTTCAGACTGGCTGTTTGGGGTTTGGTTTTCCCCAACAGAGGTTACACGGAAGGCCCCTAAAAGCTAAAATTAAACAAAAAGAGAGGCAGAGAGATGCAGAAACATCGAGCACCAAAAGCTTCCAGAAACTGCCAAGCTCTAAGGAGCAGCCCCAGCCTAAGGGGAGCTGTGTGGGATGCACAGCCTTTCCACTGGGAACAACCTGCATTTCTGTGGGCAACTAACTGGGCTTAATTGTAGCCCTTCCTGGCAACCCAGAACCGTGGGAATAATTCTTGTTTCCTCTCCTTCTTCCACTGAAATTATGGAGCCCGGGAAGGAGCCACTGGGGATATTTGCCTAAGTACTATCAGGATGCAAAAGAGCTTTTAGGATCCATTCCTCCTGCAGGAACTATTAAAAAAGAGTATAATGGAAGTGCAAAAAAATGAAGGCATATCGATACTCTACTCAAAAATACAAATGCTATTAAAGAGACTCAGGAGGTTCCAATACAAAAAGACCAAGAAAATGTGCTGTACAGCTTTGCTGAGTTAGTGTTGGAGAGGCAAAGGAAAGAGCCAGATTGAAACCAGCATTCAGTCAACAAAATATAACAGAAACTCTCCCATAATATTTTCTCTTTGCTTTGCTTTTGTTTATTTAACAGCTTGAAAATAAATGATCTCTTGAAAGTCAGGTAGCTCTAGTTTAGGTGATACTGGAAAAGTGTGAGACTGGGATGACTGGAATACACAAAACTCCTTCTGAAAACTAGGTTTGCTGGTCCAAACTCATATTGAGAAGCAATTCTATTCATTCTACACAGCTATACAGACCCATGCTAGCAACATGTCTCATTGAAAATAAACCAAGGCTGAGCTTTACTTGTGTCAATATTAATACCATATGTACAACGTCTCCATGAAATGTTTGCTAGCTCACAAATATACAGATATGAGACAGACAACAAGTATTTTGCTTCGAAATGCAGCTTGCAGAGAGCGGGGAGAACAAATTAAAACACTTTCGAGTGATGATGGATGGGAACCCTGTTTTGCCTTGCCACAGGAAAGATGCTGCAGCTTAACTTATTTAAGGAAATAGTGCCAGCTACTGGGCAGCAGCTTCATCCACATTTTCCTGTGGATAAAGTTGCATCTCTAAGGATTGGGAATCGAAGTCAGCTGTGACCACTAAAATAATTTTTAGAGCATCATACACAAAAGAGTTTAATTCTTTAGGGAAAATTATACAATATATAGAATATATTTCTCTGGTATTTTAAATAAGCATTTTTCTCAGCAGGATCCTTGTGCCCCTTTGCAGAGGAACCTGCTATTTTTATTGGATTTTCTTGTGTTACAACCTCGAGGTTATAACAAAGACCGTGGTGCATGTGGGAATTCTACACAGAAATGTATGCCCAAAGTGACAACAGCCACAGAGGAAAAAATATCTGTACAGAGAAACATATTCCAAACCTAAGAAACACCCGGGGTTTGTTAATAAGGATACAGATTTAACACCGAGAAATTCTGGGTTGGTGAGACTAACACATTTTGTATAGCAAATAATGACTTATTTTTGTTTTATTTAGAAGGAAACACCTCAAATTAAGATGGAAAAATCATCTTTTAGTGGCAGTGACTCGTTTTTTTATATTACCTGGATGTCAGGTTGGTCCTGACTGGCTCAACTGGCAACCTGTGGAGTGCTAATCAAGATAAATATCACAATTAAACACCAATCATTCCTGATCGTGTTTCAGGCGTGGAGAGGAAAAGTTGCCGTAGAACTCCCAGTGCTTTCCACTGATCCTTTTTCCTTAGATCCAGCATAAGCTCCAATAAATGAACCATCTTCATTGAACATCCCATGCTCCCCTTCTCCATAATCTACCAGACTATCAGCACTTTCAGTGGCTTTAATGTCCCCGTTTAGTGACTGGAGGCTGCCTTTCAGTGGCTTTTCATCGCTGTCACTACAAAATAAAGAGATGCCTTTCCAAAAATCCTGCTTTTTTCGTTGCAAGCACGGAAACCGCTCGGTTTGGTTAGGAAAGGAAGCGGCAGGAGGGAAGAGCGAGGGAGAGATGTCCATGTGGGTGGGACATGGAGAGTGATGCCCTACCCTGGTGCTCCTCACCCACCTGAACTTCCTCACACAGCTCTTTAATTATTCAACAAATTAATTAGTTCAAAAGGCAGATGTCAATGAAAACTACCCACGTGTTTAGGGTTTTGGCCCTTTTTGCCTCAGGCAGACAGAAGAATAGGATAGGGGAAAAAAAAGAGATGCTGGAAAGGATTTGAGGGCTCTCTTTCAGCACCTTCCAGAGAGATATTTTCAATTTCCAAAAGAATGGGCAATATTCAGGGCCTATTTATTTAATTTTTCTTTAGCGTGAGTGGATAAACTGATGAGGCATCAGCTGGAGGTTTTATCTCACTGCTTTGTGAGCATCTATTGGACCCTAAATTACTAATAAAGCTGTTTTTCTCCTCTTTCTGCTGTCATTTTATGTTACTGTAACTGAGGAACTTTCTCTCTGCTAAAGGGGAGGAACAGGGAAAACCAAAAGCAGAATCTGCTCAGGTCCAGTCTGGGTTCAGTGAAAAGTCCATGATAAAGGACAGATCCACTAGCAAAATTCAGGGAAATAAAGGGAAATTCCACTGGCCATTCCCCCATTCCACAGAAGAACCAGAGCAGCCTGATTTCTCCTGACTGAACATGACATTTGGGGGGATTGGGAACACAAAAAATATTACATAAAACCCCCCTAAATTAGGTACGTAATTACTCAATTACAGCCCTCACTGATGCCAACTCAGTGTCAAAACCCTGGCAATGTTATTTGAGGAAGGCCAGAGAAATAAACCTGAATTTTACTTCTTTAAAATAAAACCAATGCATAAAAATAATTGCTGCTTTTCTGCACATGGCATTTCTGTTTATAAAAAAGGACAAGTTTGGATTTTAGAGGGAGAGGAGGGGGGTTCAGAGTTATTAACCTCAGGACTTTCTTACCTTTCTAAATATTTGTCCCATTAGAAAGCATTAAAAATTAAATAAAGATGAAATTATGCAGAAAAAAAAGCCCTGTTCCCGTACAAATAATGTAGTATATGTAAGTGGGATTTCAACAGCAATTTTATGCCCTTAAGGCCAGCGACACCAGTTTCCAGCACGGTTCTTATAATGATGCATTTCCCTCCACACCACAATTACATATTACTCTTAGTTTTAGTTATTTTAAAGCAGCCAAAGTGGTTATTTCAATTCTCCTACAGAGACTTCTGTAGCGAGGTTTGCTTGGGGTTTGGATAGTTTTTACCTTATTTAAAACTTTTGTTTTCTTCCACAAAATGACCATTCCCCATATTACACGATTTGGGCCTGGCTGGGAAAGAAACCCACTGAAGACACAGAATTAATTCTATCACTTCAATGGGCATTACAGCAGGAACCCAAATATCATATATATTTACATTATTCATACAATGCTATTTAAAGGAAAAAAAAAGTGAAAAATAACCACCGTTTCATCAACATTTCCTGATATCCCAGCCTGGAGGGATTGAAGTATAGTGGATATACCTTCATATTCCTACTCTTATCCACTCCTATGAGGTTGGCTTTAAAAATGAAAAACAGCATTAATTGCATGCCAGAAAAATGTCCCAAATAATGATGGCATTTGGAAAGAAACAAAACCCCCACAAACACAAATGCTTGTGACAGCAGGTCCTATTTACCTATATTCCCCAAAGATTTCATCTTTTATTGATTGAGCTTCGGGATCTGGATGCAAATCTTCTTTTTCTTTCACTGTGCAAATAAAATAAAGGACAGATCTGTGTGTCGTGTTCCAATGAGGACATTTCTTTTCCCAGATGAACTGGGGAAACCACTTGCCATTGCCTCCAGCCTGACCTGGGGCTGGCTGCACACAACCCAAATTTGGGGATATTCCCTAATTTTTTAAAAGCCAGCAAGTGTTTATAGAATCCTGGAATGGTTTGGGTTGGAAGGAACCTTAAGGATGATCCAGTTCCAGCCCCTGCCATGGGCAGGGACACCTTCCACCAGCCCAGGGTGCTCCAAGCCCCGTCCAACCTGGCCTTGGACACTCCCAGGGATCCAGGGGAATCTACCACCTCTCTGGGCAATCAGATTTGTACTGCAATACTTAGAATTAAGTCTTTTCTCATTGCTTTAAAAACTACAGTGCTATTTTTAGCAAAATATTCTGGTTTTGAGAGTTTGGCTTCCTGTGGAAGCCCTGCCAGGGTGCCAAGCAGCAGTGCCCAGGTGGGAAGTGAGCAGGAGCCCTGCCAACAAGGGTCTTTGGCTGGATTAAACACTGGAAGATCCAAGGAGTGCTATCAAAGGCTCTCTGACCAGCACACAACACTGTCTCACCCAGAGAGCACAATTTCACTTGCATTCATTAAAGTCCACTCTGTGGGTATTTATCAAAAGCTACAAATCCTAATTGGATGTTTGTGCTTGAGGCTTTGCTGCCCCCAGAGAGAAAAGGCTGAAGGATGTGCGTTATTACCACGTGAAAACAGCGGAAGGACGAGAAATTCATTTACCTGAATATTTGCCTCCTTTGTTTCTTCTGACAAAGCAAATAGTGAGGAGCAGGAGGGTGAGCAGGGCTATGGCACACATCAGTCCAATGAACCAGCCCTGGGTGGAAATCCCATCGTAGATGCCAGCATAGGCTTGGGGAAATGGAAGAGGGGCAAAAGGGAAGGAAATTAATCAGAGGAAAAGGGCATCACCCTGCAATGACATGAATACATCACATGCTCCTTGCTGGATCCTAATTGAACCAGTCTATCACTATTTATTCATCTTAAATGCAGGACAGAAATATGGTGTGAGCGTGGCATTTTTGGGCTTAAGGGGAACACAGACTCCACAAGGCACAGCACAGACATTTTAGCAAGGTAATGCTGAGAGAGCAGTTGAGTCACAGGATTAACACCACGCACAACAGCTGAGCAGAGAGTTGTTAAGCCTCTCATGCAAAAGCAGTTTTGAGAAAGAGAGAGAGTTAAAAGTGTCCCCAGTACATGCAAATCACCAGAGTGGCCACTTAAAATGGATTGTGGCCCAGCACTACCCTTTCAAAATGACACAGGAGGGGAAGCTGCTTTGGAAAGGTTTGGGATTGTTCCAGCGCATGAAGTCATGCACAGAACCTCAGATGTGTCTGTGCTCCCGTGGGATTCAACTGCAAGGGTCAACTCACAAGTCACAGAGGAGGAGGAGGAGGATTTTGGAACACTTTCACTGCACAACGTCAGATGGAACCTCAATATGAGTCACATTCAAAGGAAGTGTTTGTCACCTCGAAGGGTTGCATGGCTCACCTCTCCCCCTTGTCTCAATTACATCTTCAAAAATGCTATTGTTATCAACCCAATTCTTAGTCACTAGACGAACTGTATACTCAGTTCCAGGCCCAAGTGCCTCAATGGGGTGAAACTTTTGGGTGGGTTTTACTGCGTCTGAAATCTTGCCGGTCCCTTTACCTACGGAATGTACACAGTCAGGTCATATTGTTAATGGATTCATCCAACAGCAGGCCTGTGAAATGCACACTTACAAACAAGGCAAAGAACACACAGGTATGACACGCAAGGATTTTTAACATTTGTCAGCAGGCAATCTGATTTTCCAAAGATAAAGAACAAAGCATTCCTTCCCCCTGTTTGGTTTTTAACATCCCACCAGATGAAATGAACAGCTGACTGAAGTAATCCTGATGTTTCTGAAGGGGTTGGTACATCTCCCAGGATGAAAGTTAATATTGATGGGGGATTATGGATCTGCTCTAACTAATGCGTGCTTAAAAAATTACAACTTGCAAAAAGGCTTGCTGTGTAAAGATAATCTGGGGCTTGATGCTTCTCCCATTGAACTGAACTCAGCAGGGAAGCACAGACAGCTTGTTATCTGGATATGGATTCTTATATGTCTCACAGGAAAAAATTAACATCAGGATTTGTACTCATTTCTCTCCTGACAGTGGTTTTCCATGTCCTTTCAAACTCCACACAGTGCCCACACAAAGCACTGGAGTTTTGCTTTTAAATTGGTAGTCTGGCATTTAAATGTTCCTGACGAGTTTAATATTTGATTAAGAGAAGGGGAGTTCCAGTAGCTCCGATTTTAGAGCCTTGTTACTTGCAACCCACCTCCTCTAACCTCTGTCTGCATTCAGACTGGGGGGTATTAAATCAGCTTTTTCAAAATAGCATTTGAAAAAATTAAAGGACATAATGGTTGGACATGAACAGCCTGTTCATATCAGCAAACTCAGGGGGGTGTGACATGGAGGGATCTCTTTAGTCAGCCACGGGTACAACACAGGAATGTCCCTGTCCTCGAGGGCAGGAGAGAGATTGGAGGGGCTGCACTTGATAAAAATAACTCTTTTATTGTCCTCAGGTGTCCAGTTTGCCTGTTTTATCCAAAGTGGTCTAAACTAAGGTTTGAGCACACAGTATCATTTGAAAACTACTCAGCCAATTAGCACTGACAGTAAAACAATGCTCATTAACCCTTCATCTAGTGAACAAGCAAAGCAAGAAGCTGCTGGAGATTAAGGCTGAGTTGACAGCTGAAGGGAAAAAAATCCAAAAAGATTAAGACAAATCCAAGCACAGTCAAAGCAGCAGTTCAAGATAAGTTTTCCAAGGCAACTCTACATGTATTACAATAAGCAGTTAAATTAGTAGCCCATTGGGACCTAGAGAGAACACAGACAGCTGAAATACTGCTGATACTGAAGCACAGCTCATTAGCATAAATTAAGCCATCTATCGGTAATTTTTGCTAAATTAAGTATGTGAAACCAAGCTATAATTTTTAATCAAACTGCAAATTAAGCAACAGGATACCACAGGTATATTTTAATTACATGCTCTAGAATCAAGGCATCAGAAAAATGTATTTGATGGAAACATTACCCATAAAGTACCGAGGATGAACATGAACCTTCAACCCAATGTCTATGAAATACCATAAACCACTTATGTCTGACATGATATCCACATGTGTACACACCACCAGGCTCCTTGGGAAGCATTTTCCCTGAATTCCTGGGAAAGAGTGAGCTAAACCTGGAGCTCTCTGGTAGCCACACCCCTGGTTTGCTGTGCAAATTCTTAAACCAGCCTAACTGGGCCCTGTGTCCCACCTATTTATCTCCAGCTTGTTCCAGCCTCTTTCTCCTGAGTGATCAGCTCTTTAGGGAAGGGCAAAGGGGAGCTGATATGGCTGGAAAATACCCCTTTTCCTACCCAGTTATTGCTCAGCTGTATCAGATCCTTCAGCTGTGCCACTGCTCTGGCACATGGAGCAGCACAGGCTTTGAGGGTTTGAGCCCAACCTGGGCTGGGACTGGGGATTTGCCAGTGGATCTCCAGGCTGTTTGCCATCACCCATCCCAAAACACTGATTTTTTCCCCTTTAAAACTCAGAACAGGAGTCCAGTGGTGAGTGATTATGAGGTTTCTTTCCATGTCATTTCTTTCTGGTCTGTGTTAAACACTCAATACAGGACCTACAGAAGAGAAAGCTTTGCTAATTGGGGCGGGTTGGGTAGTTGTGATAGAAAAAGCAAGGTAGGATCCTGAAAAATAAAAGCAAAGATACACACATAAGGAACAGCTCCACATCCTGAAAGCCAGAGAGCTGCAGGAATTAGCTTCACAAAATGGAAAGCAGTTGGGTTAAGGTTTTTAATCTCCAAGAAGGCAGAAGGAACATTAGTAATAAAGGCATATGACCAGCACTTCTCATCTCTCCCCACTATTTATCAGCCATACCAGGGGACTTGCATGAACATTAAACACTGAACTGCAATTTTACAATATTCCTGCTGGGCTTCAGGATTTATGAGAACAACAGAACACACATTTTTTATAGAAGCTTATGGTGTAAAGGGAAAAACAATAGAAACCACCCCCAAAGACTTCCAAGAGTGCTAGCTCTCCAAAAGTTAGCACATCTGTTAGAAAACACACTCAGATAAAACTGCCAGTCTAATAGCCAAGTACTAATTGTGGGCAGCATCTCAATTTATAACCATACCTGTCTAAATACATCTGCTGCAGTAAATGGAGACTTGAACTTTCATTAATTTTCCCCTGCTGTCTGCCTATAAAAGTGTATAAATTTGCATCCCAAATACCCTTCATCTCCTGGGCTTTCTTAGTACAAGAAGTAATTCATGCTAAATTTGGATTATTTTAAACTATAGAGATTCGTGAGCCTGTTGTCCACAAAGTCTGTTGAGAAGGATTTAGAGGTGAGTGAGTGATCAAGACATTTTCACCAAGATTTCATTGGGTTCCCTTCACTGGGAGCAAATCAGGTTTGCTGGTAACAGCACCAGTGGTTACTTGTGGCTAAGGCTTTGTATTATTCCTTTTCCACTGTGCCTATGGCAAAAGAGAGCTAACCCCACATTTATTACAAATGGTTACCCTGGTCAGGAAGGAAAGTAGTAACCTCTGGCTAAGATTTTCAGAATCCTCTGGGAGTTACGTGCCAATTGCCATTGAAATATAATGAAACTGGGGAACTTCTATTTCTTGGCTTCTCTGGAAAATAAAGCTGCAGTTGGAAGGTTTCTTCTGACTGAATGTTCCATTAATGCTGGAATTTCTGGACACACAGTGATAATTCTAACATGCAAGACATGTTCACTAATCCTCCAGAAACACTGGTAATAAGATGAAAAGCAGCTTTGTGTTAAAGGAGGTCTGATACAGTAAATTATTTTATTTTTTTTCACTCATGTAAGAACATTATTTTGTGCTTTGTTTCTGAGGGCTAATGTTCCTTGGGAAATGGGCATTTTCAAGGATTAATTAATTAGTTTGTAGGTCATTTAAGAAACACTGAAAATGGGAAGACAGAGAGAAAACTCATTTTCTAAAAACACCACACTTTCTGCTGTGGAATGAAACTAAGATGAAACCACAAAAATGAACCTATTATTTATTTTGCAGTGCAATGCAAGTATCCTTTAGCTTAGATTCTTCATGATTGCCCATAGTGTTTTAATCAACAAATGATAAAGACCTTGGGGTGCCTATCAGGGTTTCACTTTGGCCATGTTTAAGACCTGTCATAAGATCTTTTATTCATTTATAAGACCACAGAGATGTGAGACATGGTCCTTCCCTATCACTACCCACTCACTGAGCTTTTCTAAAGCCTTTCTCACGCAAAGCAAAGTGTTACTCCTGGCAAAAATCTCAATTAGAGATTTATTTACAGCGGAAGATGCTGCAGTTGTAGAGAAAGGGGATGAACCACCCCAGGGAGAGGTTTGGGTTGGATATTATGAAAGATTTCTTCATGGAAAGGGTTCTCCAGCCCTGGCACAGCTGCCCAGGGCAGTGTTGGAGTCTCAGATCCTGGAGGGGTTTAAAAGACATGTAGATGTGGCATTTGGGGACATGGATTGCTGCTGGCAGTTCTGGGGGAACAGTTGCACTCAATGACCATAAAGCACTTTTCAAACCTATATGATTCTATGACTCCACCCATTTATCTATACAGGGCACTACATTTATGTAATTGTTATAAATTATTTTTTTACTAAATTCAGTTATTCGTGCCACTGCAAACTCAGGAAATGGGCTACACAGAAATTACAGCCTGGCAAAATGATCATTTAAAGCAAACCAATTTGCCCTGCACAGCTTTGTTTTCAGAGGTGCTACATCCATACTCACATATGTACATATTTAATAAAAGAAATTGATTTTTATTTTTGATTTCAGACTATAATAACAGGGATAGCTGCAAATAAATGAAAGCAGCAGCAGAGATGCAGATCAAGTATATTGATGACAAAATGTGAATGAATCCAGAGCTCCCACCTCAACATCTCCACTTTCCTGGCAGAATATTGTGAAATTCTGAAATACCCATGGCAAAGGCTGTATTACAGCAGGGCAAGTTATTCAAAGCCTTAAAATGAACAACTAGAGCTTTATGGTTTTATTATTAAACTGGAACAGAGTAGATATAGAACCTCTGAATCAAAACCCAAAGTGCTCTATCACAGAGTTTCATTTCAGAGGGCACCACATTTTATATCTGTCATTTATGTGGGTCATTTTGAATGATAAACTTTGACTTCTGAAATCACTCCCTTTCCTCAAAAAGAGAGATTGTTTTAATTTTGGGCAATGGCCTCACTTCCCACACCACAGCTTAAAACCCCAAGAAGGTCACTGAAAAGAGTGATTATTTTTTTTTCAACCTATCATGTTTAGTTGAAAAATATCTGAACAATTTAGGCAGCAAATAATGACACAGAACTCTAATGGCACCTCAGTGACAGATGCAGTGCCCTAATTTAGGGTGGCTTGAGAACCAGCAAGGAGTCACATAAATCACAGAACTGGACCCTTGCAGCTTTTATTAATTATCCTACTCTATTCCAAGAGCAACAAGAATCAGTTGTTGCCACTGCTGAGGAAAGAAGAGAGTGAGAACAAAAGAAATGGCAACATTCTCATCCTTTTAAGCACATCGGTTAGGGATGCATCTCATGAACCCTGACAAGGTTATTCCAAGATGTTATAGATTTTCCAGTGGTCAAAACACACCATCCTGCCCAGTGCAGGCCAGGAAAGGTACCTGATGAGGGGGAGTGGTCTATTCTTAGCTTGGGGAAAAACAATCCTTTTATTTCCTTAATGAAGGAATTAGTTTTAAATCATGGTGATTAATAGTTACTACTATTAATGGACTGATTGTTAGTACTAGTGTGCTACAGTGAGACTGGAGGCTACAAGACAGTTGAGGAGGAGTTTTGTTACTTGAGAAAACAAATGGTAGCTCACAACTGGATCCTGAACTGGGACGTGATGAGTTTAAATTACTTTTCAAGTGTTTTACCAATAACTGAAAAGAATTCTGCAACTTAGAAGTCCAACAGGACGTTGTGCAACAAGGACCATTTTTCTATTTTATACCCACATTGCTCCAGACTGTTATCTTTGCTGAAAAAGATGAAGCCAGGACTCCTTTGCTTATCACATTCTCTTTCTCCTTCCCCGTGGTAAGTGCCCAGCAATGGTTTCTAATGAATAGCAAGGACCTGCTCCTTGGAGTTGTGGAGTTCTCAGACTTGCTGAGCACAGTACATTTGATTTCATTTCAGCTGAATGTGAAAGATGAGCTATCACAGAGCACTTGCCATTCTCCTTTAAATCACTGACCATCAGTGCTTCAGGATAGGGTATAAGTGGCACACAAATGTTCACTCCCAGTCCCTGATAAAATAGTAATAAATAATGGATCAAATACTCCACAGTCACTTTGTGTTCATCTGGATTTTCCATGTCAAACAGCTGATGTTGCTGGAAGTCCCTCATCTTCATGCAAGGACAGAATTTGGTTTTATACTAGTACTGAGAACAGATAATCTGCACCTTCAATTTTCTGTTTGTGACTAAATTCTAGGAAGGCTTAAAGAGTTGATGGGTGGGAGCAGAATCAAGACTGTACAGCAAAATGAAACAGATGAGCTCTGCTTTTCTGAAGAACTGCATGGCTACATTAAAAAATACATTGATTGTTCTCGTGGAAAGAAAAACAAATTCATTCCCTCTAATTACAAAGGAAATGTCAAGCCTGGAATATTCTCAATAGATTTTCCCATTATTGTCAGAGCTTCTCCACATAAAAACATATTGCCTGTGAACTTACTCCCTTGAGCCATGGTGAGTCCCTCCTCCGTGATGGGCTTCCCGCAGCCCTTGGCTGTGCAAGCCTTCACGTAGAACTTGTACCTGGTGCTGGGGCTGAGCCCTGAGAGCCTCCAGCTGAATGTGGAGTGGTTTGTGATGCTGATGTTGCTCATGGGGCCCACCTCGTGTGTTTCATTAACTGGAAGGGAAGAGGAGTTGGGTCAGATCCTCAGAGTCACAGAATCAATCAGGTTGGAAGAGACCTCTGAGTCCAACCCTTGACCCAACACCACCCTGTCACCCAGACCATGGCACTGAGTGCCACATCCAGGCTCTTCTTAAACTCCTCCAGGGATGGTCCCTCCACCCCCTCCCTGGGCAGCCCATTCCAATGTCTGGTCACTCCCTCTGTAAAGAATTTCTACCTGATGCCCAACCTAAACCTCCCCTGGCACAGCTTTAGGCTGTGTCCCAGAGCATCATCCAAACCCTCCTGGAGCTCTGGCAGCCTTGGGGCTGTGCCCACTGCCCTGGGGAGCCTGGGCAGTGCCCACCACCCTCTGGGGGAAGAGCCTTTCCCTGAGATCCAACCTGAGCCTGTTCTGACACAACTCCAGCCATTCCCTGGGTGCTGTCCCTGGTCCCCACAGAGCAGAGATCAGTGCCAGCTCCTCCTCTGTCCCTCCCCAGGAAGCTGTCCCTGCAATGAGGTCTCCCCTCAGTCTCCTCCAGCTGAACACACCAAGTGCCCTCCGTGTCCTCACACACTTCCCCTCAAGGCCCTTCCCCATCTTCACTGCCCTCCTTTGGACACTCTCCAATAGCTTAATGCCTTTCTTATATGGCAGTGCCCCAAACTACCAGAATATTCCAGGTGAGGCCACCTCAGTGCAGAGCAGAGAGGGACAATCCCCTCCCTCGACTGATGCTGTGCTGGTTTCCAGCATGAAACGTGCCATGAACACTCGTGTGGGGGAGGCACTGCAGTGAGTGGGAAGGATAAATCCTGAATAAGCATCTCACCTTCCTGCCAGGGGCTTAAATGGGATTTATATCCTACATGTCAATCTCCCAACTGCTCACTGAGCTATTACTGTTCTTAAAAAGCTCTCTTGATTCCTCATATGCACATCCTGAGTGGGAGGTAAAAGTGACTGTCTCCTACATCATTAAATATATATGAATTGCTTCTTGCTTTGCTTCCAAACAGCTGCAAACTTTTACAAGCAAGTTAGTGGATGGTTGTTCTGCTTTGCTGCGCTCTACCTCGGCACAGCAGGCAGCTGGAGGGGGGGCTGTGAGAAAACTGGGAGAAGATCTTGTAAATACACATAAATATCTGAAGGGAGGCTGTCAGGAGGATGGACCAGGCTCTGCACAGTGGTACCAAGCAATAGGCAAGAGGCAACGGGCAGAAAGTGATGTTCCACCTGAACACAAGGAAGAACTTCACTGTGTGGGTGACTGAGCACTGGAACAGAGACCACAGAGGGCGTGGAGTCTCCCTCACTGGAGATATTCCAGAATGTCTGGACACAATCCTGTGCCACGTGCTCTGGGATGGTCCTGCTGGAACAGGGAGGTGAGACTGGATGCCTCACTCTGCTCCCTTCCAACCTCAACCATCCTGGGATTCTATAAATGAACAGATCCACGCCCTGCCCAAAGTCAGCAAAAACAACGGGAAGATCCAGCCCCAGGCCCAGTTTGCAAAGTCAGCAGAGTTTAAGGAAAAGCACCTGTTTCTTGAATTGTCTGGGGGTTGGAATTTTTTGTAAATAGGGCACAGTCTTATCCTCAAAGGATATATAAAATACCCTGCATTGTCACCACAGCACACAGCTGGTGTTACAGGACCAATACTGTGTCTTGAGGTTGCGTGGTCTGTTTCTCTGGTCTTTCAAGGGCAAGAAAGAAAGAAATATCCCTGGAATTTGGTTGTCTCTCAATGATTACTCAATAACATGACTCAGGTGGTTTTTGCCCCTGTTTTTCTCCACCTTATGGGAGGAGAAACTCTGCATCACGTGCAGATCCGTATAAATGTGGCTTTATAAAGTGCTCTCATTACAAATTATTTTGCATTTAATGAGTTCCACTTCAGTAAAGCGCACCGACAATTTATGGATCTTCTTAACTGCTACATCAAGTACAATTTACCAGGATGAAATAATTGAATCAGCCTATAAATGTGGGATAGGGCATGGCAGCAACGTGAGCTTTCATGGGAAAAGGGCATGGAAAACTTTCAGCTCTGGAAGGTGATTTCAGCCTGCCCTCTAGCAGCCTGTGTGCACATCACAGCCGTGCTTTTCCTTCAGCTGGGCACGCTGCACTTCTGAACTCCAGGGAAACCAGGCACATACTTATCTGATACTGCAAAATGTAGCTGGTAAGGTGGCCATTGGCTTTCTTGGGAAGCCCCCACGACAGGGTGACAGAGTCCTTGTCAAAGTTCAGGATCCTCAGGAAACGTGGCTGTTCAGGGACTGGAAGGCACAAGGATCAGCTTTCAGAGAGGATTGAACATGCTTTTTAAATGAGGACATAATTTAGCTCCTCCCCTACACCCAGGGACGGGTTTTATGAATATTGGAGGTTTTAAAATGACTTTAAATAAGGAAATCAACTCAACTTGTTCCAAGGGTGATTTCAATTTACGCCCCTCCCTCCCAAATCCTCACTTTCCTTACCTCCTTCTGGAGTCTCAAACATCACGGGGGAGCTCTCGGGGCCATCCCCTCTGGAGTTGTAAGCCAGGACAGTTAAGCGGAATTCACTGAAGGGATCCAGGCCAGGAATCATCCCATAGTTCCTGTCTCCTACAAACGTTAGGAAGTGTTTCTCTGGGTGGTGCCTTTTCCCATCCAGTATGCTTTTGGTTTTCCACCAAGTGACCTGCATTGAGATTGGGATTTCCATAACAAATCACGTTGCATGGGGTTGAACACGACAATGATATCTCTCACCTTCCCAAAAATGAGAGGTTGCAATCTATCCTTGATCTGGGATTCACTTAGTACTTTGTTCACCCATATACATATATTTAAAGAGAAACTTTTAACCTTATAGCCTCTCAGATGTCCACGAACTCTATCCCTTGGTATTCCAAACCAGAAGACTTCGACCAGTGTGCTGTTCACGACTTCCACCGACACACCCGAAGGAGCAGCATCTGGGACTGTAAAAACAAAAGGACTGGGTATTAAAGCCACTTCCAAGAACCCAAATTCACACTGTTCACAGCTCCAGGGCTTGGCTTTCCAGCTCAAACTGTGGCAGTTCATGCAGTCTGACTGCAAGCAAGAAAACAGCCATTCCACCTGTACCCAGTGGGTGAAATGGGCCAATAAATATTATTTTTCCATATCAGGGTTTTCTGCTGAGGGTTGGAATACAGGTGCACTGGGACATATGAATTTCTCGCCCAGTATTTATGATTTCCTGTTTCAAGCAATGCTTACAGCACTGAGAAGAATAAAAAAATGATTAACAGAGCACTCAAGAAGGCAATCATAAAGTTTTTTTATAATCAATTTCATTTTACAACTAAGCTCATTAAACAGTAGGATTTTAATCACTGAACAGCCCAGAGAGCTATTATAGTGCCTGGAAAAAAAACAACAGGCCTTGATCCACTGACAACTGAATTGTAAGGAAGATTTTCCACTGATAGATATAAAATAAGACTCATCACAGACAGACAAAGAAAATAAACATACTGTGGAGTTTCTTTCTCCCTGCTATTGCTATTCACCTCCTCCTCTGCACCACCAAACCTTCCTGTTCCTACCTCTGGGTGTGCACTGGGGATTTTCCTCTCTGAACAGCACCAGGTCTATTCCCAGCACTGAAACATCGTGCTGGTGAAACACAGGGTGGCTGTGCCACCTGGGAATCATGGAAAACCCTGGGCACAAACCCAAGCTGGAGAAGACAAAGTGTTCTTCAAGGACTCAATGGACAAAATAACACCCAGCATGACCTGTAAATTCCCTTACACACCCAGTGCCTGAGAGTTTGTACTTAATTCCCAGAGTATTTCACTTCTGACAGTGTTAAACTGGTGAGTCAAGCCTTGGAGAACCTACAGACTTTTTTCCCACCGAGTACAACTCGACTGCTACACTTCATAGACCTCTGATGGACTGTGGCCTTCAAACAAGCACCCAGATTAAACCAACAACTGAGATTAATGAAAGCACAAGTGACCTTTCCAAAACACCTCACACTCCAGCAAACTGGCGTCCAGCATCAGTGCCCCCATGTCTCACACCAAGCTGGGCACTGCCATGGCAGCAGCTTTGCTGGGAGCTGCCTAATCCATCACTCCCCATCTGACCATTTTGCATCCCCCACACAGCGTATCATTCCAGGGAAGTTTCCCCGACTCACAGTCCTCTCCGGAGTATCCGATGGTAACGTTGGGCTCGGGGCCGGATCCCAAATTATTTACTGCCTGCACCTTGATCTCGTAAGGCACGAAGGTGGGAGTGTTCCTCACGGTCAGGGAATGCTTCTTCACCGTCTCCTCGTTCCAGTCCGTCCTCACCCCGCGCTGCCTCCAGCTCACTTTGTACTCCAGCCCCGGCCCGTTGGTCTCCATGGGCTTCAGTGGCTGTGGGAGAAGTGAAAAGAGATCTTGTCTGCCTTTGCTGCAGCAGCTGAGGGGAGGGGGAACAGCTCTGGGGAGGGTTACAGCATTGGGGGAGAAAGAGGAGGAAAAGAAAGCTTTAACTTTTCACTATCGTGTTCATTTTGAGAGGATTGAAAGAACAATGAACAGCACCAGGTCTATCCCAGCAGTGAAATGTGCTGGTGAAACACAGGGTGGCTGTGCCACCTGGGAATCATGGAAAACCCTGGGCACAAACCCAGGTTGGAGAAGACAACACATTCAAGGGAAATCATGACATTGACTCAGGTGAAAGGCAGAGCAGCAGTTGGAGTAAAAGCAGACTAATTGTTAGCAGACATATTTCTGCATCCTACATACATCAGGTTTTGTTTAGCCACAGGTTTTCTTGTGTGATGTAAAACCACATGCCTTTAGCACAACTAAATTGCATGTTTTGGCAGAAGGCTGAGTGTGCCTTTTAGCAAAGATAAAAATTGCATTTTATCTCAGAATTTTATGTAGCGCAGCAAGTTGGGTCATTAAAATTTAGATTTGTTCTAACCACACACCAAATGCTTGAAACTATGCCTGGACATTTAATGTGCCACTTCTGGGCCACTCTGTTTTAACAATCACTGAAGGATTCATCCCAGCACGGTTCTCATCTAATTAACAGTAATTTATAAAATATTAGGAGATGTATAGCAGTGGCTTGTCAGGAGACATTCTCCAGTTGAGTTTATTTTTCTGCAAATGTGCTACTTTCATTAATAAAGTTAATTAAAGTGGTCACCTGCCCCACCAAAAATGCTGAGGGTTATTTCAGGCCACTAAACCAGCTGTGGGTGTTTCCCACCATATAGCTAGATTTAAATTATAGATTGTAAATATTAAATATACCATAGCTGATGTATACAAATATATAATAATTAGTATCCAAGCTGCACACAAAGATCTGAAATGAAATGGCATCTGTTACCAGCAGAAAGTGATGCCCCATTGATGCTCCTCATACGTGGGGACACCTAAATCTGGGGGAATCTGCAAAAATTCCCACTGCTCTGCTCTGAGGGTGTGAGGACCTTTGGGATGACTGAGGCAAAGCAGTTGGTGGATTGGGCAGCTTTCTAACAGGCACCACTGTGAGAATCACCTCCCTGGCAGAGATCCCAGGGAATGGGATTTGCAAGAGCAGCTGAAGGAGTAAAAAATTCCTACCCAAAAACTACTGGTTTAGAGTTAAACTGGAGCACCGCTTGACTCTTATTTTGATCTCTCTTAATGCTGCAAATCCTTGGCTGAAAATCTAGTCACTAATGCTCAGCTGGTCTCTTAATCCAAAATAGGCAGATTAACATCCTTTTGCAGTTTTTGTCTGTCAGAAATAGCATGCTCAGAGCCCAGCAGTTCCTCTGAAAAGCGCACAGAAAACGCCATAAATAAATAAATATCCTGTTTACAGCATTTTTTAATGATTCAACAAGATTTACCAAAGCCTTTCCATCCCATTCTCTGCCTTCAGTCTCAGCTTTCACTCCCATTTCTGCCCAGGCTGAGCAGTGATTAAAGGGCTTCCCAATGAGGAGCAGAGCTTGGTTCTGCTCAACAAAGCAATGGCCATATCAGCATTTCCCAGTTAAAATATTGGGTATTACCTCCCTGGAAAAAAACTCCAAGATCATCAAGTCCCACCTTTTCTGAGAGGCAGGACTGTCTTCCGTGACCCTGGGTGTGTCACACCCCAAAAATCCCATTCATATCCAAGCCAGTGGACAGAGGGCCATGTCCTTTTTGATGCAGTTACAGCCTAGACCATGAGTTCACACTGGGGAGACACTGATTGGTCTTTGCTGTGAGCAGCAGATTGAAAAGCAAACCTCATGTAAATTGTGTGCAATTCCAGCCTTCCTCAGCTGTGGAAATTTGTGTTAAATGAAGGAATATATAACTCTCCTGACTGTTGGCACAGAACCTGTAAGCTTGAAATCAGGAAATCTGAAGATTGGAAATCATCCTCAAGACTTTTACACAATTCCTTTGATGCACATCATATGCTTTGGAGCTTTATCCACAATTCTTGGTGTGAAAATTCAAGCTCCTTCTCATGGACAACTGATCTGTGGCATTTTTTAACCTCCAGGCTGGAAGAGAAGAAGCCACAAAACCCCCACCACCTCCCTGGGTTTGGCTGCTCCTCCTGCACAGCAGGGCAAGACCACAATCATTTGAAGCACTTCCTGGTGTACAAGAAACACAGCTGAGCAAAGCTGGGGGAATTCTCACTGTGCTTTATATCACTTCCATATTTTTTAACATCCTGTGAAGTAAGACATAAAAACTGTCTTTTGAAACAAAAATGATACTGGGGGAGGAAATCCAGAACACATTTAAGTCATATTTACCTCTGACTTCAGAAGAATAAAGGATCCTACCTATAGAATTTGCTACTATTTCCTGGAAAACAGGAGTAGGAGAAGGGGAGATAAAGTCAAGGGATCTGTGACTTCTTTTTTAATGCAATAATATTCCAACAAGAAACAACACAGCATGATAAATTCCTTGCTGCTTTAGAAACTGATGCTTGGAGACCAAATCTTTTCCCAATCTTGTGGCATTTACAGACATTATTTGTCTTACCTCCCATTTCATCACCATTTCATTGGGTTTAGAAGCTTCCACTCGGATGTTTTCTGGGTTCTTGTCTGGAGCTGGAAGCACACAGGTGGCAAGGTTAGTTTGCATATCCTATTTAGTATTTAAATGCAAAACAAGCATCCCAAACCATTTCTTATGTCTCCCTCAGTTAAAGATGACTAAATAAAAAACATCCTTGAGATTAATTACTTGGATCAGCAAAGCTGATGTGACTGAAACCCAGTGTTTATGCAGTTTTGATTCCTAAGTGCCCCTGCTGGATTGAGCCACAGCTGACATGAAATTGTGACTTTAGGATTGGAAAGCACCAGATGAAGGGGGATTATGAGGGAGAGATTTCTCTCCCTGTGGGGACAGCAAACAGAAGGTGCATCATTACTGGGACACACACAGCTGAAAAGCTGAAGAAGGACCTGAAATTGAAGTGAAAGGGGGTTTAAAAAAAGAGAAATGCCAAGGAATGCAAATGCTGTGCTGAACAGTTGGCCTCTAAAATGACTTTCAGGCAGTCAACATTTTGTGCCACAGTGAAATGCTCTGTGAATGGAGATTTTTGACAAGCTCAGTGTAACTCAAAGGCTCCTTCAAAACCCAGCTCTTCTCCAGCAACTGCTTTTCCATCAAGGGCTGCCAAGGGCTTTAAAGGTGGGAAATCAGCAGAGTGGAGTGCTAGAGGCAGGAAAAATGCAGCAGCCTGGACTCTTCCCTTTGACATCTCCTGGAATTTTATGGAGCACAGCAAGTTGGGTCATTAAAATTTAGATTTGTTCTAACCACACACCAAATGCTTGAAACTATGCCTGGACATTTAATGTGCCACTTCTGGGCCACTCTGTTTTAACAATCACTGAAGGATTCATCCCAGCACGGTTCTCATCTAATTAACAGTAATTTATAAAATATTAGGAGATGTGTAGCAGTGGCTTGTCAGGAGTTTATTTCTCTGCAAATGTGCTCCTTTCATTAATAGAGTTAATTAAAGTGGTCACCTGCCCCACCAAAAATGCTGAGGGTTATTTCAGGCCACTAAACCAGCTGTGGGTGTTTCCCATCACACAACCTACTTTTAATAATCCCTTGAGCTGTCACCAAGCAGTGAGAGTGACCTTGATTTCTTCACCCCTCTGAAGCCCAGCAGGGCACAGTTTGTCCAGAAAACGCTACAAATACCAATATTCAGTAAACTAGTGTTAGAGCAGACACCCTTTTGGAAGAATTTGTAATGAGGAATTAGGACTCGTCTCGCTTAGGATGACTTTCCTGCCTAAGAGTACTTTTCTCTAAAGATAGTTGGATAATTCTTCCTTTTCCTTCTGCATTCCAGAGGAAGCTGCAGTCTGTCTCTCTGGAATGTAAGGAGGGAGATAACACTCAGACATGTTTCAGGGTCTCCATGCCCTGGAGAGGGCAGGGCAGGAGAGAGAAGAGAAAAAGCCCTGAAGAGAACAGGAGGTGTTTCTTTCCCCAGACCCAGCACTTGCCATCGACAGGTTTTCCTTGTAAATTTTACTGTTGTCGACTTGGGAATAAACTTTCTTGATTCTTTCCAGNTTCCTGCCTAAGAGTACTTTTCTCTAAAGATAGTTGGATAATTCTTCCTTTTCCTTCTGCATTCCAGAGGAAGCTGCAGTCTGTCTCTCTGGAATGTAAGGAGGGAGATAACACTCAGACATGTTTCAGGGTCTCCATGCCCTGGAGAGGGCAGGGCAGGAGAGAGAAGAGAAAAAGCCCTGAAGAGAACAGGAGGTGTTTCTTTCCCCAGACCCAGCACTTGCCATCGACAGGTTTTCCTTGTAAATTTTACTGTTGTCGACTTGGGAATAAACTTTCTTGATTCTTTCCAGTGCCTTGGCATTTTGGGGGGTACCTGTGGGTATCTTAGTTCACAGCAGACACAGTGTTTACCAGCTGGAGGTGTTGAGTAGCGCAGGGAGGGTTTGCTTGGCTGGCTCCTTCCCACGGCGTTCACGGACACGACACGGAACTGGTAATTCACATACGGGGCCAGGGCCAGCAGGGCCGTGGTGGCATTGCCAGGCACTCTGGTGAGCTCCTGCCACCTCCCCGGCTGCCACTGGTTCTCTTCAAACTCTATGATGGACTCTGAGCAGGGAAAGAAACCAAAACAGGAAGGAAAAAAGGCAGAGCTTGTATAAACAGCTTAGAAATACCTTAGAACAACTTACAACAAATTAGCTGTCATAGTCAAAGGGATTAAGGGTGGCTGTGAGCAGGGTTTGTTTCTTCTAACAGCAACGAGGAACAGCACAAGGGGATGCTCAAAATTCCTTCCTACCATTGACAGGACTGTTATGGCTGGACCCAGCTGTCCAGGAGAGCCGAACGCTTCGGTTCTGGTTTTCCGAGAGCTGAAGGTCTTCTGGTGGCTCAGGAACATCTGAGAAAGAATGAAGAAGTGTCAGGAGCACAGCAAGAGGTTCCTGACTGTGTTAGCACTTTCCAAAGGACTGGAAAAGCAAGTTTAGTGAAGATGGTGGTAAAACACCTTTTGATTTCAAAATGGACAAAATGAGGAAAGTGGGAATTGCTTTTGAAAATCCTTTGTAGACAACAAAGCTGAGTTTTCAGAACCTGATAGAATGACCTCACATTGTCTCAGGGGAGGGTTAGGTTGGACATTAGAAAGAGGTTCTTCCCCCAGAGGGTGGTGGGCACTGCCCAGGCTCCCCAGGGCAGTGGGCACAGCCCCAAGGCTGCCAGAGCTCCAGGAGGGTTTGGATGATGCTCTGGGCATGGGCCTGTGCAGGGCTGAGGGTTGGACTCCATGGTCCTTGTGGGTCCCTTCCAACTCAGCACATTCTGTGATTCTGGTCCTGATTTTTCCCTCACAAACAGAATATTCCTCTCAAATTCAATTCCATCTCCTCTCATTACCGTGCTTGCTGCAACAGTTTTCTTTTCAAATCAACACCAAGACCTATTTAATGATTAAAAACACCGACACTGCTCTTAGCAGGAAATTCTATCAGCATCACTCGGATTTCCTCTGGTGCAAAGCAGAGTGGGAGAAGGTGACTCAGCTCTGACAGTTATTGAACTTGGCCTTTTAGAGGATGAGTGAAGGGATAACATTCATCATCCCAGCCCTGGGGATCTATATTCATAGGAAAGAAGAAAATTAATTACCTGCCAGCTCAACTAATGCTGTCCAGAGGATATATCAGAGGCAGAGGTGTTGGGGGTGGGTGTGGTAACTGGGGACAATTTTGGGGCTACAGAAGCCTCAAGCTCTGCTGCCAGAGCTCGCTTTTTAGGGACATGAGTGCCACCACTACCAAAAGATGCTGCTCTCCCTCACAGACAAAGGGAACACACACTGCAGCACCTCCTGGGATCCCACCAGCAGAAGAGGTGACCTGTGGCAATGACCCCTTCCAAATGCAGCAGTTTCAGACTGACAGATGTTTGTCTTCCCCATGGCTTGCTCTGCCAGTCTGACTGCATTGGATTAGTTTGGTTTCAACACCTGAAAATGTACAGACCAAGGCAATGTTTGCACAGCTTCAGGTCTTTGACCTGCCCCCAACTCCAATTCCCAACTAAATTTTTGGCTGACAAAGTCATTTCTCACGAGAAAACCAGTTACTTCAACCACAGACTGTCCCTGTCATTGTGAAAGGAATTAACTGGGTTTGCACTGAAGTTTTTTAAATAACAATATCATGTTTTCTTGTATTGAAAAGTGCTGGAGTCACCATCTCTGGTGGTATTCAAAATACGTGAACATGGTTTAGGGGTGGCCTTGGCAGTGCTGGGTTCAAACATCTTAGAGGGCTTTTCCAGTCTAAACAACTCTATGATTCCATGTTTAGCTCAAAAAGGTAAAAATTTTATATTTGTGTTGTGTTTGGGGGTGTTTTCTTGTTGTTTTACTTTTCTTTGCATTTCTTCCCTGTGTTTCTGTAGAAAATTTTCTCCAGATTTTCCTGGGAAAATCAGGAAACCATTGTTTAATCTGCAGGAATTTGCTCTTCTATTTTTGGAGCATATCCATTTGAAATTCAGGATATTCATTTAAAGATGCTGATGGTGCACCTTAAAGATACTCAGCCCTCTACCTGTTCATTAAATATACAACAAATACTTAGAAATATTCTAGCTGAATATTCTTTTGCTCTTAGTTGTCCATATTCTGATGTCTCCATCTGTGCCACATTTAATTCTTTAGTCATCTCACAAGTCTATCATTGCAAAAGAAACTTGAGTTTTTCATTTGAAAAGTAACAGATATTGCCAATCCAGCAAGACCTTTCTTATATACAATAAACAAGGAGAAAAGAGCACAAAACTGGTTTTCTTCTTCTGCAAACCACTTTTTTAAAAAGGAATACAGAGCTTTATGAAATTTTCATAAGTAGTGTAACGAATAGCCCACAAACATTTTGAATTATACAGTACCATAAATAATGTGCAGAGCATCCTCCTAATTTGCTATTTACTGAAAAATATCACGCCTTTAAAGTGCAAAAACATCCTGAAGGTCAGATTGACTTATTTCTTGCTGCAATCGCTGCCAGAAGTAACTAAAAATGTAAAATGAAGCAAAAATTGATGCCATTAAAATGATGCAAAACTATTCACAAAGTTTTAGTTACTGGGTGATGTCTTTGGGTACATGTGCAACAGGCTACACATCTCCCCACAAGGTCACCCCTTAATTCCAGGTGGTGCCTCAGGAAGGGATGAAGGTTGGAAGATGCTCACGCAAGGTCAAGCTTCAGCCCCAGAGGGTCAAGGCTTTTCTCTGCTGTGGACTTGCTCTTTGATTTTGGGCAATAATTTCAGCTCAGATTCACAGAGATAATTAGTCCTTTTAGGTGCTTAACTTTCACTGATCTTCAGAGGAGCTGGACATCCAAATACTGCCCTTATGTCCTTCTTCCTCAAACAAATAGCTCAATTCTGGTGCAAATCTCCAGTAAACTGGGCTGAAGGACTTAGCAAAGGTTTCAAAGCAGCAGCAGAGACATTCTTAATATGCTGTCCCACCCTCCAGCCTGGACAACTCCTACAGCCACTGTGGGGGACTCCTGAACTGATTAAAAAATGCTGCCTCTCCTCACTGCAACAAAGATTCAACAGAGCTGGAAAGTTTGGGTCAACATTGTCATTCCTGGAGATGCAGGGACAGCACAGCTGGGGTACAGGAGCGAGAGGTGTGAGATTGGGTTATTGAGGCTCCCCAACTGCATTGGAGAGGAGAAGGAAGGAAGAAGGACCACTCCAGTGGCACTTGGAGTGATGGGAACCCCAGAAAAGCAGCTCTTACCCAGAACAATCAGCTGCGACTCGGCTGTGGCAGAGTCCAGGGAAGTGCTGGCCACGCACGTGTAAACTCCTTGATCCTCCAGCATCACACTGGACAGGAACAGCGTGTCCCTGTCCAGAATTATCCTACAGAGCCACAGAAAGAGAAAGGGTGAGAAGAATCTGTATCATAAATATGACAGACAGACACGCTGTTCTTCAAAAATGGTTCCCCAGAAAAGTTTGGTAAGAGGACAATTTTGAATGACACAATTGCACAGCAGGCCTGGTGCTTTAAACCATCATTTTAGTTGTATCATACACTGTGCTGGGGACTATTGTTTGTATCTTGCAGCAATTTGGCCTCTGTGGCTGGAAGTTGGTGTGTCAGTCGTGGTCTGAAAGGAACCCATTGAGATGCAGTGATGAGTGTCTGAACCAGAGGGGTTTGGCACGTCATTAATGAGGCAGAGACGAGGGCTTTCTGGTGGAATCTGTGAAAGGGTTGGGGAAAACTGAGCATTCCCAGCCCACTTGTGTGATGTCCAGTGCCCAGGGGAGGCTGGCATGAACCCAGGCACATGGGCCCCCTGGCAGACGTGGAATTTGCCTGGCACTGCCTCCCCATCCTACGTGGGCTCAGCAGGATCTTCAGCCTCTCCAGCACTGTGGTATTTAGGAAACCATCTCTCTTCTGTGACAATTAATAAAGACATCTGATTAACCACTGTGAGATCCCTCCTATGGAATAAAGGCTGAGCTCCATCCCCTCGAGGGCCATGGAAACACAAAAAACAGGGCAAAATTCAGCCTGGACTTGCAAGTCCTAAACTCACATGCACGAAAAACTCATTGCTTTTAACATGTAGGATTTTAGGCAGAATCCCAGAAACCTGTTTTCCATTCACTTCAACTTTACAAGGATTTTGCTTTGTTCAAACAGGTGTAAAACACAGGAAAAAAATAATTACACTGAAGTGGAGAAACAGCCTCCAGTTGACTCCACTGGGGTTTTCTGAGTTGAACCAATGTTAATATTATCTATATATATTTATATTTATTTCTACATTTTAGGTGTTATATATAAATATAGATACATAACATTATACTCTGCTGTGAGGGTGAGAGTTAATAAACCCCCAAACCATTTCCCATGCATGGCTCAAAATTCACAGAGCTGCACTTGTATTTATAGGTGCATAAAATGCAGATCCATTCACACATCCCATGAAGAATTCCTGCAGACTCCCATTTGCATCCCAAGCTCTTAAGGCTCTTGTTTAATGAAGTTCTGCCCCAGCCCCTCACCTGGTTTCCTCCCCTCTTACCTGCCACTCTCCGTGCTGTTGACTGGCAGCTCATCCCCATCTTTCCTCCAGGATAATTTAAAACTGTGTTTCAAGTGTGAATCGTACTCAGCCTGACATTTCAGTAAAATGGAATGGGATTTCAACACTCGGGGGTTCTTCGGAGTAACAACAACTTTGGTGGCGTCTGATTGATCACAGAAAAAACACTTTGATTAGGGGAGAGAGATTATTACATCAAATTTTCACCACGCACTTCATATATAAAAATCATCCTCAGGAGCAACAATCATGTCTTTTTTTTGTGTTATGTATACAAACATTTCGAGGGAAGGATGGGTTGTTTCAAAAGAGATATTTGCCAGGATTTAACTTTTTAGCTTGAAATCTTTTTTATCCTGACATATTTTTTATCTTGAAATATATTTTATCTTGAAGTATTTTTTAGTTCACTCCAAGCCAAAGAGCTCCACCAAAAAAAAAAGTCACAGGTGAAAATCCTTGTTAACAGATTGTCATGAAATGGATGATAAAAAAAAAGGCTTGAATATGATTTTTATGTCTAATTGCCATTTGAAATAAGCTTTGGCAATGATCCAAGAAAAATTACAAGCTTATTAAAGTCAAGTGAGAAAAAATTATTGCAATCAAGTTTGTTCTTTTAATTGACTGTAATCCAAATGCAGAAACAGATGAATAAGTAAGGAGAAGGCACTTAGCTGAATTTATTTTTACAGGGAAATGTTGCTCCGTGAGAATTTCATTGTGCATTTTCATGTTTATTAACACTGTAAAATTTACAAAGCAAAGGGAGTGGGTGGAAATAGAACACAAAGAGAGTGGGCTTTTGTACTCAAGTTTGTCACAGCAAACCTGCACTGGAGGACTTTGTTAATTGAGTATTTAAGAGGTTTTTTTAATGGCAAGCCCTAAATAAGTTTGTATAAACCCCAGTAAATGTAGCCTGTGTGCTCAACAGAAGCTGTTTGCTGCCAATCCACCACATAAACTCCTTAAAAGAGAACTGGAGCACAAGGTGTGGATCTAAAATTTATAAGCAAACACATTTCAGTAACTTTTTTTGTTGTTTTCCTTTATTTACAAATATTTATCAACAAACAGGCAAAAGCCCAGTGCAAAGTCCTTCAAACAGCAACAACCCCAACTCATCCTTCTGCAATGCACTTGGTGTCTGGGCATTTAATTTAAGGGTAGGATTTAATTCATTTGGGATGTTCCTTTGGATCAGCAGATGGGAAGCAGCTTTAGGAAGAAGGAAGCCCAAGGTGATGGAGAAGCAGGAGCCCTGTCTGGCTCAGAGAGGACCCCACCAAGCCCATGAGCACAGAGAGGGCTTCGGGCTCCCAAGGGTCAGCCAAGAACTTGCTCTGAGTGAAACAGGACCAATGATAAAAAGGAGGGAAAATCCTTTCAATACAATGAAGTTAATGGATCTGGGATGAAAATTGCGAAGTTTTGGTGGCTTATGCAGCTTCTGCAAGTGTCAAGAAGAAAGGGAACATCATGTAGGAGCACAGAGAAATCCAACAGAAAAGTGGGGACAAAATTAAAGGCTACACAAATATGAGACCTGTGGCAATTCCAGCTCATAGCAATCTAATAACTTAGAGCCTCATGATAAAAACTGAATATTTACTAATGACATATTTACTGAGCATTTGTAAACAGGAAACCTTAGCAGTTGTGAAAGAGTTTTCTGCTCACAAGAGAGGCCTCACCTCTGATATCCAGATTGGCAGTGATTGCTCTTTTCCCAACAGAGTTGTCAGCCCAGCAAGCATAAGATCCTGAGTCCTCCTTCTTGGTGTGTTTGATCTCCAGGGTGCCGTTCTTGTTTAACTCGTAGCGGAATGTTGAGAGGGGCTCTACGCTTTCATCCTTGGTCCTAAAGAGGAGAGCAAGAGGTCTGGCTTATTTCCAGGACTGTTGTTTCATGGAGTTATTGCAGGGGACATGGGAATTTTGGGTCTCAGCTTTGCCACTGAGCAATTAAAGACATGATCAGGGTTTAGATTAGGTATTAGGAAGAAATCCTTCCCTGAGAGGGTGGGCAGGCCCTGGCACAGGGTGCCCAGAGAAGCTGTGGCTGCCCCTGGATCCCTGGAAGTGCCCAAGGCCAGGTTGGATGGGGTTTGGAGCACCCTGGGCTGGTGGAAGGTGTCCCTGCCCATGGCAGGGGGTGGGATGGGGTGATCTCTAAGGTCCCTTCCAACCCAAACCATTCTATGATCCTATGACAAGCATCCTGTAAACCAAAACCACACTGGGAGCATCCATAAACATCTTTACACTACTCTGCCGTTAATCTATAGCTGTAAATTTACTGCACCTGCCAAGTGCTATGACAATCCTGTGAATTCCAACCTTATGGAAACACGTCCAGGTAAATATGCCCTGAAGTCACTGCATTTCCATCTCAGTGTGTCCAAACTCAAAAAGTTGACAACATTAGACTAAGGATTCTTAGCAGGATTTGGTTATTACAACAGCATGGCTTGGCTTAATGACTATCCCAGCACTTGTTTCACACAGGTATTGAGGACTTTCATAAACCTCTTTTTATAAACCAGTTCTTCAGAGTTCTTGAAAGAGCATTTATACAAGGAGTACTTATATATAGTTTTGATCCAAATTACTAATTTTAACTCCATCGAAATAAATAGCAGATTTTTCAATGCTAGGGGAAGATTCTTCAAAGTACATTTAGACACAGAACACTTATATACAGTTTTGTCACAAAATTCTAATCTAAACTCTGTAGAAATACTAACTAGCAGATTTTTCAGTCTTTGGGGAGTCTGTATGAACCTGTTTCATGGGAAAACATCCCTTCCCAGTGTCTTACCATTTAACATCTGCTGCAGGAGAGGCAAAAATGTCACAGTGCAGGAAGGCACTGTAGCCCACGACTGTAGCGTAGTTTTCCCCATCTGAGGTGAGGATTAAAGGAGCAATATCTGCAGAAGAGAAAGCAAAGTGAGCAGCACTGCCCTTCAGAGCTGGGAATATAAATACTGTCCCTGCATTATCCCCTTTGCCAGCAAAGGTCAAAGGCTGAGGCATTTATTGGGAATTTCCCTCCCTTTTGGAACCAATTGCACAGAAAAAGTGAGCTCTCCAAAGATTCACTGACCGAGATAACATTGGTTAACTGCTGGACAGGCCAGAAACTGAAACATTAATGTGCTCCAGGAGGCAAAACAGACTCAGTTCTGCTTCCTTTAGAGAATATTTATTAAATAAATTCCCATCACTCCCTTTCTTCAAAGAACAGACTGAGCATCACAACTGAAATTAAAGATTAACAGTACATTTAATAATTCAAAAATAGAGTTGAGGTCACAATTCAGCCCCCAGTGCTTTTAGTGCATCTGAATTCAAAAATTTTTGATCTTTTGAAAAGAAAGAATATAACAAAGCTCCTGAGGGTCTATGCTAAGCATATAATACTGCCCACGGTGAGACTTGTTGCATGAACTTGGATAGAATATTTCTTAAAATCTGGGGGCAGTGCAAGGAATCATGAGATGGTGACATGAGGATGCCCTGAGGATGCCTGACAGGAATGGGACCCTGGGGTTGGCAGATCTCTTGCCATGCAGAGGAGGGGCCAGGGCACTCACTGAGGACGTTCACGTTGGCACTGGCCAGGATGGTGCCATGCTTGTTGGTGGCCTCGCACTGGAACACGGCGCTGTCCTGCAGCTGCAGGTTGGTCAGGCTGATCTCCCTCGTAGAGATCCTCCCTCGGAAGGTCCTGCCTGGAAAGACCCCAATTATGTCAGGAGCTGGAAAAAACACCATGGCTGTCCCAGTCTGAGCTTGAAAGTCGAAAGCAAAGCACATGTCCAGGATCAGAGCAGGACCTTGTCCAACAGCTGCAGAGCAAGTTGCAGGGCACTGTCTTTGCCAGCAGTCCCATGGCCTGGAGAAAGAGCTCCAGAGCACCAATTTCCAGTAAAATCCCTACAGTGACTTTTTAAAACAGTAGTAATAACTCTGCCATTCCAGGGAGCAGAGCCTGTGGTCCACAGCCACTTGGGCTCACTCAGAAGGACAAAGATAAGAAGCCCTCAGTGAACATAAGCTGTCCCAGACCCCCAAAAGGTTATGGGGTGAGGCAGAGGTGACTCCACACCATGCAGTGCCCACCCCTACCCTCTGCAAGCTCATGTTTAAATATTACCCTCATTAAGTAAATAAATACTAATTAACATCTAAATAATTGTCAAAGCAGCCACCATTCAGAGCGTTAGGACTCGTGGGCTCCCTCTGAGTGGGTGCCACATGGGCATACCCCCCAAAGCCAGCCCTTGGGGGAGAACACTGGACCTGGCACGCACCATCGATGGGCATCCCGTTGAGTTTCCAGCGGATGCTCGGCTCTGGGTTGCCAATGGCTTCGCACAGCAGCACCAGGTTGGTTCCCACGCTGTAGACACCACCTTCGGGCTTCTTCAGCCACTGAGGGGGCTCTGCAAAGAGGGGATGATCAGGGCTCAGTGTCACAGCCGCCGATGGGTGGCTCTGCTATTGCCTCTCTCCTCCAGGAGATGGCAAACGCTGCCAAGGCTTCCCAGCCCATCCCGCAGCTCGGTTGTATTCCTCGCAAACCCACGTCAGGAAAGGTAAAATTAGCATCAGCACACATCAGTTCTGTCCTTCAGCCTTCGTGAGTGTCAGCGAGAGTGGAGAAACAGGCAGTGGTTATCCAAGTGGAAAACAAATGCAAATGGGAGGCGAGAGGTTTGGCTGGGAGGGAAACCTGAGTGGAATTTGCTCAAGGACCCTCAGATGTGAGACTGCGGTCTGTGAAATGAGCTGAGACTATTCCAGCAGCTCAAACAAGATGCAAATATCCATCCAGCTCAAATCCTCCTCCCTAGGAATCAATAAGTGGCTCCCACTGCTTTGCCCAGGAGTGGACAGAGCTCCAGGACAGGATTCAGCATCTCCACTTGCCCCTCTACCTGTGCCAAGGAAATGCATTGTCCCTTCAATGTTCTGTTTTTCCACCCTGCATGGAACAGAGCCTGATCCACAACACATTTAGGAAAGATGAAACGTTCTCTCCTTGTGGGGATGAGAGGTTTGGGTGCAGAAAGGTTGTCCACAGGGTGGTGGTAGAGGAGCAGCCTGTGCTGCTGCATTCCCTGTGCTCTCCTTACCCAGCACTGCCAGGCAAACTGGGCGAGCTCTGGGGAAACCTCCCCTCTGCAAAGCATCAGGGACCCAAACCTCCCTGGAAAAATACATCCATAAGGGAGGGAAGGAGCCTGGGAAGGAGAAAAAGAGCATTATTTGATAAATGCATCATTCTCTCTTGACTGAATGAAGGTTCCTGAGCCTGCCTACCCTTCAGTCCAAAGCACAGCCTTGAATTCACCATTATTTCCCCCTGGCAAACAAGAAATTTCTGGATTTTAATACCAGACCTCTTCAGCATGTGCTGGGCAGGTCACTGGGCCTCTTTTCCTATTTGAAACAGGTGAGCTACATATGAGAAACACGAGAATCCATTAGTTAGTGCTCATAAAGCACTTGGAAGATTAACAGAGCTGTTGCCTGGTAATACATCTCCAGGTGTTATCAGTGTGATATGCTAAAACAAAGCACCATTGCTCATGTTCACACAGATATTAAAAAAGCACCTCTGGAGTGTGATGTACTTCCCCACCCAGCCCAGCATTTCCACAGGAGAGCACCCATCAGAGATATTATTCATCAACATATCAAGAGTGAAGTAAAATTCCAGACACTGAAGCTTATCTCAAATGATAAGATCTCCCCATTTCCTTCACACAGTGCAGATTTCTTGAACCACCTTCCTCATGCACTGAGAGCTGCCCTCCCATAGTGACACAACCACATTTGTTGTGCTTCCCAGTATTTGGCAGCAGGTAAAAACCCTGCAAACAGCAGAACATTTTAGCCTTGCACATCTTTTTCCTTCTCTCTCTCACATACATCATGTTTACATCAGGAAAAGGCAGCTTAAAGGCATGGAGGTGGAAAGGTTTGTAGCAGTCCTGATTAAATCGTTGGCTTGGAATTTCTCCTCTAAATCTGCCGCAAACTCGGTACTTGAGTCAGGATATTTCCTTGGTTTGGAGGAGGGGACACCAAGCATAGCCTGATACAAACCACCTGATGGATCCCTTCCTATTTCCATCTGGAAGTGCAGACACTCTGGAAGTGCCACTGCTTTCCTTTCCAGCATGGGAATTGCTGTGGGTGCCCCAGGGAGACTTTGGGAAGTCAAAGGGAAGGGGATTTTGCCATGTAAGAAAAGGAATTTCACAGAAAAGCTGAAGAACCCCTTTTCCACAGCAGATATGCAATGCTACTGCATTCCTCAGATTTATTTTTTTCCTCAAATACCATGATTTTGGGTTCTGTGACCACCCTTGCTGCTTTTTCCTGAACTGCCTCAGTTAACCCCAGCCCTGATGGAGCCCATGATGTAAAATTCCTTACATTAGGCATGACCTTATCACTTCTCAGTAATTTTTCTTACAACAACATTTTTCTTTATACTTTCCAGGATGATTTTTGCCTTTTCTGCCAGACTAACATTTCCCATCATGTTCAGCTTTCCATCCTCCCAAGCAGCCCAACTAGACATTCCCCATTCTGTGCTGCATAATCAGGCATTATGATACTGCAAGATATTGAGTTTATATGTACATTTGGTTTGGGGTTTGGTGGAGTATAAACAATAACCAAATAAACAAGTCAACACAATTTGTGGGCTTGCTTTGTTTTGTGTTGTTTTTTTGGTTTTTTTTAAATAAATCTCTCTCATTCTAATAACAACAATGGTGTTTTTGTGCCTGCTCTGATGTTCCAGGCTACATCTTCCCTTGCAAAGAGAGATTAAAATGCTCAAACAGTCAAGCAATTTGTTTGCTGAATATTTTCATATCCTTGGTAATAATTACCTGAATCTTTGCCCTCAGACTCAGTAGGATTAGTAAGTGGGCTGCATGCAAATAAAACTGGCATTTAGGAGGGTGGGGTATTGGTCTGAAATCCTCAAGTACCAGAAAGAAGAACAAAAAGCATGGTAGTAAATCCAGATTTCCACATCAGCACCAGACTGAGGATGGCTGCTGGTTAATAACAGAAGATTTTTCTTCCCTGTTTAATTTTCTTCTCCCTTTGAGAGGAGCCTGCCAGGTGTGAGGAAACCCCACCATAGCACAACATCCCTGAAGCCAAGTGAAATTAATGCTCAGTTCCAGAGCTCAGGATGTGCCCTTGAGTGTGCTCACAGGAGTTCCTGCAAGAATGATCACTGTGTCCATCTCTGATTAATGACAGTGACATTTGCTGGTTAGAAACTGTAGAAGACAACAGTGTTTGGGCTCATTTTTACCTGCATGCCCTGGATGTGAGGTGACTCCTAATGGGAAGAATTCCTGCAGGTGACAGCAGTTACCATTAGTTACACACATGGAAAATGGATTTCTCAGCAATGGCTGGAGCGGGATTATTTCCCTCTTTTTAATTTTTTTGAGTACTCATTTGCTAATAAAAATTTCCAGGAAGTTTTCCTTCCTCTAGAGACTGGGGGAGATGGGGGTCAATATCCTAAACTGCTAAATTAATGTTATTTCTCTGGTATTTTAGTTTTTGCAGCTCCTGCAATTTCTTTGAAGGAATCGATTTTTACAGCCAGAAAATCATAGCCAGATTGTTAAAATATTCAGCTACAGCAGAGATGCTCCAAACCATCTGGAATGATTTCTGGGAGTCAGCACTTCCCCTCCATCTCAGCTGAAAACTTGCCATGCCCTGCTATCCCACTCTGCCACCCTCCCAGAGGGGGAGAGAAGACTGGGGGGCACAAGGTTGTGTCGAGTGAATGGGGATGATTCATCACATACTGGAGAAAAGGCTTTTCCTCAGCTGATGAGTAAATACAGAGCAGGAGCTGAAAGTGCCTTTGCTCCCATCAGGACTCCTCGTGACCAGGCAGTGAGAAGAAGCCCAGATGAAAATGAAGCAGTTGGCAGACTCTGACAGATACTATTGCCTGTGATTTATTTTATTTTTTAACTCTGCAGAGCAGAGGCTGGAACATTTCTCATCAGGAAAATGTTTTTAGGGAGTTTTTCAGCTCTGCTTCAGGGTTCCCATCCTGTAGCTACTCATGGGCAGAGAGCTGCAGTGGCAGGGAGGGTTCTGCAGGTCTTGCTTGTCTTTTCTAAGGCTCCTCTGAGCTCTGCTTGGTTCCTGGGAAAGAGCATCTACACATGCCTCATGTGAAGGGCTCACACCTTCGTTGTTTGGGGAGGAGAAGGGAGAAGGGAGGATGGAGCCACCTCCATCTGCACTCTGCAAGATGCCTGGGATGAAGGTGTTTTGGCTGGCTTTGTTAATCCACCACCTTCTTGAGCAACATAAATAACTGATGAGCAAACATGGCACAAACACAGCAGGTTCTCTGTTTGGCACAAGCAGCCAAAATTCACCTGATCAGCCACCAGACCTGTGTGTGTTCATGCACAGGGATTCACCACCCCACACAAAAGGGTAACCCTAAAACTATTTATGAAGGCTCCTACCATTGGTCATCCTTCCAAGCATGCAGGCTGGGCTGGGAACAGGCCCTGGATACTCAGTGGGGTGACAAAAAGGGTCATATTTCAATTTTTTAAAACTGTTGACAAGGTGGTGATTGTTCACAGGTTGGACTCAATCTTAGAGGGCTTTTCCAACCTCAGTGATCCTGTGATTCTTTTAAAAATTAGTAGGAAAAAAATTTGGTTTTACTTTGTTTCACATATTTTTATGGGATTACAGAAATTATATATTTTTCAGGGATTATAGAAAGCCCTCTTAGCTCAGGTTGTCCCCATACAAAAATCACAGCAGTGGAGCACAGAAGGAGCAGAGAGTTGGTCTCATGTTTGCTCACTGCATTGCTACAATCCTCCCTAGGAACTCACTTTTGGTGGAAGCCAAAGAAAGGGAATTGAGTGAAATGGAGCTCTGATGCAGCCCAGCAGAGCCATTTTCCCAGTCTTTAAGGGCAAGTGGGATAATTAGATCTTTTTGTCTGACATTCAGATTAATACAAGGCATTTCATCAATATCTCTGCTTGACTAACTCACATCTTTAGAGTATTGAATCTGCTCTTGTATTTGTACTGCTGTTCACCACTTTGTAAGGCCATCATGGTTCAGGGGAAAAAATGCATTACTTATATTTATATATATATATCTTTTTAGAGGTGCCGCTTTCTACATCCTTCCCAAATTTAAGTAGACAGGTCCTCAGGTAGCATAAATTAAATAATGTTGGTAGAATTCACACATTACATGGAGTTATATTAGCAAAGGTCCTTCTTCCCCTCCCTTTCACCAGCTCTCTGTCCCAAACCAACAAGGTTAGCAAAGTGTACTGAGCACCTTCCACGTGCACGTGGAACTCGTGCCTTGCCCTGCCCATGGGGTTGCTCGCCGTGCACTGGTACGTCCCTTCGTCAGCTGCTGTCACGTCTTCTATCTTCAGTCTTTTCTCAAAATTGTCTGTTTTTGCCCTGTCCTTGGGCATGTTCCCCATGACCTTCACCCAGCTTAGATGAGGAGTTGGCCTAAAAAAGACAAAAGAGATTTTTAGTTCTATAGCAGGCTGCTGCAAAGCTTCATATTAGAGAGCTGATGGACTTCACACCTATGGTTTGTCAGAGGAGCATGAGACCTTTTAGAACTCTGGGGCTAATTAAGGGGTTATATTATAAACTACAACTAATCTGTGCTGTTTCTTGAGCTGCAGAACCCCTGAGAGCAGGTTCTCCACCAGGGAAAAGCACAAGGCTGCACTCCCCATGTGTGGATTGGCACGGACTGTGGGAGAGAGACCAAGGCTCATTTCCTCCTGCTCCAAAAGGGCACCTGAGGACACCCAAGGAGGTGAAGACTTCATCAGATGACTCCACTCCCTGCCTGCCTCTTGGCTGACCACTGGAGGAGGCTGAAGGCTCTTTGCAGCCTCACAGAGAGAGCAGCAGTGACACAGAAATTGGGGACAGGCTGTTGTCTGCTCGTTCCCAGCTGGGCTCGGCGGCCCCGACACCGCACACGACGCACGGGCACGGTGTCAGAGCTGCTTCCTCCTGTGCCCATCTGTCCCCGTGGCTGGGTGCCCTGGCACGGGTGGCACAAGGCCACAAATCCTGCATTTCCACGAGCACTGAGCACCACCATGTGAATATCCCATTTTTTCCTGCAGGAGTCCTGGTCCCACTCTTGTCCCCAAGCCAGGCTTGGTGGCACCTCATCGTGGCACCAAGGCAATGCCCCCTGACCCTGCCATGACTCAGAATAGAAGTGTCCAAAACGTGACAGATTGGAAATGTACTTAATTCCTTATTTTGCAGTTGGCTGCCCCTGGTTTTAGTCACTCGAAACCTGGCTCGTGTCTCAGCTTGGGTGCTTTGGGGACATTTGGTGGGATGGATTGGCAGAGATATAGACTGATCATTTTTCTGCTGAAAATGGGAGCTTTAGCAAAGAAAAGCATTTTATTTTGGTCTAAATGTTGCATTTTTGAAGAATTTCAATGAAAAATTGTGTTTGGTGATCAGAGAATTGCTTTGTATTCTTTCAAAAGTGACCACTTAAAAAAATAAACCACTTTTTTGTTTGAAAAATAATTTTTAAAAGAGTTTCCTGGAAAATTCTGAGCAAAAAATATTTTTTTCCACCAAATAAACAGGCTTTTCTGGCTTTCTTTTCTTGTATAGGATATTAATTCTTGCACCTGAAATTCATATTTGAGTATTTCCAAGGTGAAATGTCTGTTCAATACCTTGAAAACCCAGAAACTCATAGCTATGGACTTGGGGAAGTTTGTGAATTAACTTGATGGGGAGTGAACTAGACAAGGAAGTGTTGCAAGAGGGAACCAGAACTCGCTGCAGATACTTGGAGTGAATCCAGCAGAGACAAGTCATTCACCTTCTTGCAGGAACACCAACCAGCCAGCCTGAAGGAGCAATGCCCTTTCAAGCCCACATGGCAAAACAAAATAAACATGTTTGCTCAGGCAGATAAATTAAGTTTGGAATTTTAGAGAGGGGACAGAATTGCAGAGTGGTTAATATGAATTATCTCCATGCCAAGCAGTCTGCCTGTGCTGTACGGCACGAGGAGATGGTGACTGAGGGTTCTGCTCCACACAAAGCTCTGTCACAGCCAAACCAGAGGGGACTGGGCTGTCACTGAGGGTTTGGTGGGGGCTCAGATTTTCACTTTACCTCTTTCTCTGGTGGCAACTCGACAGGCACATGGGAAATATGGGAAAACTGGACTGAGAGTGCAGTGGGGTTTCTGTCTGTGTGAGTTAGTGAGGCAGGGACAGCTCTGAAAGACGGAGTCACAGTGAGCTGTGAGGGTGGCACAACATTTATTTAGACATCCCCTTTCCTTACTTACCCTCATTTTGTCCTGTGTTATTTACAATAAGGAACAAAATTGTCCTGATTTCCCATCACATACCATCTATTTTAATCCTTCCCTATATTAACCCTTCCAGTACCTGAAGGGAGCTACAACAAAAATGCAGAGAGACTATTTACAAGGGCCTGGAATGCCAGGACAAAGGGAAATGGCTTCAAACTGACAGAGAGGAGGTTTAAGTTGGATATTGGGAAGAAATCCTTCCCTGGGAGGGTGGGCAGGCCCTGGCACAGGGTGCCCAGAGAAGCTGTGGCTGCCCCTGCATCCCTGGAAGTGTTCAAGGCCAGGTTGGACAGGGCTTGGAGCACCCTGGGCTGGTGGAAGGTGTCCCTGCCCATGGCAGGGGGTGGGAGGGAGGGATCTCTAAGGTCCCTTCCAACCCAAACCATTCTATGATCCTATGACAAGCATCCTGCAAACCAAAACCCCACTGGGAGCATCCATAAAGGTCTTTACCCTACTCTGCCCTTAATCTATAGCTCTAAATTTACTGCACCTGCCCGGTGCTATGAGAATCCTGTGAATTCCAACCTTCTAGAAATGTGTCCAGGTAAATATGCTCTGGAAGTCACTGCATATCCTGATGGACTCAGAGACACTTCCATTTCTTAAAGGATGTCTTGCAGTGCATCACTCAAGAACTTTGCTTTGAAAAACCTGAGATCTTGCACATGGGAAAACCAGAAACATTTCTGAGCACTGAACCAAAACTGAATTGACAGAACCAGAAAAGGAACGTTACAGGTTGTGAGCCAAAGAACAGAAGCTGATGCTGATTTTGTTCAGTTTCTCAACATCCCAAAAGTAATACTACTGAAAAAAGTTCAATAACAGGGGTCTCTTTTTCATATAACTGTAAAAAAAATCAATACTCACCATGATAGGATTTTAATTACTTGTTTATAAGCTAGAGCACTAACCAGTGTTGCGTGCACTCTGTGCTGCTTTACAAGGGGCACACAAACTTCACAACCAACTCTGCCCAGAAATTCAATTTCAAACTGTGGTATAATTTGCAATACAGCTTTTTCTTTGCTCATTCCTATTTCAAGAGGTGATTAAGTTGTGCAGCATTGTGCATTACTCACAGCCCTTCAGCAATGCACTCGAGGAGCAGGACACCTCCCTTGATGACAGTGACAGATGAGCTACTGCCAGCAGATTCAGGAGGGATCAGCAGTTTGGGTTTTCTTTCCTTGATAAAATTTGCTGAAAGATAAAATAAAACAAAATAAAAGTTAGATATGAAATTTTAGAGCCTTTCCTTCAATAATGCCACAAACATTACTGCTGTCAGAAGGTTTCAGACATCGATTTGTACGTTTTCTTTTTTATTTATACAGTTTGAGGCTAATCCAGGACACTTTTATTTCCCCTGATAAGAGCCAGGAGACAAGTACAGTGATATCAACAGGCAGCAGTACTGGTGAAACCCCTTCTCCTACAGTTTTATGTCCTGTTTCCCAAACACTGGCCCTTCCTATCATACACCTCAGGCAATCTGGGTACACTGGTCCTCTCACTTGCTGAGCTTCTGGTCCACACCATCTTTCTTAACACCCTTCTTCTACACTGACTCTGTCATCTTTAAAGCTCAGATAAAACCCCATCTTTCCTGCCTTGACCATCCCCCAGAATTGTCCTTCTTGCTACAGTTATTAAATCTACTGTAATGGAGATACAATTTGTAAGGAAGACTGTTAAAATAATAAAACAAGATTGACCTGTATTTGATTTCAGCAGCCCATTTGTTCCAGGCTGCCAAACAAGGGTTTCATGATGGAACACGGAGAGGGTTCAATGCCTGCTCGGTTATCGCTCTCATAACAATTAGCACAGTAATGAATAAGTCCCCAAATGGTCCTAGTTCTTCAAAAATAGTCAGTTACAGATGATTTGGTAAAAGAGCACATATATCTCTCTGAAGCATTCTCTGATTTATCATTTTTTGCCTCGCCTTGCTTTGTATCTCTCCGAATCTGTGTCACAAGTGCCCTGAGCTGCAGCAGAACCCTTTGGTGCCTCTGGATACGCTCACACATTTCCCATCTGCCTCCACCTCCTGCTTCCAAAGGCAGGCAGTGCCCCTTCCCAGCAGGAGTTCAGACATCCCTCCGAGGGAAAATATGAGTGTGGAGTGCCTGTCACACCTCCCAGGACCTGCTGGCTCTGCTCACAAAGCTCAGCCTCCAGGGGCAAAGGTTTGAGGTCCAATGAGTGCTCCAGGCTGTCCATCCTAAAACACTTGAGGAGAATCCAATTCTCAGGGCTTGTCCAGCAAAACAAGCTCTTTCAGGAGGTTCAAACTGGGCGTTTCAAAAAAAGCGATTCAACCAAAGAAATCAAGAGTCAAGCTACAGACAAAATGCAAGACTCTCATTTTTCTACATTTTAAAGAAAATTGACTGGCAGCAGAATTGCAGGAATAGCCACCAGCTGCCTTCTGGCTCTTCCACACTGCCTGCATAAACCTCAGCAGGATATTTCCAGGTTGTTTTTCCACAGAGAAGGGAACAAAAAGCAATGGAAGTTGGGAATTGCTTTGCTGTAGCCCTTACCTGTGGGGAGTAACACACAGGGCAAGGTACAGACACAGAGAATCACCTCCCATTCACAAGGAGATGTGTGTCCATGGGGACAGAAACTCAGAGCATCCAAAACTGCAAATCCACACCCTGAGTTCCCCCAGGGTGACCCTTTGGACAGGAATTCATGGGGTCAGACTGTGGCTACCTAATCCCAGAGTCCTCTTAAATGCCAGAAAAAGGTTTGGAGCATCCAGCTCTGGCTCCTGCTCTGAGCTGATAACACAAGAAACACAGGATGTCAACCTGCTTACATCATGCTCCTTTCTCAACTGAAAAGACACCTTTTTACTAAAAACCCTGCAGATTTCTGTCAAAAAATACAAGATGAGCAAATTGTCCTCCCCGGACCACTTAAATCCATCCCATCACAATCAAAAGGCTTTTGTGATATTGTATTTTTTTTTACCAGCTCCCATTTCATCTCAGCTGGTGGATTCTGAGTTTAAAGGCTAAAGAACAGATGCATTCAACTCACCCTTAGTAACAGCAGCGTTAGGTGAGCCTGAGTCATTAGCATGCTTTACTGAAATAAATAAAAGTGACAACCAAACACAAACATGCAGGGTTGAGACAGAATCAAAAGAAACAATAAATCAACCAAAACAAAATCATGCCCCTCCCCAACCTCCCCCCAACTTCTGCCACAAAAAAAAGGAAGAAAAATGTGAAAGAAAGCAACAGATGAACAACAAAATTTTGAAACTACAATGAAAATTCTTGAAGAATAGGCGTCATTCTGCAAAATACTTCATGGGTGAGGTAATCAGCAGTTCATCTTTGCTGTCTAGGGTAATAAAAAAATCACTAAGCGTGCATTCAAAAGAAATGTTATAAAATTTATCTATCCTCTTATTTGGTTTTGCTGGAATTTTTTTTAGATGTATTTTTTTAATACAGTCCCTCAGCAGGGACTTGGGGTGGACAACATCAAGCTGAGTTTACAAACCCCTTTAATTTATGCCTCACATTTTTGCCTGGACCAAGGCTTTGATGACAAGGTGGACACACCAAAGTGGTTTTTTGAGCCACTTCCAGGGTCAAAGCCCATCTCATTTTCCTTTAATCTGTGACTGGACCCACTAGAAAACTCACAGAGAGCAAGATTTCATTTGGATATTTTTCTCCCAATTATTATCCCAAGACATGCTTTAAGCAAGCATTACAACACAAAAAGCCACTATTAATCCTTTATCTTTTTATCCCAATGAGAAAACTCTCAAAATCACTTTTTAAATATGAGGTTTTCACTCAAGAAGAAAAAAAAAGGCTTTTGGGCTGCATAAGCCTGAAAGGTCAGAAGTATTAGTGAAACAGAAAATTGGTATTAAGGGGACAGGCAACCTCAGCAAGTGGTCCAAGTGACAGCACAAACTCTTAGAGCCAGAAGAGCTTCAGGCAGAGCAGGATGGGCCTCCAGCTGTTTAAGCTGTCTAAGTTCCATTGGCTTCTGTCAGGCCTTGCTGACTTAACACAGTTGGGATTTTGCCCTAAAAGGCTGCTTTGATTTTTCTTTTTCTTTAGGCATTTGTATTTTAAACTCTGGTTCTAATACTGTAGATGTACAGCCCTTATAGTCAGGGCTGTGCACAGCTGGAATTAGGGGTTGACACCCATAAAAGGGACATGTATGATGGAGCTGGGGAAGGGGCTGAGGGAGCTGGGAGGGCTCAGCCTGGAGAAAAGGAGGCTCAGGGGACCTTCTGGCTCTGCAAGTCCCTGACAGGAGGGGCAGGTTGGATATTATGGAAAATTTCATCACTGAAAAGGCTGTCCAGCCCTGGCACAGCTAACCAGGGATGTGGCAGAGTCCCCATCCCTAAAGGGATTTAAAAGCCATGTAGATGTGGCACTTGGGGACATGGGTCAGTGCTGGACTTGCTGATCTTCAAGGTGTTTTCCAGCCTAAATGATTCTATGACTGTAGGGGAGAGCAATCCCTGCATGCCCCAGTGAGACTCAGGGGCAGGGCAGTACCTGAAACCACCTTTTGTACAAAACCCTTGGAGACTACAGGAAAACAGAGATGGGAAAATAAATGAAAAAACAAATAAATGAAAACATGATGTTTCCTACACAACATTTCATTAAGGAAATGGAAAATGCCTCATGTGTGATTACTGATATTGAAGGCAGCCTGGAAAGCACCGTCCTTCCCAACCACACTGCTGCAGCTGAACAAAACCAGGACTGTGCCCAGACAGGAGGTGGCCACATAAAATCCTCAAACCCCAGTGATGTCCCATCTGTCAGAGGCCTGCTGGACTTCAAGGGAAGCACATTTCCCTACTGCATCATTGCCTTTCACTGTAGGGAGACCAGGAGGAAGAACAAGGCACTTTTGGGGTCCGACAGCTGCGAGAAGCTTTCATCAGTTGAATTTAGCCCCAAGAAGGAGGTTAATAATGCAGAAAATGAGCTTTCTTTCTTGAGAGAGAATCTCTCCCACACATCTGCGTGCACTGCTGCCTGAGGAGTTCAGAAAGCACCAGGAAAGAAGTAACTTCTGCCCCCCACTTACAACGGGAGACCTTCAGCGTCATGGGCATTTTCTGCACGATGGTGCGGAGCATTGGGAAGGCTGCGAAGCAACAGTAGTCGCTGCGGCTGTCGTTCTCCTCCACGTTGGCAAAGTACAGGTCCCCCTGGAGGCTCACAGACACCCTTTCATCCTGGGGAATGTGCTGCAAATCTAGCAAGGAGAAATAAATGTGTGAGGTGGTAATGACACCAGTGCTTCTCTAGTGCTCCTCTCTCTGCAGAACAGAACGTTGATGCAAAACAGGCAGAAAACGCAGCTTATTCACCAATATTCAATGTACAATTGATAATAAATATTTTTATGCAACATTGTATACCTATTCATGACATAGATGAAAAATAATTGATAATAAGAAATAGTCAGGACAAATATTCTGCTCAGGTAAAAGCAAATTTTCATCTCTGCCCAGCAAAAAGGTCCTGACCGGTGCTATGGAGGTCACCATGGGCAGGTGTTTCCTCAGCCAGTCTCCCAAGCATTTTGCTCCTGTGGAACTGCAGACTGGAGCAGGGGATGTTTGTATGAGCTGAGGTTGCTGCTCTGCCTCAGTGCTGATCCAGCCCAACACAGGTCTGTGCTAAGCAGGCCTGGCAGGAGTAGAGGGGCTGCCTTAAAGGATCAGAGCTTTAATCTGGCCCCCTGTCTCTGCAGCCTAAAAAACCCTTCCTGGCATGGAGACAAGCCCAGTTACTTTGCTTCCCAGGAGCCAGTAATTCCTGCAGAACACAAAGACTGAAAAATATCTGGACAGAAATAAGAAACCATTTATACATATCTGATAGATTATTTTTCATAAATCAACCATTAGTTTATGAGAAGAGGAAAATAGAAATAATATATTGACATATGATATCTTCTCTCCTGTAAAAGCAGGAATCCTCATTACTGGCAGCCATTTACTGACATATAAGCTTTCTGATAGTTCATATTTGATAACTTGTGTCAATCCACCCTACAATTTAACTTTGTGTCCTGTAAAAACACATCTCCACCCTTCATTTTTCAGTATCCAGATATTTCACCCAAGCATTTGCACAATTATCACTCCCATCAATTATGAATCTGCAATGAAATCGCTCTGGAAGACAAATGTTTTGAGTCTCCTTGAGTGAATTGTGTAAAAATTACTTCCTTACCAATGTTCATCCAGTAAATATGCAAAGGTGGGATGCCTTTTGGGGGGTTACAGTGCAAAATCACAGAATCTCCATGCTCCACATCTAGAGGCTCGATTTTTTCTTTGGGGAACTTTGGTACACCTGCACGAAAAGAAAAGTTCCTTGGTTACTGATACCTTTTGAAATTTTGCTCTTTGCTTCCCCCTTCACATAGTTTTTAATAAAATATTTACCTTAACATCATTCTTTGGGTTCCTGCCTTTAGTTACTATTCTTTTTTACAAAGTGGTGCAGAGTAACAGCACCTTTTACTCAGAGTAGGAAATCCCTGCATTCAGGGATACTCTGAGTAGGAAATCTCTGCATTCAGGGATACTCTGAGTAGGAAATCCCTGCATTCAGGGATACTCTGAGTAGGAAATCTCTGCATTTAGGGATGCTCTGAGTAGAAATCCCTTCATTCACCAAGTGCCCAGACCGTGGTATTGAAAGCCAGGAACTGAATGGGGTGTTTAACACTTGTTTGTGATGTCCATGGACTTTGCTTAGGCTTTATTTTAACACATTTATTTCGAAACTCTTTCAAGACTCCTTTCTTTGCACTGTCTGTGAGGGACAACTCAAAGCCACAGAGAGGGACAACTCCAAGCCTGGCACACAGGGCTGTGCACTCAAGGGCCCCAGTTGCTCCCAGGACACTGGAAACCAGCCTGGGAGTGTGGAAAGTTCTGGGAAGTGTTGGCTGAAAGGTGGTTCCCAAGAAGACACTGCAAGTCACTGCAGGTGAGGACAGACATCAGGCAGCTATTCCACCTCGTGCCTGGAGCTGGCCCAGTTCTTATCCATCTCCAGAAGCAGATGGAGCAGGAGGCTGGTCCAAAGCCTGGGTTGTCTCCTCATGCCCTCAGGTGTGGAACCTCAGCCCTGTAGACTTTCTCAGCAAGCTCAGGGTGCAGAGAGAGGGTTTGCACAAAGATTGCACAGGGGGGCACAAGGGCTGCACTAATTGGGCTTAAATATTGCTTAAATAGTTGATGTTTAATCACCCAGAGCATCAACACTGATGCCAGCAGACTGTGCAAAGTCTGAACAGTGCTTGGCCAACCCAGGCAAGCTCAGCAGCCCAAAATTCAACACAAATGCATCTGAGATGGGCAGCAGAGCTGGGCTGGAGCCCATCCCAGCCCAGGCACTGGGAGCCTGCAGCTCAGAGATTATCACAAAGAAACCAGCCTGCAAAGTGGAACCACTCCTTAAAGGAATTTAGCTAAGGCAGTTTCAGGGCTAATGCTGCCTCTTGTTTCTCCTGTTTCACTTCAGGCAAGTTCAAACCGGCAAAACTTTTAGCTCAGGCAACTGCATTAGCCAGCCAAATGAACAGCAGCAATTAAACAGCAAGGGAATGAAAATGCCCTGGCTGTGTAGAGTCAAACTGGCACAGGAAACATCACCATCCTGGGGTTCAAGTCGTGACAGAGAGCTCTGACAGGGACTGCACAACCTGCAGCCTCAGTGCTCCAACAACTCCACAGGGAATCTGCAACATCCCATTGCAGGAGGGCAAGCTAAGGAGGAGGGGGAGAAAAGCAAGGACAGGACTCTGAGGAGACCTCAGACGTCACAGGATTAGTAAACATAAAAAGAAGCAGTCACTATATGCTGACTGCCCAAATGCAGATTGCAGAGATTTTATCTCCAGGAGGATTATTAGTAGGTTATGAATTCTTAGGAGAGGCAAAATGGAGCTAATGAGCATCACCCACCCTGTAGGTGAAATTTCAGGTAGAAAAAACAACTGCGTATTTGCCTCCAGTACCTTTAGTAACCCACATTCCCCAAGCTCTGGAAAATACATCTGCTGACTGCAGAGGTGGAATCTTTTCCAGGAGGAAAAAGCCAATTTGTTGATCTAAAGCTTATTTATTCCCCAAAACACATCACTCTCAACAAAACTTCAAGTATGCTGGATCAGGATTTCTGACTAAGAGACCAGAAAATAGACCAGTAGTGGGATCACTCATCTAGGGCATTGGAAACTTGTTTAAACTCATTTTTTGCCTCATTTAGCACATCTAACTCTGGGTCTCCAATATCCCAGTTGGGTGCCATAACCATTGGTCTTCTCAGTGAATTCCTGTAGCCAGTAATTACAGAATTATACAAAAACGCAAAGTCCCACCAGGAGACAGTGAAAAGTCATGGCCTCAGTGTCATTAACTGGCAGCACAGACATTCATCTCCAACGTGGGGTCCAGATTTGGCATCTGGACTTCACTGGGGGAAGCAGCAATTTGACCCCAAACGTCCTCCACCTCGAACAAGCACTTGCACCACAGGTGATTGGGGCTTTTGGGCATTTCCCTGCTGTTTTGTTTGGCTTAGTTCACCATGAAAAACACTGAACAACTTTGATTTCCCCCCTCATAATGCATAACTTTGAGTGTTTCGAATCCTTGAAGCTTTGCAAGAGAGGAAAACTCAATTTCATGATAAATTCCTGAGCCAAGCCTTCTGACAAGCGCATTTTCTTGTGGTCTCAAAGACTAGAAAAATACCTGCTCTGAATTCTGATTTAATAAAACTAAGAAGCTACTGTCACATTCGACTTTGGCTTTAGAATATCACCCTTCAGTATGTATATGTAGGCAATATTTTGGATTTTTTTTGCAGTGTTCCTGTGTTCTAATTAGGGGATATTCCAGAATCAATCACTGCTGATTTGTGGCTGATCACAGGAACTGTCACAGCTGAATTAAGCTCCAATGTATCACACAAGATTAACTGTGCCATGACAGTGTTTGATACTGCACAGAGTCATCAATGCAGCACAAGGACACTGGAAAATTCCCAGCCAACTGATGTCTTTGCAGTGACACCATTAGAACTGTCACCTCGGTGCTTGATGCAATTCCCCACACCCAGATGGAATGGGAGGGGACAGGGAATCCAGCACAGCTCCCAGTGCTGCTTCCCAACTATCCATAGCATGGGGAAGGACAACTTTATTCAACCACCCTGAGAGCCTTTCAGTGCCAGCAGGACACTCACCACACACACAACCACATGGCACGTGTGGAACAGCCACGGGCAAGATGAGAACCTGCACTTCTGACAAGGAGACATCTCCTAAAAACCCTCCAGGACATTTAAAACTCTCAAAATACTTGGGAAAGGCTTCACTGCCCAAGTATGATTTCCTGGGAAAGGCTCTGCTGCCCAAGGATTTATTCCTGACCGGGCTGTGCCATAAGTGCTGTACAGCACTCAAACCCCAGACTCAGAGTGCTTTGACAGTGTGGGAACCATGGAAATGGGAGATTATCGGTGTCCAGAGGATCTGTGCCCAGAGCCAGGCTCTGCTTAATCCCTGGGGTGACTCAAAGTTTAATGACTGAGCTGTACTGGAGTCCAGGCTGCAGCCCCACTGGCAGATCAGGGTGGCTGGGAGAAAACTCCAAAAGGAGCTTGTTTCCCTCTCTCCTCCTCCTTATCTGTTCAGAAAATACAACATCTCAACCAAAAGCAAGGAGGGAAACCGATACAATGCCATATAAAATCCACATTTGAGTTGAGCAGCTTAAATTCAGAAACACAGCAACCTGAGCTGGGTTCCCCAGTCCCCAGCACTGCTCCACATTTACTCAGGTCTCTCTTGGCACACTTTGTCCCACAGCTTAATTTTGGTCCTGCTGCTGATTATAGTGACTTCATACTATAACTGTACCAATTATAGCAATTTATCCCAGTTTTTATGAGAATGGAGCCCATGCAACCTGTTATTTTACAGGATTTTGTGTGAAGTGTTGAGAACTTGGAGTGAAGGAAAAGTTTTTCTCCAGGTAACTTGCCCTTTGGATTCCTCTGCCTTGTTTCTATCAGCATCTGAGTCAGTGCATGAGAGTAAATCAACAACTAGCAAATATATTGTGAAACTATTGCAAAAGACCATCCCTATTCACCAGGTCTGTTTTTATAACCTTCTCTGTGGATGCTGCTGGGACAGAGGGATGCTTAGCCTGACCCATCACTGATATTCTTATATTCTTCCTTGCAAATGAATCCTTAAAGGATATAAAAGTGAGAGAAATTTTATTCCCATCACCTATAAAGTCTGAGTTCCTCTCTTTTGTTTTCTTTTCCATAAAGGCTGCTCCAGACACACAGTGGGTAACTGGCACCTCCTGCTTCAGTATCAGTTCAGTATCTTTTACTGATTTCACTAAATTCACCCCTGGATTTCTGAATGTTGACACAGGTCTGGCTTTCTTTGGGAATTCTAGAACTGACACCATTGGCAGAGCACAGCCTGTCACTCCACAATTTTTTCTTCAGCCTCTATTTCCACCATCAGATCTCTGGCCTTTCGGAGCAGCAGCTTTAGAAATACTGAGCATAAATCTTAACTCAATCTACCATGAAGAGTCTTTTACACCACAGTTAATTAAAGAAGTTTAAACTTTACTTCTTCTCCTTCCCCTGGCTTTGGGCCAGCTCCCTAATTCAAGCAACAGATTCCTGAAATACAGGAGGAGGGGAGCTGAAGTCTGTGTTCTCACCATTTAAATTCATTTTCCTGCTGCATGTATCTTGTAACAATCTGCCCTTTGTTAGTGCTGCAAACACAGAGAGATCCTCAGAGCCCATTCTTCCCTCTCTCCTTACTGTCATCCTCTATAGGGGAGGTGGGGTATTTTCATTATGGAGGTGAGATTTAATGATCATTTCTGCTGACATTTCTATGGCTTTGCTGGAATGACTACTGTGAGTAAACAGCCTTTTGTTCTCCTTTTCAGCAGCAGCCTCACAGACCCAGTTTTCTGCTGCTGCAGAGTAAATGTAATTTATGAAAGAAACTGGCCCACTCTGCCTCACTGGGGTTTCTTCCCTTCATTGGCACCATGACTTGCCAAGCAGCTTTCCATTTGACTTGAGTACAGCTGGCAGAGCTCTGCCACCTCTGCATCCCTCTCGTGAATGCAAGGGCTGATCTCACATGTACCAGTCCCTGCTTCAAGCCCTGGGCTGAACAGAGGGAATTTATGCCCCACTCTTGTGTCAGTGATTGCCTGATTTACAGCGGATCTGAGCACCAGCAGAGCTTTCACTTGGGTACAGTTGTGGACCATCCAGCACTTACAAAAATCAAAGGTGTCTTCTATTCCTCTCTGAGTGCTGATTTTATTTGCAGCATCCACATGGCACCATTAAATGAAAGAATTGATGGCAGAAAAGTACTAATAACAATAAATGTGCTTTAAAAGATATGTTGAGGTGGATAAATCCCTCTAATAGATTATCTGTACCATGTATTTATTATCTGGGTTTAGGACTTTGCATGTATCAGCACTAAAATTCCTCTTGCTCTTGATAACAACCATATTTGCAATCTCTCAGTGAATTTGTTGCTAACTACTCCCAGTATATTTAACATCTACTCAAGCTACTATAGCCAATTTTTCATAAAAAGCAAAATAATCTGCTCTGAGTAGAGATTCAATAAGCCCAAGTACAGACATCAGTTCCTTGGTTTTCATTTTGAACATCTTTTTTAGTTCAGTAGCAATGGAATATCAGGATATTCTGCTGGTGGAGGTGACATCCCTTCACTGATACGTGACACTGAGGTCTTCCACTCCTCTGAAATGTGATGACTTTGAGACATTTTGCTTCAAAGAAGTTAAATGAACCCCCCTTTGTCCTGTCTAAAGTTGAGGAACTGCATCACTCTCCTGTTCCAGCCTAAAATTCCAGCTGCCATTCCCAGAAAGCAACTGCAAGTTGGTGGAGAAAAAACCATGGAGCAACAGATGCAAGGTTGGTAATTCCTCAGCAAACACCCATCTCTGGCATCAGGGAACACGGTGCATTGCAGCATAAAATAAATTTCCCAGGGGAAAAAAATCCATAAAACTGGATGGAAGGGAACTAAATCATGTCTTTCATGAGGAGCACTCATAAAATATATTTACATGGCACCCTTAGCAGGTTCCTCCCAGGAACTCTCCCAGCCCTGTTGTTTTCGATGTTACCACACCACCACAACTCTCCCACCCCTGGCTACACCTTGAATGTTTCTCAGGATCATTTCTTATGAAAAAGAAGTGATAAAAATTATTGTGCATGTTTCTCATAGCCCATTTCATCCACACTGACCTGCCAGAAGCAGGTTTAGCCCCCAGGTAGCCATGTCCTGTCCCTGTGAGGCTGAGGAGGCTGTGCAGGTGTCCCCTGCCACCTGGACACACCAATTCCACCTCTGCAAAGTGCTGTCAGATATTTGATAACAAAATATTGTAGGAGCTTGGAAATGCAGGATCTAACCTGGAAAAAATTGCACTGCACTGCTGCTTCTTTTCTTCCTTTGTAGCTCACACTTACATTGTACAATTACATGTACAATTTAATTGTACAGCCTTTTCCATGTCGTCTCCATTGTGGAGCCAGGGAGCTTTCTTGTCCTTTCTACCCCCACTAGGAAGGTTCTGCACCCAATTTTCCTCTTCTAATTTAATACATTTCAATCCTGAATTTAACACCAATTGTGTGTTCGCCTTCCAAACTACAAGTGATTAAATGTATTGGCACAAAGACAGTTTTATCAACTCCAGGACACGGTCTGATGTTGGCCCTGGCAGTGCTGGGTTAATGGTTGGACTCCAGGATCTTCAGAGGTCTTCACAAACCTCCAAAGATGCTTTGATTCTACATCATTGTCCTAACCAGGACATTGAACTTTGTATCCATAAATTCCATTTTTGAACAGCCAATGCCTTTCAATAACCATACTGCCCTTAGATTGCTGCTCTGTCATATTTTCTACTATTTGCTTTATCTCCCCAAATATTTTAATTTCTATATTTTCATCATGTGCTGGCATCAGCTCACAAACAAATTGCCTCTGCCCAGATTGGTTAGAAATCCCAGACTACAACTCTCATCAATATTTATTTCTTCTTTAGAGAGAGAGAAAAGTATTAGAAAGGGAAGCATCACAAGAACAAGCAGTGGCTCTACAAACACCGATCAGAAAAGAATTCTTATGGGTTTTATGGCAAAGGCAAAGCAAGTGCTTTATAAAGGCATTTAAAAAGCCAAGTCAACGCAAACAATCACTTTCTGTTGTTGAGCTTTCAGCTCTCCTGAGATGGCTATTGAAAAAGTTTATACTAATTTTCCCACTAACCCACCATTTAGAGGCCAAGTGGGGCAGAAAATGCTCAAAAAGCAAAAGTAAATAATAAATGTTTTCCAAAATAATGTATCTGGGGATACATATACATAATTTACCCAGTTTCATCTGTGTTTAGTTGCTAAGGAGTGTGAGCATCTGCACTTGGGAGTTAATAGTGCAGGGGGCTGGTCTGAAATCCTGCATCCAGATTTGGTTTCTGTCCTCAAAACCAGGAATTAAATTCAATCATTCCAGAGAGCAAAGTTTTGTCTTTCAATATTCACTGAATAACAAACAGTTCATGTTTTATCACACACCACCTTAGTAACTGCATCTTTCTCATTCAGTTTGAGGAAACACAGGTCTCATCTCAAAAATAACAATAACAGTAAATTTGACCCAAAAGTAAAGAAAAAGCCCTTACTTGGAACAATCAGCTCAATTTCTTCCGACATGGCAGTTCCCAGCACGTTGGATGCAAAGCACCGATATTTCCCTTGAAAACTGCTGATGATCCCACGGTTCTGAATCACAAACGTTCCAGAGTTGTTGGATGTAACAACCCTCGGGTCAGATAACAGATCAAAGGGTTTGCCATCCTTAGTCCAGTTAAAGCTGAAAAATAACACATAAAGTGTTCCACAGGACAGGCCCCAGAACTGCACCGTGGCACAAAACCGGGGGGAAATGGGGGTTTAAGAGGGTTTTATCAAAATAGAAGGGAACACTTCATGGAGTTGAATGAGAAAACGACCATTGTGCTGCTCTAACTTGTGTTGGCTCCTGGGCACATCTCTCCTTTTGGACACTTTGCTTTTGGATAACTGACTGTGACATGAAATAAGAACACAGAGCTTGAGGCAAGGACAGCAATAGAGAGACGTTCTGTGAAAGCAAGAGCAGCCCCTTGACAGGAGCTGGAGGTTGGCAAAGAGCTCTCTTTGTACAAGGGTTGGTGTTTTGGGCTGGCAAGGGGTGACAGGAGCTCTTCTCACCATCTCCCATGGATGAACCCAGAAGAAGCCGAGATGATTCTCCTTGCCACAGAGGCACATGTAGTTTTAATGCTGCTGGGGTGTGACTTTGATGAATGCTGTCAGATTTGTCACAGGTCCCGTGTCTGGAATTCTCAGATGGATTAAAATCTGGCTACCCTGATTCGGAATCTGACAGTTGGAAATTACAGTATAACATGCATTTGTTGAAAGATGTACCTTTTTTTTTTTCTTTTGAAGAGTATTGTTTCAAGAGAATAAATTAATGTCAACAAAACTGTATGTTTTAGCACTTCACCAGTTTTGACAAAACTGCCTTGCTACAGTATGGAGAGAATCTGGGTTCCCATCACCTACCAGGCACTATCACATCATTTAAACACACCAGAAAACTCCTCATTGATGCACTGACAATCTGTGAAACAAAGGGAATTTGTTATCATGCTACAAATCCCCATTCAGAGCTCAATTAAAAATGATCAAGTAATCTTGATATAAAGTAAAAAATTCCTTTTTAAAGTTTAAATTGTGTTGCAGAGAGTGGAGAAGAGAAGGATTAAAGAGTAAAAATGACATGCAAACCAGGTATTAATTCAGCCCATTCAGTGTGGAAAGCCTCAGAAGCAGCTTTAACTGTGTTATTATTACATCCTTGTTAATCACATTTTCATTAAAAATCTTTCTCTTTTTCTACACTGGTGTAAAATGCATAAAGCTTATCTTTGGATATTTATTTGAATAACTCCTTATGTGTCCACTTGTAACATCACCATGGCCCTGATGATGTCAGGTACAGACAGGGTATCTGATAAAATGCAAATGTGAGGTCTGAATACACGGTTTAATGTGTTTGGTGTTTTTAGGGTGGCTGTGGAAAAGGCACAAGAACAGCTGGGCTCCTTTGATTATTTTTACAGCCCATCCTATCTTTTACAGCACAGTCACACAGGTTTTTTTAAACCATGGGATGAACTTAGCACGTGCCAGAGAAATGAAACATCCCCCAGCAAGAAAAAACACGTTGATACCCATTCCCAGAGTGAGGGCAAGTGATGGAGCAACAATGGCCAGGGTGGAAACCCAAAGGTCACCCCTGATGATGAGGAGGTTGTTGTGCCCCAACCACTCCCAGCCAGCACGATGCCTGGCAAAGGCTGAAAGCAAAGCCAGGCTCTGCTGCTTCTCCCAGCACTACTCACGTGGGCTGTGGGTTCCCTCTGGCCTCACACCTAATTGTGAAGTCCTCATCAAAGGGGTAGGCAACCTGTGTGTGGGATTGCTCCGTGATGGTTGGAAGCTGTGAAACTGTGAAAAGAGGGAACAGGTTAAAACATCAGCCAAGCACAACTGAGTCCCCTCAGGTCCCTCCTTTGAAAGGAACAATATCAGGATTGCCCTGCAAAAAGTGACTTAAAGAAAAGATTAACATCATTTTCCTGCCATGGACAATGTTCTTCTCCTCAAAGCAACCACTGGCACTGGCTCAGTGGCCAAAGAAAGGGCAGCACAGGTTGTGTCCAGCTCATGGGCATCGCTTGCTCACGTTCCCATGCCAGGCTGGCCAGGGCACAGGACAGCTGGCACATGCCAAGCTACAGCCAAAGCACAGGATTGTGCACTGGGAAACTCATTCCTAGGTGAAGTCAATAATCCAGACACAGATTCACACAAGTGGAGCAGCAAACCTCTCCCTCCATCCTCGATAAAATTGCCAGGAAATCCATGGACTGCAAGGATGACTTAACACCCCCTCGAGGGTGCAGAGTTACCACTCACACGGTCATGCAATGATGCTGCACTAACTTTGGGGTTTTATCTGAGGGAATTAAAGTGTTGCAAATGCCTGTGTAACAGAGCCACGCCAGGGAAAACATTCCCTGCAGCAGAGCTGGGGATAATGGGATCATCACATTGTTAGAAACAGCCAGCAAGAGAATTAACAAGCTCTTTGGTTGCTCAAAGCTGGAGCAAAACGTGGTGTCTTCTCATATCATGTGCTCTCAAAGCTGAACACCTCTAAGTCCACCAGCTTCACTAATCAGAAATAACTCCTTTTATCAAAAAAATTAGAGCAAATTAAGGGTTAGGTGGTTCCCTCATGTAGCAGTGGATGCCCAAGCAGTTTGTCCTGGACTTTATGGCTTTATTGAAACACAAGGAGCCACTGAAGAACCTCCCTGCAAAAAAAACCCTCTATTTCCCAATGTAAATATGGACAGCTTTAAAATAATATCCTACAGCCCTGCTTGGTTGCCTTTCCCTTTGCAGCCAGGGCTGTTGGCAGCTCCAGAGTTCTGACAGCTCAGAGCAGCTCCACAGGATGCCCCAAAACTGGCTCATGTCCTACCCTGAGACCACATCACTCAAAACCCTGCACTGCTCTCCCCTTAGGTTTAATTATTTATTTCCCTCCACCATAAGTCATAAACCCCAATATTGTTGAGTTTTGCTCTGTTTGGGTTATTT